>OX381719.1:19454490-19897352 GCA_947462335.1 Harmothoe impar
AGGACATTTGGTCCTGAAACTGCTGTGATTCAGCCGGACCAGAGCCATTTAAGGCGGACATTCCCACTGTCCGCCAGGATTTGGCAAAGACTGTTTTCATATCTATTTGCATTAACATCAACAAAGAGAAAAATATTCTTTTTATAAATTGTAGCTTCTTTTTTTAGTTCATGTGCTTTCTGCAATTAAATATGATAGCATTTCATTTTATATCATTTTTATAGTAACAATTCTGTATACTTGGAGACGGTGCCATTGCATTATATAAGTAAATCGTGTACTTTAAATGGCTATAATGCACACACACACGCAGGTACATGTATATCCTACCCCCCCCCCTCCCCCAACACACACACACACACGTTTCTGGACACCACCACTCCCCCCCCCCCCCCCCCTGTAACCCCCTCCCACCTCATTTACTGACCTCGCTGACCATTCCCGTTTCTGGACAGCCCCCTCCCCCGACACACACCGCTCCATCCCTCTCACCTTGTTACCCTTCCGCTGCCCCTCCAGACAGGGATAGAGACCAGGTGCGGGGGGCTACTTGGCCTGAGAGGTATAGGATCGTCACAACACTCTCCTGCTAGCCTGGGCGGGTGGGACACGGCTCAATGAGCCTATAATTATAACCTGAGCGGCCTGGGAGGTATAGGATCGTCACAACACTCTCCTGCTAGCCTGGGCGGGTGGGACACGGCTCAATGAGCCTATAATTATAACCTGAGCGGCCTGGGAGGTATAGGATCCTCACAACACTCTCCTGCTAGCCTGGGCGGGTGGGACACGGCTCAATGAGCCTATAATTATAACCTGAGCGGCCTGGGAGGTATAGGATCGTCACAACACTCTCCTGCTAGCCTGGGCAGGTGGGACACGGCTCAATGAGCCTATAATTATAACCTGAGCGGCCTGAGAGGTATAGGATCCTCACAACACTCTCCTGCTAGCCTGGGCGGGTGGGACACGGCTCAATGAGCCTATAATTATAACCTGAGCGGCCTGAGAGGTATAGGATCGTCACAACACTCTCCTGCTAGCCTGGGCGGGTGGGACACGGCTCAATGAGCCTATGATTATCACTTAAACGGCCTGAGAGGTATAGGATCATCACAACACTCTCCTGCTACCTGCTTTCCCACAGCCACCTGCTCACCAACAGCCACTACCTGGAATTCGATCGGAGGGGTGACGAGGTACAGCCTACTTGACCGCCGTCAGCCAGACTTGCTGAGTTGGCGTTACGGGTCAACAACCCTGACTTTGCACAAACAACTTCGCCCTAAATGAATGGTGATCTAAGGATCTACATTCCTCATTAAAATAATCAATATGTAAGTTTCATTTTAAAGGCATGTGGTTCCGGTGGCTCTCATCTACATGCTGTCTGAACAAATAGATGATATCTATTTGCAAAGTATGTATAAAATGCAATTCCCTAAAGTGTTAGTGCAGAAAAAGCTCCCCATTCATTTCAGTGCTATAACAGAGAATTACCCCATTTTTTACCACAAAACAATGATTATCACCAAAAACTTGATTGAAATGTGACCTTTTGAAAACATGACCAGATAGATATACATGTTGTGCACACAATGATGACACTGAAAATGAGTTTGTATCAATGTGCAATTTGACCACTTAGATGACCGAACCACCTAGATCCAGGATCAGACCTCAGTGACTAGTAAAGAAGGTGCCATCATTATAAAGATACAACACTATAAAGATTAATGGCACCGTCTAAAAATGTACTCATTTGCAGTTCTTTTGTCATGTTTATTATGTTCATCACATGCTTTAGTTCTATATATAATATGTACATTTAAAATGCGAAAATTAGCATTCAAGAGATTAGTTTGCATCAGATCTGAAGTAACAATGGCTTGTAAAATCAAGATTATATCAATAAAAATAGAATGATGCTTATTACAATGTTCAGTATTTTTTATGTTCCTGTTTTGTATGACTTTCATAATAAATAATCATGATTATCAAGAATGAAATAATATAATCCAAGAATGGATGAATAGCGGATTGGCATATACATCTTTGACAAATAACATTATGAAACAGTATGACCCTTATCACTGTACTATTTACAATTTTCCCCTAATATACGATCATTTTTTGGAGGACTTTTTAACTGGTTTCTTCTTCTTTCCTGCTGTTGCATATTTTGCTTCTAGTTGTGCAAAGAAATCGTCGGCATGTTTTTCACGTTCAGATTTTCGCTGCATGATCATTTGTCGGAGCGCGTCATCTCCGTCTCCGAGCCCCAACTCCTTTTTATACTCCTCCGCCTCAGCTGCCTCCGCCTCAGCCTGTGTGCGAAAGAAAAATGATATTTTTATTCATTTAATTTACTTAACTCGGAATATCAAACAGATAAAATATGGGGGTTATAATTATGTTGTTATTATAACGGTATAACTATCAAGGTGAAAACGGAAAAAGGACTACTAGTCCCTACCTTGCACAACCACTGAATGCCTTGTTTACAAGGCTCACTATGCTTGTGTGTACCATGGTTACCCAGTGGCTCTGGCCAATCAGAGTCCAGGGATTTAGTCTGTGACCTCACCCGTGTAACACTCCTCTGAACTGTAGATACTGGCCAAAAATTAACAAAAGTGGTTTCATTCAATCGATCACTACTGGCAGAAAGTTCAGGACTTTGACCTCAGTCAATTGTCAAAGCGCCAACATAATCTATGCCATAACCTGCAAATCTTGTGGCATACAATATGTTGGTCAGACCCTAGAACGGATAATGGACCAATTCCAGGGTCACCATGGGGACATAGACCACAACCGCGACAAACCGGTTGGCAGACACTATAACCTATGCCCTCCTCCTCCACAACAACCATCCAGATGGAACGGCTTGGAAATCACAATTTTGAGTTTCATAAAAAGCCCCCCGAGATCCCCTGCCGGAATCGCGGAACTAAATGTGGAAGAAAGACGGTGGATGCATCGCCTTTGTAGCATCACACCGAATGGGTTAAATTTACTAGACTAATCTAGGCCTAGGCCCACGACTCTCAATAATCCGTTTTCCCAACGGTATAACTATCAAGTGTACTACTACTATTACTCCTGGTCTGCTACTCAGACGCTGCAGTCGGTTCTTGGTCTCCCACCTAGGGGTCACCTGTGTGGCACTTCCTACAATCCACCCTTGTGACCCAGTTAGCATTCAAACACTGGGGACCAGGTACAGCCATATTTTTTTGACAGTTTTTTTTTTAAATCTTGAATGTATAAAACCACTAAAGAAAAGTCAAATGTGCGTTCATTAAAATTTTCTTTTTTGACACTAGAGTGTAATGGAAAAAAATACCTTCCATGTAATAATCGAGTTGAAGAGAAAAATATAGCATTTTCCTAAAAGGAGTATCCTAACCCCCGAAGATTGGTCCACTGCAGGCTCACTGTCATTCAAATTTTAAATCTTGATGGGACGGACACCAAATGAGCACCCATTGGAATACCCCTGAATCTAAGTAAGCTTAATCACAGCCTTTTCTTAACTAACATTTTCTTGGTTAGAGTTAAACTAAAGGTAACCATGATAAATTGACACAGGTTTTCAATTTACGTGAACCAAAATCAAGATGCAGATTGTACACTTTTTTTAAATATAAAATCTTTTTAAATTAAAAAAAAAAAATTTAATTTAATTTTTTTTTTTAAAACAGATATCTACTAAAATATAATTAAAATAATTTGTGCCTCGTCTAATACAGTATATGCAGGAATTCATGCGAGCACTTACCTGTTGTTTCCTCCTGCGCTTCTTGGCCTTCTTCTCGGCTGTGAACTGCTTGTACTTCGGGACCTATGAAGACATCATTGTATTGAATGTATACTAAGCCTTCCGTTGGTCTAAATGAATACTAGATCTTCTCAAAAGTAATTTTCTTTAAAAGTTTAGGTAACGTATACATATAGCAAGAACATGCACCTAAATATACATTTTCTTATTATAGGCTTAGTTGTCTCTCTATTAATTCCGCTCATCGGAAATGCTCGTGTTATAACAACACAACCTTCCAGGTCACACAACCTGCCAGGACAAATAAATGAATTACAAATGTAGTTGGTCTCTTACTACGTATGTAACACTTGAGTACAAAAACCAGACAAGGTAAATTAGACTTTAATATACGGCGACTTTATTGTAAAGGTAACTCTTGGGTATTATAGTACAAGTATAACCAGCGGATATACAAGATCAGAACAGATATATAATACAGTGGGGCAACCCTATAGCATAGAGTTAAGCCCGTGAGCACAGGGTGGTCATGTCACGACAGTCCCAAACCTGACTGACTTCCAATGGAGAAGTAGCCGTCTTATATACAGCGCTGCATAGCCACGTGACCGTACTAGCAGCGCCACCTGTTAGGTTTAGTTATGTAAAATGCTTATGTAACAACTACCGACGGTAACCGAAGGTGGTACCGGTACACTACCGTATAGATAACCGAACTAGAGGAGTCGGTATATGTACGACCGACGACACTAGTTAGATGAATAAAACAGTTATTAAACACAATAGAACCGTGTTGTCTTACATCATACAACATACAATAGATATACAACAATAACAGTTAGACTTTATAGTCAACCCGTTACACTACCCCCCTTTAGAATGTAGGAAGGGTTGGTTTTATAATAATAATACCTCTTGGATACATTATATACCACGTATATCTATTTATCAACAAGTAACATTTCTACTCATAGTAAAAACAGGCATACATACATGAACAACCAGGTTAACATGTATATAACAGTTTATATCAACAATATAGTCTTTGGTATCAAACCATAGTCCCGTAGGCACATGATATAAAAACTGTCCAACTGATAGTCCTAGACTAGTATCAGTTAAAAGTAAAGGCACCAAATAACCACCTTGGAAACTCAACACATCACCTACTTCATTCAGCAATGGTGCGAATCCGTGTGGAGTTAGTGTCCTTATATATAAATAATAGAACTATAATAGCTCTCACTTCCTTTGGCGAAGAAAAGTTTTATAATTGGAACTATAGCAGTTCCCACTTCCTTTGGCGTAGAAAAGTTTATATATAAAAATCCATATTAGCGTATCCTAAATAAGGTGGGATAGATCGTCATCCTTATTAGGGGCGGTACTCCAGTACCTAGCAGTTTATGGTGGTAGAGATGGATAGAGTCCAGTACCGGTATAGTACTTCCATCTCTTGTGAAATATAAATATAAAAAGGTAGGTCCGTGCCTTCCTATAAATAATTATCACAGGAGGATGATCCATAATAGTACATAGGTCACAATAGTAGAATGCGACCACAGGATCAGGAGCCCTGGACAGTAGTAGAGAACCGACGGTTGTGGCTTAGTAGTAAACCACGGTTTGAAGACATCAGGCTGCTTCCAGTGTGGTGGCAGTAGTGACTAGGTTAAGTCACGACAGCACCGTCGGTCTGCTTTCGGTTGTCCAGGGGCGTGTAGCTGCGTCGATGGTTTAGTTTTACCTCCGAGGGGCGGAACAGTGCACCCCAGAGGGCCTGACGGGGGACCAACCTTAGGTGTCCATAGGGACACCGCCGGATGGCTTTCCTTCCCCATCAGGACTTCCTCCAGGAGGGGCCTCCGTGGTGTAAACCACAGCAGCCTCCACCTGGAGAGGAAGGGCTCCACCTGGGGCTACCGAGAGGGTACTCGGCGCCGCAGTAGGCTCCCCGCCACTGACCACCCGGGTAGATTGTGCCATGAAAGAAAATGGCATCTCATACCTAGGTGGGTGTACTGACAGTACCGGGGTCACAGGAGGAGCAGGCCTTGCGGCAAGCCCCAACCTGGACTGGAGATCTGGAAAACCAGTTCTCTCCCACTCTGTCAGCTTTAGCCCGAACTGCCGGAAGAACTTGGCGTCACAAGTTGTCAACCTTGATTCAAGCTGTTCGATCGTAGCCCTCCAGAGGGCATGATCTTGCTCCAGACTAGCCTCACGCTCGGCAAGGACTCTGGTGCGTTCAGCAACCCAAGCTTTCCCTTCCCGGATAGCCTGTTCTCTGAGCAACTTGTACTGCTCAAAGTAGGACTTCTCCAAGAAAGAAACCTGAAACTGGAGTAGCTTACTTGCGTTTTCAGCCATCTTAGCTCTGTAGCACTCAAATCCGGGGACTAGAGTGTCAGAGAATCCAGTGTCATAAGCAGGACCGTCTCCAGGCAACACAGGTAACCCTGCTAGCCCTTCGTCAACAGCCCTGTGCTCAGGTACTGGAGTCACCTCGTCATCCCTTGCGGGGTCAGAGGTTGCTCCGTGCTGGGGTGGAGCAGTCGGCTGGGCTGACGCCCCATCCGGCTGTTGTACCTCTACCTGTTCAGCGTCACTGATAGGTGAGATACTCTCCTGTGGAGCTGAAGCTTTCTTTTGCTTCTGGCTCCACTTGTACTGCTTGACATAGTCAGCAGCAACCTGACCCGCCTGCTCGTCACCCAATGAGTTCTGAACAATAGCCAGTGCATCACCCAGTTTCTGTCTCTCCTGCCTGGGCAGTTGATCAGCAACCGAGGGCAATGCAACCGAAGATACCGTGACGGTACCGACGGTTTGGCTACGGTCGACCTCAGATGTTACCGTGGCGGTGGCGACACGTTTCTTCGCAGGTTCACTGCGGGAACGGTCACGTCCACCTTTGGTATCATCTTTGGATGACTGGCGGCCCCTTTTCAGATCTTTCTTCTTCTTAGGAGGGGTATCCTTTCTGACAGTGGGCATCGGAGTTTCTGTATCTGGCCCGAGATCGGTTTGTTCGCACTTGGCGCCCTTACACAATCTCTCCCAGTCAGCCTCCGTGAGGTAATTCCACTGTTTAAGTTTGTTGGTTCGCCACTTATACTGTAGATTCCCTACACGTTTGTGGCACCCCCAAACCTTCAGTGCAGCCTCAACTCCACGACTAATAGTGCGCTTGTGAACGCCCTTATTGTCGCAAAGATGCCTTACCAAACCAGCCCTCCGTTGGCAACGGAATAGCTCCCCGTCACTGTACTCAGGGCAGGAAGTACTAGTACTCCCACTCACACAGTACAAGTAGGGACGCACATTCATGTGCTTCTCTACTAAATGACGGGCGAACTTGAACAGGTTCGGCCACCGTTTTGCAGCTGTCGAAGCCCCCTTCAGGCGCTGACAGCGAACATACGGGCAGGGATCCCCTGGCACGTAGTTCTTCCAAGCATATTTCAGCTTGGGACGGCATGACCTATGGATGTTAGGTTTATTCCCTTCCAACACTGCCCTGAGGTACACGAGGTACCAGTCAATGGGGTGGGAATCACCTGTCAACCAGTCTTCGTCGTCTGAACCCTCGGTCGTGTGAGGTGCAGGAAGAGCCATTTTGCCATTTTCCTGAAGTAAGTCAGAAAGGCTCAGGTTCTTCCGGTCATCATCACGGAGACACAGGTTTAGACGAACATGCGCTGCCTTGGCGCGGAGGCGGCGATTGGCTCTGCTCTCTGCAACAGACCATCCCTCGGCTTCCGCCTTGGACACTCTATCAGCAACAGCTTTGAGCCTATCTGCCTCAGTCGGTGCGACCTCTTCGGTAGCAGGAGTTTCAGGGGAAGATGTAATCCTCCTCTTACGCTTCCGCTTCCGTTTGGTCTTAGCACGAACCGTGGACCCGTCTGATGAATCACCATCAGGGACCGTCGGTTCTTGTGCCAATACACCGGCGGGTTTCGGAGAAGATCCCCCTGCAGGGTTCTCCTCCTGGTTGGTATTACTACCACCCAGACCAGGTTCTGTTTTCGGAACAACATCACCCGACCCCTCAGGGTTAGGTTCAGCTGGTACCGAAGCCGAGCCTTGACCGACGGTTGGAGCACCGGTAGTGTCCATTTCCGTGTCAGACTCGAGAACTCGGTCATCCCCGTCGGAGGCCTCAGCCTTCTTCGGGGCCGTGCATGTGCCATCTACACGGGCTGCCATACTGTTAGCTCAGGCGTAGGTGAACCTCACGGTTCACTCACCCGAGCCTTTAGTAGCACAGCAAGTAAACAACAGTGTAGGTACTGCCGGGCAGACCTAGGCACCACTGATCAACACGCTACCCTACGGGCAAACGTGTTGATCTGAAGAAGCCTGGCCGCCTGTGGGGCTTATATACCCCACCCGTCCCCCGTGACCCCGCCCCTTGACCGGCTTCTCAGCCAATCAGGGGTCGCGTCTCGAAGACGCGCCGAGGTGACCCAATTTCTCACGGCTCATTTGGCGGGAGAAATCGATCAGGTGACGCGGGCAGCGCCCTTCCCACGTCTGGCATATCCGACGGTGGGAACTCTCACTGTTGTTTACAATTTTCGTGGCGGAGCCACCGGAAAACCCGGGAATGATATACCGGCATTAGAGGATATACACAGCAGCGTGTTACTAAGCAATATGTGGTCAAAACTAATCCCATACTTAGAACTAATCGGCAAAGCCAGCCACCCGCCCTGAACACGTGCTTTTCTACCTCCAACGGATAACCACACCGGATAACCCGTCTCTTCTCGTTGTGTTTTGGTGATCGAGTACCGGGCCAATGACCACCGGCCCAGTACGGAACTGTCCATTGAAATTTAATCAAGCCAGCAGCTTAATGTCGTCAACAAGGTAAGAAAAAAAATGTTTACACAATTTTATCTCGCTCTCTGACACGTGTGCTCCTCCGTAGACCTTGTACCGGTATGTCCAGCAATGATGACACCGGAGGTATCACCTTGCTTTGTTTACCGGTGCCTACGGTTAGTCCTTTACGCACAGCTGACCCTTTTTTACGAGGCCTACCGCGCTTGGGCTTGGTAACACACGACTGTGGTTCAATCGGTAATTTCCTAGGACGACCCCTTCGGCGCGCTACCGTCGGTACCGACGGTATGACCGTTGGTCCTGCCTTCGGTATCTTCGGTAGCGCAGGGTCGGTTGGTGCTGGTACTCGACCAGCACCGAGGGAATCTTCACCGTCATCTATATATGGAACTCCATACCAAGGTCGGAGTCTAGCCACATGTGATTTAGTGAGAGTCCCTTTTTGCAACCGTAATACTACAGTAGTTTCACTAACCACCATAGTAACCGTATGCGGACCATCCCAGGAGTACAGGGTCTTGACTTTGGAATTTGGTGTGCTAAATCTCGCGACCTTATCCCCCACCTTGAATTGGCGGAGTTTAAGGCCCGTGTCATAGCCCACCTTCTGCAAACTAGCAGATTTTTCCAAGTTGTCCCTTACTACTCCATAGGACTCGCGTAATGATTGTCGAAGTGACTCAACAAACATCACTGTGCAGGGTTGCTCGAGCTGGTGTCCCTGCACTCCATAGACCATGTCACTAGGCATGACTATGTCTTCACCCATTACGAGCATATTAGGCGTACAGCCCGTCGACGCATGTTCGGTAGCATTGTAAGCATGGGAGATATAGCGAGCGTGCTCATCCCAATCATCCCGGTGCTCATTAACCATTGTCGTGAGACATTGGATCAACGTCCGATTGAAACGTTCCACCATACCATCCGATTGAGGTCGGTAGGGGTTCGTATGCGTCTTGCAGATGTGTATTTTACTACACAGTTCTGCCCACAGTCGAGATTCAAACTCACGACCCTGGTCGGAGTGAAGCATTAAAGGACCTCCCCACGTGAGGATCCAATTCTCGAAAAGTGCTTCTGCGCAGGTAACAGCTGTATGATTTACCAACGGATATACTTGGACATACTTGGTATAGTAGTCCTGTACCACCATCATACAGGTATTCCCACGGGGGGTCGTGTTGAAACCACTAATGATATCAACAGCGATCCGGGCAAATCGAACACCGAATAGCTCTTGACTTAGAGGTAGTTTACCAATACCAGGTCCAGGCTTTGATAAACAGCATTGGGGACATTGTCTCACCCAACGCCGTATGTCCAAAGTCATACCAGGCCAGTAATATCTACTCTTAATCTTTGCCTCAGTCCGTTGTCTGCCAAAGTGTGCTGAAGTTCGGTGGCCATGACAGTAATTGAGCAACTGTAGTCTGAGTGACAAAGGCACTACAGACTGAGCTGTTCTCTTCCTGCCAGGTTGCACCCTCCAGCGGCACAATACACTGTTCCGTATAAAAAGATTATCCCACTGAGCTAACAGTTGTCTAACTTCTTTACATTCCAGCGAAAGTGCGGGGCGAACAGGCTTGGACAGGCCCAACAACTTCAAGGAGTACACCCTCGAAATAGCTGGATCCGCAAGCTGCTCATCCTTCAAGTGATTTAACGTCCAGTTAGGAACTTTCGCACCCACAGACGCAATCACTGCATTGTGAGACCCACAGTCTCGGCAGTCTACACGGTGACAGTTCCGGATAGGATAGCGGGACAAGCTGTCCGCATTCACATGATCTACTCCACTCCTGTGTATGATATGCTCATTCGTCATGCCAAACTCAGAGAGGTGGTTCAACCATCTACCCATCATCCCCTCAGCGTCCTTGAAGTTAAGGAGCCACTGCAGAGATGAATGATCCGTCCGTACGAGATAATTCCCACCATATAGGAAATGTCTGTACTTTTTTTGTGTAAACCACCACTGCCAAGAGTTCACGCTTGGTTGTGCAGTAGTTACGTTGTGTTTTGCTTAGACTGTTGGACGAAAATGCCAGCGGCACTTCTCGCCCATCCTGGATCTGCGACAAGGCAGCACCAATACTTGTATTAGAAGCATCAGTGTCCAAGATGAACTTACCAACAGGTGCAGGGTAGTGCAAAACAGGTGTTTCTAAGAAGAGTCTCTTTAACTCACTGAAAGACTGTTCTGCGGCTGGAGACCAGACTATTTTAGCCTTAGCCTTCTTCTCTCCAATCATCAGCTCTTGTAAGGGAGCTGCGACTCTCGAGAATCCAGGTATAAAATCTCTGTAGTATGAACAAAACCCGATGAAAGAGCGTATCTCCTTCGTGTCCATCGGACGAGGCCAGTTCTGTACCACTTCGATCTTATGAGGATCAGCCATGATGCCATGTTCAGAAACAATTCTACCTAGGTATTCAACTGACTTCCTAAAAAGCTTGCACTTTGAAGGTTTCAATTTCAGACCATATGATAAGATGCGTTTCAGCACAGCTTGGAGGTTCTGTAGAGTTTCCTCCACAGAACCACCGAAGACGATGATGTCGTCCAAGTATACTAGGCACTTTTTCCAAAGTAAACCCCGTAACATGGTTTCCATCATTGCCTCGAAGGTTGCCGGGGCATTGCATAGCCCAAATGGCATGACGTTGAACTCAAATAGTCCCATATGGGTAGAAAATGCGGTTTTTTCTCGGTCCCGGGGGTCCATGCCGATCTGCCAATAACCAGATTGTAAATCTAGTGTACAGAACCATTTCGCCCCACCCAGAGATTCCACACATTCATCTATCCGAGGTAGAGGATATGCATTCTTCCTAGTGAGTCCGTTCAACTTCCTATAGTCGATGCAAAATCGACAGGAGCCATCCTTTTTGGTGACCATCACCACAGGACTTGACCATGGACTCTCACTAGGTTGAATCACATCTTCATCCAACATCTTTTCTACCTCAGCCTCCATAGCACTTTTTTTAGCCATGGGTAACCGACGGTAGGGGATTCTACTGGGAAGCGCGTCCCCAGTGTCAACCCGGTGTTGTACCGTATTGGTACGCCCTAGAGGATCTCCTGGTTGCGCAAAGGCATCAGATAACTCCGACAGCTCATTTGCCACCATTTCGCTCTCTAGGGTTGTGAGGTGTGACTCACACAACAGGGACCTTAAATGTTTCGGTAGGTTGGATTTAGCTAGAGCCTCTTCGTGGGAAGAGTCTCCCGCCACCACACCTACTTCCACAAAGTCCGTAGTTAGTGAGTCTACCCCATATGCTCGCGTGGTGTTACCAATAGGCGTCCCCTTTGGTAGAGTGATTTCTCTACTACTCGAGTTACAAATCGGTATCACCCCCCAACGAGCGTTGGCCAGGTAAGTATGATAGCCAGCAAGACCTAACTCAGAGAGCTTTTGGTCTTCTGGTTCAAACATTCCCGGCCGTTTGGCCTGCACTCCCACGCAGCTGACTAGGACATCGGATACATGTCCTGCTGCCAACTTTGTGTCTTGTGCCACTGACGCCACAGAAGAACCATTCCTTAAAACGCACTGTACAGATTGTTTATAAGGATGTTTAATCTGAAGTCGGCCCGTTGCGGTGTTCATTGTTACCCCGTAAAGAGCAGCAAAGTCCATCCCCAGTATGCCATCATCAGTGATGTCGGTGATGGTTGGACATATCCAGTATGTCTTGCCATCAACCAACATAGGTTTTACAGTTCTGCCATAAGTCTGCATACTATCTCCCGTAGCAGTCCGAGCCTTTACTCCTAGTAGCGGAGCTTCGGGCTGGTTGCAAAGACGGGCCATGAATTTACGATCGACCAAGGTGTGGGATGCACCCGTGTCGACCAAAAATTCACCACGCGTCCCGGAAATAACCAGACTCAGGTACCAACGCTGTCCCCGTAAAGGGACACACTCAGAGGTCAGCATCGGGCTTCCCCCTCCATCCATAGCAACCCCTTTTGTCAGGAGATAATCCCAACACGGGTCGCTCGGGGAGTCTTGAATCACACTGCTCTGGGCAATTGATTCTAACCAAGACTCCTCTAAGCCAGCGACTACAGAATCCTCCGGATTCCGTTCGTCCTTGCCAGCCCCGCCTTGCCAGATGCTTACAGGTTGTACAGACCCTTCTGCCTCTGCGCGGCCTTGGTTCATGGAAGAGTTAACACCGTCTACTAATCCCTTACAGGCATGGCTAACTGTGGGGGCGCCATCCTTGCCAAGAGGATGGGCCCCATTCAGTTTTCCGTCTCCTTTTCAGTTTTAGCAGCGACGGGTGCAGGGGCTTTGCATTCGCTAGCCCAATGACCCATCTTTTGACAGCGTCTACATGGCTGAGGTTTCGTGTCCTTTTTCTTCTTTTTCCTTCTCTTTCCAGATCCAGAATCAGAAGTGGACGCAGAGCTCTTTTCCAAGTGCTTCCGCAACAAACCCTCAATCATCTTTTCCATGTCCCTGTCAGGCATTACTGCCGCCACCTCCTCAGAGGCGGGCTGTTTTTTCTTAGGTGGTTTTGTGGCGGCCTCTACCACCTGAGCTCCTTTCGGGGCTACAGATGGAGCTGCCGACACTCCTCCACTAGGAAAAACAGCCTGTTTGGTGTCATACACATCTGCATGGTCAAAAAGGTCAGCTAGAGATAAGTCCGGCTGCCATTTCTCCCGCAGATATGCCTGGAGATTGGTGTCTCTGACTCCATTGACAAACCTGGAGGTTAACTCCTGGATGACAGTGGGGGTGTCAGGTCTACATCCCTGATAACACTCGGATATCAGTTCTTGTAGAGCAAATCCGTAGGATCTCAGATGCTCGTCCTTGCGTTGGACACGTTTGAGCAGCTGAGTCCTTGGGTCATGCTCACCAATCTTCCCAACCGCCCATTCAGCTGTTTCTTCAAGTGAGCTCAATGTCTTGATCTTCACTCTCTCGAACGCCAAAAGGGCTGGTTCACCTGGCCCGTTGCAGAGTGCTTGCTTCAGAGCAACCAGCGCTTGCTGATTGTTCCAGCGATTGCTCTCCACAATAGCCTTGAAATGAACTTTGTACTTTCTCCAGGGTGGCGACCCTGTGAAAGGCGGAATATCGATGGCCTTTTGACGGGCTGCATCAGGATGTTTGATCTCCCCAAAGTTGAAAGGAGCATACCGTTCATCCAGTTCATCGATGTCCCGCGGGACGATGTCTGTCCCCAGCTTCTCAATAGCCGGGTTCCGGTCGTACTTAGCCCGCTGGACAGGCGTTAAGCCTTGTCTAGCTCTGGGTTTCGGTACTGGAACTGAGACCATGGTCTGCTGTTGGTTCAACATCGTTGAACCAGTAGATGGGTGGGTGTACCCTGGAGGTGTTGCCGTGCCTCCAAAGGCGCCACCACAGACCGGAGTCTGTAGATAGCTAGCCCCCATCTGAGGTGTCATACCTGTTACCGTGGTGTGTACTAGCGGCGGGACACTTGAAGGTGTCACTGTCGTGTACACACTGGGTACGGGTATGACTGGAGGTACCACCGTGGAAGGTGGTGGTACTTGCTCCGACTTCGTCTTCAGGTCCTGATTGACTTGCCTTAAGCTTGCGAGGTCCTGTCTGGCTAAGTGGAGCTGCGTGCTCAAATCCTTTCCCAAGGAAGTTAAGCTTGCAACCTCACATTCGCCGGACACCCTCTGGTGCAAAAGTTTGTCAACCTCCACCTTGTGGGAAGCCATCTCGTTCTGGAGTTCCAGTAGGAACTTTTTCTTCTCATCAACCTCCCTTAGGAATAACTTCCTAGTTTGATTGATGGAAGCAAGTTCCCTCCGGGCTTCCGCGAGCTCATGCAACTCAGTTTTCCTGATGGGGATACCCATGGCAGCTAGTAGGTCCCCATCCAGTGGTAAACTGGATGGCTCATCTACTGCAGGCGGGTACCCCTTACCAGGAGCTTCTGTTGCCACATTAGTCTTCTTTGATAGCCCGCCACCCCCCATACCGTTCGGTGTAGGAGTGGCACCATCAGTGAAAACCGACGTGTCTGGATCCAATGAAGGATCTGCTACCGTCGGTGTAGAACCGAAGGCAGCTGGGCCGAGAGTTTTAGGCTCTCTACCCGGTATTTTCTGACCCTCAGGACAGAAAAGATTCGTGGAAAGGGAGTCCAACGATCTCCTGGAGCTTATATCAAAGGGTCCCGGGATTGGAGATTGCTCCCCATCCTCTCCTTTGGTAAAGGCTTCCACAATAGGATCACCTATTGCTTCTTGGGAGAGGTCGTCACCGGGCACCTCCAAGGCTGCCCGGCTCTCCCGCCTATTGGCTTTGCCTGTGAAGAAGCGTACATTCTGTACGGCTTCTTCACGTTCCTCAGCAGGGGTTTTAGTCCTGCCGCTGAACGAGCTGACAAATTCGTATAGGTAATCCATATACTGTAAGTCTATTTAATACCCTATCAATGGTCGGTTCGATCAAGTGGTCACGGCACCAATGTAGTTGGTCTCTTACTACGTATGTAACACTTGAGTACAAAAACCAGACAAGGTAAATTAGACTTTAATATACGGCGACTTTATTGTAAAGGTAACTCTTGGGTATTATAGTACAAGTATAACCAGCGGATATACAAGATCAGAACAGATATATAATACAGTGGGGCAACCCTATAGCATAGAGTTAAGCCCGTGAGCACAGGGTGGTCATGTCACGACAGTCCCAAACCTGACTGACTTCCAATGGAGAAGTAGCCGTCTTATATACAGCGCTGCATAGCCACGTGACCGTACTAGCAGCGCCACCTGTTAGGTTTAGTTATGTAAAATGCTTATGTAACAACTACCGACGGTAACCGAAGGTGGTACCGGTACACTACCGTATAGATAACCGAACTAGAGGAGTCGGTATATGTAACGAACCGACGACACTAGTTAGATGAATAAAACAGTTATTAAACACAATAGAACCGTGTTGTCTTACATCATACAACATACAATAGATATACAACAATCAATAGGCGTGTGATTTACATCACAGGAGACTCAGGGTGTCAGGCTACTTTATGTCTTTACCCGATCCCGAATCACAAAATGGATGACAATTATGACTTGACCGCACCCGCACTATTACCTGTATATTCCAGGGCAATGCACCCAATTCAATCAATTTTCAAACGAGCCTTATAATCAAGCCTGATAATAGAGCCTGATGATCGCGCCTGATGATCAACCATGATGGCCGTGAACCATGATGGCAGTGAACCATGATGGCAGTGAACCATGATGGTTGTGAACCATGATGGTTGTGAACCATGATGGCCATGAACCATGATGGCCGTGAACCATGATGACCATGAACCATGATGGCCATGAACCATGGAGACCATGAACCATGATGACCATGAACCATGGTGGCCATGAACCATGATGGCAAGGAACCATGATGACCATGAACCATGATGACCATGGACCATGATGACCATGAACCACGATGACCATGAACCACGATGACCATGAACCACAATGACCATGATGACAATGAACCATGATGGCCATGAACCATGATGGTCGTGAACCATGATGATCGTGAACCATGATAACCATGAACCATGATGACCAATAACCATGATGATTGTGAACCATGATGACCATGAACCATGATGACCATGAACCATGAACCATGATGACCATGAACCATGATGACCATGAACCATGATGACCATGAACCACGATGACCATGAACCACGATGACCATGAACCATGATGACCATGAACCATGATGGCCATGAACCATGATGGTTGTGAACCATGATGATCGTGAACCATGATAACCATGAACCATGATGACCATGAACCATGATGACCATAAACCATGATGACCATGAACCATGATGACCATGAACCATGAAGGTCATGAACGATGATGACCATGATAACCGTGAACCATGATGATCATGAACCATGATGATCATGAACCATGATGACCATGAACCATGATGACCATGAACAATGATGACCATGAACCATGATGATCATGAACCATAATGACCATGAACCATGATGACAATGAACCATGATGGTGACAGACCATGATGGTGGTGACTGACCATGATGATCATCCCAAGTGGCAACATGGGCAACATCCCCCCCCCCCACCTCCCAAGAACATGCGGCAACATTGGCAACATCCCAAGTGGCAACATGGGCAACATCTCCCTCATGATTATAGGCCATTTCTTGAATGGGTTGTCTAGTCTATAACACTTTCTTGTGCACTAAGCCTATAGAAAGACAAGCACATATTGGTATATATAACTTTTATTGAATTCAGAACATAGCACGGCGCAGGGTTGTCTAGAATGGTGCACACGGCTTCAGCATAGAGTTCAATGGGAGGGCAGTATCTGTGTTTTGTTGATTCAAGAAAGTGCAAATATTTTGGCATGATTTTTTTGCAACAAAAAATGCAAAATTGTGTATGCACTTTATTGCATAACATAGATTAGGTCTGAAAGCAACAGTGCAGCCAAAAATTATATCATTGACATGGATAATTTATGATATATGATAGATTGAACTTGAAAGTGGGAAAATCTCTTAACCAACGTTTTAGGTCGTCTATCTAGACTCAGGGGTACACCCTGAGTCAATAACAGTTAGACTTTATAGTCAACCCGTTACACAAACAAATAAAATAAATAAATGAACTAAAAACAAATAAACGAACCTGTTTAGCGTCTATGAGACCCTGGAGGATGGAGCGGAAGCGGTCCTCGTCGTCCACAGAGGCACACAGGACGTTCTCCAGTATCTGGTCCATGTCCCCGTCATAGTCCACGTAGGCTGCTGCCAGGTCGTTCTGCTCCTCCTCTGAACCTGAACAACACAGGCAGTCTATACAAAAACTTTTTCACCATGCAGGACATTCGGTCCTGCAGATTTTTCCCTTTGCAGGCCCGGCTCAATTTTTGTAGGCCCGGATATCGGAGTACAATCTTGCTATTTTAAAATGTTATATAAAGCAAGTCTTTGTACTAACAATGATAATGATAATAGGGTTTCCCTGTATATTACAATAATATTAACCATTTTAATATGTAAATTACTGAAGAACATTACAGAAAATATTCAAGCTCTCGATTTTATGCTGTAGAAACCCTAATAATGGTCCGATTTAAAAGCCGTAAAAAATGGCATAAAGGCAAGAATCTCTAGAATACAGCCAGCCATTTGGGCCGGCAGTAGCCCTCTTTATGCCGGACCGGCAGAGTTTTTGCCAGCTATAGCCGGTGTCCGGCAGGTTTTTGTATAGACTGACAAGGGGAGAGGTATTAACCATGCATGACATTCCATGACAAAAATCTCAAATTTCCATGACATTCATAACATTCTTGTGTGGGTAAGGGGGTTTGAGAATATGTCTAAAATCGAGAAAGCAAATGGTACATTCTAGGAGATTTTGTAATATTAATTTTCATTGTTTTCATTTTCCATGACATTCTATGACACGAGGCAATTTTTTATTTTTTTTTATTTTTTTTTACAAAATTCCATGAAATTCCAGACAACTTTCAAATTCCATGACATTCCATGACACGGGGGAACGCTGATTAATGCATTATGCCCTTGGTCGTCATGATGCATACATGCAGCACCGGCAAGTAACCTGCCAGGGCTGTATTCATGAATCATGCCCAACCTACAGGATTAGTACACTCCCGAATTGCTACCCTGCATTGGAGCATTATGACGACACATGTTGCTTTAAGGGAATGAGCTGTCTTCAAAGGGTTATTGATTTATGACTACAGGCATGGGATTGGGTTTGAAGAAAAATCCCAAAAGCAGCTACGTTATCTGTGGGACATTTTGATTAATTTGCATGACATGGAGCCCTCTAGAGACCCCCACTCCCCCCCCCCCCCCGCCCTTCCCACCTATTAATATTTTTTTCATTGGATCTGCACAAATCACAGGGATGACCCTTTTGGCCTTCAAAAACACAGAAATCCGGAAAAATCCCATGCCTGTTACTATATACGCAGAAAAGATGGATTGTGTGATATACATCACATGTGACCCAGGGTCCAAGTCCAAAGTCCCAACCCAAAGTCCCAACCCAAAGTAAGGGTAAGCTGGAGCTGGAGCTGGAGCTGGAGCTGGAGCTTATCATGTACTTAGATATAGTACTCCCTTATAATCATTCATTGGTCAATTCTGGTATCAGAAATGAATTCCTTGTTAAAAAGTACCCTCAAGCCATGTGTCATACATGTATGTTATTCCATTTCAGGCTAGTATGTGGGTGTGGGAGAGCAGGTGGGTGTGGGTGTGCAGGTGGGTGTGGGTGACACTTGCAGGCTGCGGGCATGTACCGTCTTTTGTCCCTATCAAAAAGCGAGTCAATCGGATGATAAACGGCGGAGATACGGGTGATACAATTTCGCTCTGCACTCCTTTTATGCTGCCGCTGTGGGACTGTTGTGCTGTCTTGTTGACTTCTTGCGGAGTACGAGAACTGCTAGTGGCGCCACCATATCTTTTACGGGAAACATTTGTCCCCCAGCCTTTACAGATCACCTGGTACCCACTGACCTTTCTTTAGAGTGGAAATTGCACCAAAAGCGTCTCACAAAAGCGTCTCACCGTCCCTTCAACACTGAGCTCTATGGGTGTCTGTGTGAACGTGCATCTTTTAAAGTCAGGATTCAAGGTCACTGGCCTATCTTCAGCATTAGTTCACACAGACTCCGTTTTCGGGCTGTTTTTTACTTTTTTTCAAGAGCGTTTTTCTGCTACAAATATTTATTCTTTTTACAAACTGAAAAAAGAGGGAGGTACAGTTTGTTTCAATCTATATGCATGTGTTTATTTCAATCACTGGGTCAATTATAGGATGGACAGAGTGCGCTGGACTCCAGTTTCTTACCTTTGTATTTTTCTTCAAACTCCTGAATGTCCTTGACAGAAACCTTAGCGAAGAGCAGTCGCCAGTAGTCGGACCAGTCGCGGTCCTGACTGACTCCCCCCTCCTCATCCACCTCTCCTACAAAAATAATGGTGGTTAATAAGATTTGTGAAATTCTTGACGGTTCTTGAAACTCCTGAATGAAATTATTACTACGGTTCATGGAAAGGCAGCCTTGAAATTCTTGAATGAAATATTAATACCATGTTGATGAAAATTCAGCCAGTAGCTAGGAAGGAAAGTTGCTGTCAACAGTAGGCACTATATTATTAGCTTCCCTTAACAATAACATGGTGCCTTGAGTTTGGCTTTATATCCATATCAGTTATCACCGCTGCTTGAGCAGGATTGGCCCTACCAAACAAATATTTTTTATAGTTTTCCTGACCTAATATCCTATAGAAACTTGAAATCTTTTAACCAAGAACGGAGCTCCAGTTGTTACGTAAAACCTCGCGTACAAGCCGCAGCTAGTACGCGAATCAGATCGCGGGTGCAGCTTATATTATACATGCATAATAAATAAACGCAGATAAACGCGAAGGTTGCTGCTAAGGCTATGGTGACCAAGTGGAACTCTGCTTTACTTGATCATGAAATATTTTCAACAGTTTTTGCAAACACTCACCTGATTCATCATAGACTGCTCGAGTGTCCTTGTCTGACAGAACTGCATACACCTTTCCAAGGGTCTGGAACTTTAGCGTTGCTGCGTCCTTCTCATCTTCCGCCACACGGTCAGGGTGCACCCGTAGTGACATCTTGTGGTATGCTCGCTTGACTGGAAAAGTAAAGAGTAAAGGGGCTTGATTTTAATGAGTTTTTTGGTTGTTGTTTTTTTCCCCCAAAAAAATTTTTTAAATGATTTTAAGTATCACAAAAAAAAATCGGATGGGAAATCATCAAAATTACCTTCTGTCACCATAATAATACAATACCAGTAGTTAAGAAACCAAAGGTGTGTTGTGTGACTTGTTGATTTTATAAAGGAATGCCGTGTCGATTTTAAGTTATAAGTATTACTGAACCGGTATGTTCCTTGTCGCCAACCTCCAGAAGCACCTTGTTTGTTTTCTCTTAGCCCAGGTTCATTATTTATGGCTGGGGTGGCCGGTGAGCATTTGAGGGGGGGGGGGGGCAATTTTTTTAGGGGTATTTAAAGGGGGGGGGGGCTTTTCATTTACCCTATTCTTAGGGGGAGGGCCTTTTTTTAGGGGTATATTCCTTAAAATATCATGAATTAAGTATTTTAAAATGTTACGATTTTTGCTTACAGCCTGTGTTATATTCTACCAAATTATGTCAATATTTTCAAATTTTTTGGAAATTTTTCTCAAACTCCCAGCAAATTTCTCACAACATCACTTTTGACACTCAGAATTGCCCACCAGTCTTCAAGAAATTGCCGGCCTCATGAAAGCACAGGGGGTACGGGAGCTTCCAATTTATAGCGCTGGGGCCCTTAAACTCAATACTATGTAAGTCAAAAAACAATGATCAAGTTTCTAAAGACTAGACGTTTGAAGTATATCGAGAGTTTTACACTAAATCACCTTACAAGGTAGTAAATTGTAGGTAAAAAAGTCCCCCAGATTATCTATTACTATACGCCAATGACCGGGCAATGTCGTTTATGTAATAAAGTTAAAAACAATCAAGGTTGGGGGGGGGGCGCTTTTTTTTCAACCTATTCCGAGGGGGGGGGGGGCTTTTTTTCAACCTATTCCGAGGGGGGGCATTGTGAGATTTCGCGCGAAGGGGCGAGAAAATTTTCGCGGAAGGCGCCCAAATTTTTTCGCCCACCCCCCTTTGAACTGTAGAAACGCGCGGGCTTTTTTTTGCTAAAAAGGGGCTAAAATATTTACCCCCCCCCCCCTTCAAGAGGGGTCAGAAATTTTTACGCCCCCCCACCCTCAGGGAGGGGTCGGAAATTTTTACCCCCCCCCCCAACCCTCCAACCCCCCCCCCCCCTGTAAATAATAAATCATTAAATGACACTCCCAGGAGCCACTGAGCCCGAAAAATGGCACCTTATTTCAAGGATTTAGAGGACAGCCTGTCTAAAAACCTCTATTAAAATGCTCGTCGGCCCTTCACTCACCGGCCTTGAGTTAACTCCGCCTGAGTTATTAACTGTTATTGTAGCCTAGGCCACAGTTGGACTCGGAGGCCTACTGGCAGTACTGCGGGAGAGAACTCCAGCGACAGTCACAGTGACAATTTGCCTGTCAGGAAATCGGCTCACCTTCATTTTCTGATGCAGTTTTCTCGATTCCTAAGACTTGGTACAGATCCTCACTGTCATACAACTCCTTACAAGCCTCCAGTAGTCCTGGCATCTTGAAACAGCTTAAATTTCACAAATAAACGAAACTTCTCCTGTCAAAAGGTTTTGTTTTCAGCTGGCCGGAAGACGTCTTGTTTTCCCGCCACGCATGGAACTGTGGGAAATAGTTCCAAAGATTTCTGAGTGAGGGCGCCACTGGCAACAAAACTTCCGGTCGGAGTGCAAGTTTGAAAATAACTTTGAAGAAACGCTATTTTCTCAGTTAGAAAGTGAGTATTCGCTTCAAAGTTGCGATGCATGTACTGTCTACGGTGTAAGTTACATAAGGCCGTTTTGATATTCAAGTGACACTCTAAATACAGCCCATAATCTACCGTGAACCACGGAGTCAAACGCTCCTGCTCGCGTGTCACTGTCACTACCGGTAGTGTCAGTGACTTGAAACGTCTTGACTGAGTTTCGACAGTTTCACCCAGAGCATCATGCATCAATGCCCACAGTGACACACGACAACACTGTCGTTTGGTACTCTGCTGTGTCGGTGTATTACTCACTGTTAGAGAGTGATCTTTTAACTGATTAACAACGAGGGGAGGGGGCAAAAAAATGGTGCGGAAGAAAAGTCGGCAAAGGTGGCGCCACTAGTGCTGAATACACACTCAAAAACCGCTCCACTGACAGCGAGGCGGTGCACTGGACAATAGCCAGAGTCACCGCCAATCAATGGCGGAGGTGTGTTGAAACGGGTATCTACTCACTGTCTTGCACCATGAACGACTTTTCGGCTGCACGAATCAATTCTTACTGTCAGCAATGGCCGACCGGACGTAGAGGGCGCCACTAGCGCGAGCGCGAGTGGCCCGGATCTTGCTGCAAACACACCAGCCAGCTGCTTTTTTTCCCCCGTACTGAAGCATAGTAACTGGCACCCTGTGCCTGTGTATTCAACCTTTGGGGCCCCGATTTAGGGCCTTATACCCCCTACAAATCTTAGATATTTCAACCGAGTGGCAAGCACGATATGGACATGGATATATGTCAGCCACAGATCCCTAGCTAAAGTTTAGAGAAATTCGAGATTTAGCAAAATTTCTAGTACTTAAGCTATATAGAGTTGGCGGCCGCTTTCCGCAGGGTAAATAATCATAATGGTAGAAATAGTATCATATCAAAGTAAATACCATCAATCCAATGAAATATCTGTTCTATAAATATCCGGGTGGGATATTTGTAACATATTTCATCATTTTCCTCGAGAAATTAATTCCTAAAATGGTATTTGCAGTGATTTCTGAGATATAGTTTACATTGAGTGTGGATTCCGAGGCACGAAGTCACGTGACCAGTACAAGTCTGCCCGACAGGGGGGGGGGACGGTTGTAAAAAATTTCGATCCCTCTTGGGGGGGGGGGGGGGGAGTCTGACTCCCGGCAGGTGTTTCAATAGTCATAATTGTCCAGAATGAGATGGTAAACTTTGAAGAACTTCACAGCTTTATTATAAGCCAGCATACACGCCCGCCGTGCGCATCCTAGAGTAGCGATTCTGCAAGACCCGTACAACCAACATTGTCACATCCTCTCCTGATACAGAAACAAAGAATAACACAATAGTGACTGAACATGTCAACACAATATGTATATAATCTAAAAGCCAAATGTCAATGGGCTAAATGAAGTCTTTCATAGGTGAAGGGGTCTCACTGATGTTTGTGATTTAAAACATAGTCATTAAGATGATGGGGTGTCACAGATGTTCTGCCAGAACGTCGTACTGATCGGTTTCGAGGTGATTCCGGTGTTTGAGTGGCTACAGGCAGATCCCCGGTCGCGATCTGATTGGTGTTTAGAGGCTCATCCACTGGGGGTGCTGTTGGTGGTGTCTCAGTGTGTTCAATATTATCACCAGTGGTGCCTTTCTCCAAGTCATGCGATGCCCGTAGCTGAACACGGTTTCTCCTGAGTGACTGGCCTGCATCTGTGCGGATCTCATATGACCTATCATCCAGTCTCTGTGATATGGTCGCAGTCTTCCATGACTTGTCTCCAAGCTGGTAGGGTTTGGCTCTTACCCTATCACCCTCCTCAAGAGCTTTGAGAGGCTTGGCTGTCCTGTCATGGTAGAATTTCTGTCTAGCTTGGCTGAATTTCAGCTTCTCAGTGATGTCAGGGGGTTGACTCGGCCTCAGTAGCGAAGCTGTTGTCGGGAGTAGAGTCTTCGTCCGGCGACCCATAAGCCGCTGTGCAGGGCTTAGGTCGATACCTTGCTGAGGGGTATTACGTAGGCTCAGGATGGCCAGGTATGGATCTTCGCCAGTCCTGTTTGTTCTTTTGAGTAGTCTCTTGGCAGCCTTTACCGCGGACTCTGCCTTTCCATTAGATTGCGCATGATGTGGGGAGCTGGTGACATGTGTCACTCTCCACTTCTTAATGAATCTTACAAATTCGGACCCAATGAATTGTGGGCCGTTGTCCGTAACGATCTCGTCCGGACTTCCATAGCTCGCACATCGGGCTTTTATCTTTTGGGTCACCACCTTTGATGTGGTGTCATACAGTCTGTCAATTTCCCAAAAGTTTGAGTAGTAATCTACTGTTACGAGGTAATCCTTGCCCTTGAGCGTAAACAAGTCCGCCCCGATCCTCTGCCATGGGCGCGTCGGGATCTCATGGGGCATGAGCGGTTCCTTCTGCTGTGCCTGCTCATATTCCTGACACACGTCACAGTTCTGGGTGGACTTTTTTACATCCTCATTCATGCCAGGCCAGTAAACTGCCTCACGTGCTCGGCGTAGTGAACTCTCCACGCCCGTATGTCCTGTGTGGAGCTCAGTCAGCATTTCCCCACGCAGCTCGTTGGGAATAACCAGTCTTTCACCACGAAAGACCAGTCCATCAGTCACAGCAAGTTCATCCCGGAAGCCATAGTATCCGCCGATCAGAAGCGGGACATCTTCCTTGCTAGGCCAACCATTCTGAATGGTAGCCTTGAGAAGAGAGAGAATTGGATCACTGCTAGTCGCTGCTCTAATCCTTGTCACATGATAGTCATTCATTGCCAGGTGTGTGACAGCATTGACTGATTCAAATTCAGCCTCATTCAGGTTCTCTGTGCCTTTCAAGTAGGCACGACTTAAGGTGTCGGCTATCAGCATTTTCTTACCTTCCAGGTATTGTACATCGGCATCATATGCCAGAGCACGGATAAGCATGCTCTGTAACCTCTTTGGGGCTCTATCTAAGGGTTTCTTCGAGATAGAGAACAGCGGCTTGTGATCTGAGTGGACAATCACAGGACGCCCATAGGTGAATTGATGCCATTTCTCCAGCGAATAGACTATAGCAAGCATCTCCTTCTCGATTGTGGCATATCTAGTCTCAGTGGGATTGAGGGCCCTACTTGCATATGCCAGAGGTCTGCCTTCCTGCATCAGGGCAGCCCCCAGCCCACTACCACTAGCGTCACATTGTATGACCAGGTCACAATCCTTGTTGTAGAAGGCGAGCACTGGAGCCTCAGTGAGCAGCTTCTTCAGAGTGTTGAATGCCTCCTCCTGCGGAGCACTCCAACACCATTCAGTGTCCTTGTGAGTCAGCATTGTGATAGGCTTCATCACGTCTGCCAGGTTTGGAACATATCTGGCAAGGTACGTGACAGTGCCTTTCAGTCGTTGCACAGCTGCAACATCAGTGGGTCTTTCCATTTTTGTGATGGCCTCGACTTTCTCAGGATCCACTTTCAAGCCAGAGGCAGAAACAATATGTCCAAGGAACTTGATCTCAGAAACGTTGAACTGACACTTGTCCTTGTTGAGCTTTATGCCATGCAGTTGGCATCGTGTCAAGAGACTGCGCAGATTACAGTCGTGCTCCTCTTGGCTACTTCCGTAGACAATGACGTCGTCAGCCACACACTGGATGCCTTGTAGGCCCTCCAGTGCCAGGAACAGTCTATTTTGGAATAGTTCAGAGCTCACATTCAGACCAAAGGGCAGTCTCAGCCACCTATAGCGACCGAAGGGTGTAGCAAATGTTGTCAGGTAGCTTGACTCCTCGTCTAACTCGACGTGATGGTATCCTTGTTTGAGATCACACACAGAGAACACCTTTGCACCAGCCAGCTTCGGGAGCACATCATCCAAGACAGGTAATCTGTAATGCTCCCGTTTCAGTGCAGTATTTAAGGACCGTGGATCCACACACACTCGAATATCACCTGACTTCTTCTTTACAATGGACATTTGGTTGACCCAGTCAGTTGGTCTATCAACCTTACACATAGTACCTTCATTGATATGTCTCTCTAGCTCCTTGCATACATCATCATTAAGAGACTCAGGTAGAGTGCGAGCATGCCGGATGACGGGGTCAATATCATTGTTCACAGTCAGATGAACAGGACCACCAGGCAGGCAGCCCAATTTGTCGTCGAACACACTTGAGAATTCAGACAGGATGTCAGATTTGACGGTACATACCTCAAATGTGTCATAATTCACAGTGATCAGACCCATGCTTTCAGCGGCATTGCGACTAAGTAGAGGCATGAATGTATCGTCCTTAACTACTACGTAGTCCACATTCCAGTACTTTTTGGTTTTGGGGTTCTTCACCTTGATCTTAACCCGGCCCAAGGCAGCCTCACAGGTGCCGTTCCACATTCGCAGTGTTACTGATTCATTTCTGATAGGCCTACCCCCAACATATTTGACAGGAAGGATACAAACAGTTGCACCAGGATCGATTTGATGGATGACCTCAGTAGAATCTATGACCATCTTACAATAAATTGCCTTAGACTTACTCACGGCAGACACATCGGCAACAACACTTACAGAACCTTCAGTGGACGACCCATCAGAATCAGGTTGTACTTGATGAACCTTTTTATGAGAGTGATATTTCTTCTTGTTTTTACTATGAGAACCTTTGTGTACTGGATTAAGTCTATTACACTCTTTAGAACCAGCAAAGTGGTTCTCCTTTTGACAAGCATTACATATCTTGCCCCATGAGGGACAGTGTGATCGCCCCATTATGTGAGAGTTCCCACAGAAGTTACACTGTTTTATATCCTTATCACCACCTCTATTGTCAGATCGAGGGACGGGTGACAACTTCGCCACTCCGGCCTCCATGTTACCGTAAACCACTTTCTGTGTCTCATCATCGAGCTCTTCAGATCTACATATGATCAGAACCGCAGCAAGGTCCAATGTCTTTTTCGATCGCATTTTGTCTCTCACTTTCGGACTCCTGTGCCCACCGATAATCCTGTCCATGATACGTGCATCCCTACATGCGGGATTACAAAAGTTACATGTGCTTGCCAGAAACCGCAATGCAGACAGAAATTGCTCAAATGTCTCCTGCGGCTCCTGCTTGCGACGGGAGAAGACAAGTCGCTCGATATTATTTCTCAATAAGCACCTTCGGGTCAGTTTTATCCTCATTGGCGGAGTAAACAAATCCCTTATAGATTTTCCGGGCTTCAAACCCAATGGACTGGAGCAGAGCAGATGATTGGAATAGCAGAGACTGCTGGCCAGCACCAGACAGAAGCAGGTATCTCTCAAAGTCTTCTCTCCAATCCAGCCATCTTTCCCTCATGCCAGTAGAGTCCATGTCAAGTTCATGAGGCAGCTGAATATTTGGGAGGTATGGAGGAGGAGCAACCACATTCTGATTGGGAGGAGCTTGGTCATCATCACCAGGCATGATGCACACTTGTGTAGAAGCAGATTTCCAAGATATATGGGCCTATATAGATATAACACAGCGACCAAGTTATTTAGGTCTAGCTAGGCCTACTATCCAGTTTCCTTTGACAATGGAGGAGCAGTTGAATATAGATGAGGAGTGACAACACACTGATATAGGTCTACTTCAGGTAAGTGGACTTGAATTTAGGGCAGACACAATATCACAGTGATAATGTTGTCATTGACAGTTCAGTAGATCTCAGTAGATCTATACTCTGGGCAGATTCACAGTACTCACAGTAGGCCTAGACAGTCTGTTACACATAGGCCTACAAGGTTCAGGCTTCTCCTTGTTGACAGGACTGAATAATCATAGTTGACAGAGGCAGGGATCATAGATTACACTGACTGACAGTTCAGTTTTGACTTTGTGATTTTTGTTTGTTTTGGGAATGAGACAGTTTCAATTCACATCACTTGACAGAATAACAGTGGGTCATTATTTCCAATACTCACAAGTCTACAGTGTATCCCAGCGCTTATCACCATGTTTCAATAGTCATAATTGTCCAGAATGAGATGGTAAACTTTGAAGAACTTCACAGCTTTATTATAAGCCAGCATACACGCCCGCCGTGCGCATCCTAGAGTAGCGATTCTGCAAGACCCGTACAACCAACATTGTCACAGCAGGGTTGTCAACTTTTGGGAATGAGCAAGAGTGAGACTTTGCCAAACTGATAAAGTGTGAGTGGACACAACGGGGCACGAAGCACCGCGGTTCGAAAGCGCAGCGCTGCGACCAAGGTAGGGGGGTCTAAGGGCATGCCCCCTCAGAAAATTTTGAAAATTTAGATGTCAAATGGTGCAATTTGATGTGTTCTGAGAGCATCTTTGTAACTTTGGTTCTAGTTGGAGTATTTAAAAATTTCTTTCAGTTCTGGAAAGCCCAGAATCTCAGGAATGCGTGAGATTACTTTACTCATGTGTGAGAGCGTGAGAAAGGGTCCAAATG
Source organism: Harmothoe impar (assembly GCA_947462335.1). Classification (NCBI taxonomy): domain Eukaryota; kingdom Metazoa; phylum Annelida; class Polychaeta; order Phyllodocida; family Polynoidae; genus Harmothoe; species Harmothoe impar. Next base: position 19,483,084 of record OX381719.1, read on the forward strand.
AGTCTCACGCCCAATTCGTGAGGGTTGACAGCCCTGCTCCCGGGGAGGGAAAAAGCCTGCGGGTTACTCTTTGCATCAAAGGGCCCACACGCACGCTGAAGGGAGGAGGAGTAAAAAAGAATTGACCCCTCGACCCGACCCCCCCCCTCCCCCATTGTTAAAAAATGATGACTCCCTTAATCACCTTTGTCTCTGACAGGTGTAAGGTGACGGACTTGATTGAATACAGTGACATCTGGAGGTGGCCACAGGTCAGACATTTAATAGGCAGTGATCCACTGCCGCGAATTTGCTGCGAATTACACTTGTGCAAGTAAATACAGAAAAAACGTTCCGGCAGTGGATCTGCTGCTGCGAGTCCCTGCGGCAACATCCTCACGAGGGGTTAGCGGCGTGCAAGTAAATTCACAGAAATTTAAAAGTTTTGATATTTGCGAGTGTACTCGCAAGGTTCTCTCGTACGGTACGATGACATTCGCAGGAAACTCACGGCAGTGGGTCACCTTTTAAAATACCGGGTACCAGAACATGGCTCATTTCTCGTGAATCTCTGCCTGTGTCCGACTCATGTGATAACTTGCTGTTGTATGCCGCGATAATCATACCCTGAGTCAGTGCTCGATTTCAACTCTGTGATGTTCTGTACCATACTGTGACTTTTCACATATATCGTGGACCAAAACGTACTGGTAAGTCTGTTTAACTCGTCTTTATGGTTTCCTAGAGTAGCCAGACAGAAGTTTAATGTTGATAATCACCAGGGTGCCATAAATATATTTTAATGGGGGGGGGGGCGGCTGGGGGCACCCAACAAGAGTCATGCTCTTACAATAACATGCTAACGCGTACCGGTATGTATACATACCGCTACATTTATTCTTGTATAGAATTTTCACAGATATTGTTATAAATCATAATCATTTTGATATATCATATATATATGGTGACCATCTTAAAAACCCTGTTGAAACCCTTTAAAAACATTTTGGGTTGTGGCAAGATTTTCAAAAAGTTTTATCCAAAAGAAAAAGACACATCTGGAAATTTAGGAAATGTTAATAAATCATGTATAGTGTGCATTTTTAATACATATAAAGTAGATGAAAGTCCCACAACAGGGGAGGAGGGGGCAGGAAATCGTTCGACCGCTCTCTCCGGGAGCCAGGGAAGAGGGGACACAATTTAAAATCTCATTGTGCCATTGGTGAAATAATAAATACCGTTAAACCTCGGGTATAAGCCGCGGGTAGTACGTGAATCAGATCGCTGGTGCGGCTTATAGGATCGGCCCAAAGTCAGGGTGCGGCTTATACACGAGTTAGGCTTATACGCGAGGTTTTACGGTATCAGGTTTTTCTGCAGATGGGGGGTGACAACTGTGCAGTTTACCGCTGTCCGTGCGCTAAGGGTGACAAGAAGTGGTCCTACCTCACCTTCCACGGCATCCCTAAGGGGAAGGGCAAGGAGCAGTGGCACGCCGACTTTATGCAGGTTCTACGCAGCACCGATAAGGGCTCCACGCCTAAATACACCCGCGACAACCTGGCCGTGTGCGCCCGACACTTCACGAAGGAATGCTTCATCAAAATTGGTGAGTTATATATATTTGGTAGTCTCCTATGGAAATATTTAACCATAGTGCTTTAATGCATTATGCCCTTGGTCGCCATGATGCATGAATGCAGCCAGTAGATCGCCATAGCTGCATTCCCATCATGTCGACCAGAGAGGTTTGATACACAGGGCCAGCATGATGCATGAATGGCACCTTGCTGAATTACCGGTACTCACTATTGGCATTATGATTTAAAGCACTATGTGGCCCTCAAAAGTAGGGTTAAACTCGGAACAAGGTGTAAGTATTAGAGCCAGCTAGTGGATTTGGATCTAGGACTGACTGAACAAATTGGGGGGGGGGGGGGGGGTTATTAAAAGCTTTTATTGACAACAAAATGAAGGTCATTACTGACCTATTAGTATATGTCATACAATAAGTTCATGAGCACAAAACTAGTAAATTAAATCAAATCAAATTAGTAAATTCATTCAAAATAGCTGCATACTGCTCTTTTGCCGTCTTTACAGAGTTACCGTAAAACCCTGCGTTTAAGCCTAACTCACATATTAGCCGAACCCCTAACTTTGACCAATTGTATCTGCCGTAAAAGGGTTCTGTAAACTACTAATTTGATTCTTTACTATCCTTATAAAAACTCGTATAAGCCGCACCCTATATAGGCATGTTTGGTATCAAAAGAAAGATGAGTCTGATTCGCGTACAATCCGTGGCTTCTATGGTAGGTTTTACGGTAGTTGATATATGCTGATTGGTTTGTCTTGTAGGACCGCAGACCCGCCTGCGTCCGGGCAGCCTGCCAACGAGGAACCTACCTGACGGTGTAGAGACGCCCAAACCTGCGGCCCGATACGTACCGGCCCGACCTGTAAGCAATCTATCCACTGACCATAGAGAGGGGTCATTTTTAACAACATGTGGGTCAATATTCTTCACCCCCTTGCCCCCCCCCCCCCCCGACAGGTCCAAAATTTTTTGCGCATGCGCTCTTTTAGACATAGGTATATATATGTGGACTTTTTTCTCAAAATCGAGTGAACTTTCCCTCAGTGCGCAGAGTGTTGGGGGTGTCTATGGGTTCCAAAATTTACCACCCCCTGTTGTGAGGGGCTAGTAGAAAGAATGGCCATTTCACACTTTAAGTCGCTAGTAAGAAAATGAAAAAAAGTGGATTTGATATGTTTTATCTGGACTTTTAAAATTCTAGCGACTTAATCCTACAGAGCACATTCTATATCTTAGCTCCATTAGTTCCATTTCTCATATAGCGACTTAATTGTGCTTTGGTATAGCGACTTAATTAGGAGCGACTTAAAGCAGGAGTAATATAAGGAGGGAGGGCAGTGAAAATTAATCATTTTAGACCTTGTATAAAACGTCCTAAAAATGGGAATAAAAAATCATTTTATAGCTTCTATTCTATAGGAGGGATTTCTATCTAGCGACTTAATTAGGAGCGATTTAAAGCAGGAGTAATATAAGGAGGGAGGGCAGTGAAAAAAATCATTTTAGACCTTGTATAAAACGTCCTAAAAAATGGGAATAAAAAATCATTTTAAAGCTTCTATTCTATAGGAGGGATTTCTATCTAGCGACTTAATTAGGAGCGACTTAAAGCAGGAGTAATATATAGGGGATGATGTACTATTGTTTGCTAAAAACAGTGGTATATATAAAGGGAAAGTATTCCCTGTAGGATTAAGTCGCTATATGGGATTGGAATACCCTGTAGGATTAAGTCGCTATATGGGATTGGAATACCCTGTAGGATTAAGTCGCTATATGGGATTGGAATACCCTGTAGGATTAAGTCGCTATGTGGGAGTGCAATACCCTGTAGGATTAAGTCGCTATATGGGAGTGGAATACCCTGTAGGATTAAGTCGCTATATGGGAGTGGAATACCCTGTAGGATTAAGTCGCTATATGGGAGTGGAATACCCTGTAGGATGAAGTCGCTATGTGGGAGTGGAATACCCTGTAGGATTAAGTTGCTATATGGGAGTGGAATACCCTGTAGGATTAAGTCGCTATATGGGAGTGGAATACCCTGTAGGATTAAGTCGCTATATGGCCATGATTCAAGGGGAGGATGCAAAGACTCAATGGTTGTCTTTAACTGAATAAGGGTCAAGTTGACCCTTATTCAGTTAAAGAGAACCATTTAGTCTTATTTCGTTTCCCTCCTTCATATGTCATTTTTTCCTTCTAACTTGCACTATTCCATACTTAGTTGTTTGGCTATAGCGACTTAATCATTCTGGCCTCTGAATAGCGACTTAATCCAGGAGATTGCCGAAAGAATGATTACTCCCTTGCTCTCTGTAGATATTTGAAAAATAACCTGTACCTGAACTTTGCTTTAATCTAAAGAACCCTATAATCCGCATTTGCGAATAACAGACTAGAAGTATGGAATTCCTGCCTTTTCACTGGAATTTCCATTCAAACCTCCGCGCTTATACATGTAAATCACTGGCGTTTTTATGCGATGGTACAACATTCCATGCAACGCCTCTTATTTTTCAGAAAATGGTCTCCATTGTGAAGCAATACTCGCCCCGGATCCGCGTCCAGAAGCCTGAGTCGACGGGCTGCAGATGTAGCGTGGTCGGCTGTGGGAACCGGAGGGGGCTGGATAAAGCTAAAGGCGATAAGCGCGCATATCATCTTTTCCCCGGCAACAAAGCCCGGAGAAAGTTGTGGATCGAGTCCATACCTCATAAAGACGTAAACTGGACGCCTGGAAAACACGACACGGTGTGCAGCGATCACTTTGTGGGTGGTGAGTACTAACTCGTTAACCCTCTAAGGACGGCATGTCACTAAAAGGTGACATTTGTTGTAATTATGTGCACTAATCAGGGATGAAAGTCTGAAATCAAGTTTTTTTTAAATCAAAACAATATAATCAGGATTCTTCTTCGCGACAGCTAAACATTCTGTCGACACAGGAGAGGGTGACGTCACTTCCGGTAGACAGATATTAGCGCGAAACCAAAGGGAAAGGACGCTAGCGCCCAGAGCAGCAACTCTCACACATATTTGGAGGAATATAACAGGTATTTACCTTTATCTAGCTCATATTTGTATCATATTTGCACATTTGAGAAAGAAATAGACTTTGGCATTGTTTATTTTTTCTTCAGATTGAGATAATGTGACCGAAAATGTGACTGAAAATCCGCCGGTGGGCGAAAATTGGGGATTTTCGGAAATTGGGATGAATGGTCATCCACATGTTTCTAATTTCTCAAATGTGCAATTATAGTTCAGTTTTCACAATAATATGGATTTTGTCATCCAGTTATAGTGGAAAATTGGAGTTTAGATTGTGTAGAGCTTAGTTGCTGCTAGGGGCTGGCATGATTCAGCAAGACCAGTCATCCATCTTGGATTTCTGACTGAGTCACTGATTTATGTTGGCTTTTTATTTGTTATGTTGGCTCACAGTGCAGTACTGCTGCTTCATTTGTTGAGGAATGTTTCAATAGCGAAACGAGCCTTCATAAGGAATAAAATTGTGATGGGATAAACTCATATCTGCAGAGATAGAAATTTATCCTATTATACACTGTAGATCTCTGTTTTATTAGTGAATACACTTTTAAAATAAAGAACCAGGAAGGACTTACCACTGTCTTATGCATGGTCAAAGACAGAATAATATCAACTACTACCTGTCATAACAGCTTGGCAGACTCTAGATATTGGTTGAAGTCAAGACACTTAAAGCTTTGCTTGCTACTTTGTAGTTGACACCTCAGTTATTCTTTTATAACTCAGTTATAGAAGAATGACATTTGAGGTTGTTCTCCACTCATACAGACTTGAGTGAGGTGAACTGTCAAGTCAGTGTCAGGTGTGTCTTGTTGTACTTTGTACATGTTTGGACCAGTCCTTACCAAGACATATACCTTATGCCCAAAATTTCTTTGAGGCATTAAATAACTCAGTTGTGTTGATACAGATCCACACTGAGTGCTTGTGTTGAATACACAAGTTTACCCATACCTTATGCCGAAAAATTCCTTGAGTTAGGCATTTAAGAAGTTTGTGTTGTTGTGAAATGAAAACACAAAGAGACTTAACTGGTCCACCTTTTATAGGGTCTCAATTATGTGCTTAGGGTTTGTGACTGGTAACACAAAATACCTATACCTTATGCCGAAAATTTCTTTGGCCTTGTGTTTTAATCCCCACCTTAAAACACTATTAGCACACATGTCTCTTTGATTTGAACATCAAGATGACTTAACTCATGTGGAGGTACCTTGGGTTTGGACTAGTTTCCAAAAAGACCCACACCTTATGCCCAAAAATTTCTTGGGTGTCACGTCACAGACGTCGCTGTCAGTCACGTCATAGACGTTGCCTCTGACAATCACGGCGTAGACGTTGCAGCTGTCAATCTTGTCCTAGACGTTGCTTCTGTCAATCACATCATAGACGTTGCGGCTGTCAATCACGTCATAGATGTTGTCGCTGTCAATCACGTCATAGACGTTGCTGCTGTCAATCACGTCATAGATGTTGTAGCTGTCAATCACGGCATAAACGTTGCTGCTGTCAATCACGGCGTAGACGTTGCAGCTGTCAATCACGGCGTAGACGTTGCAGCTGATCCTCATGTAGGAGATGCTCGCGTCGCAGACGTGGCCGCTGGCGCTAGCGTCCCAGACGTGGCCGCTGGCGCCAGCGTCCCAGACGTGGCCGCTGGCGCTCACGTCCCAGACATTGCAGCTGATCCTCATGTAGGAGACGCTCGCGTCGCAGACGTGGCCGCTGGCGCTAGCGTCCCAGACGTGGCCGCTGGCGCTCGCGTCCCAGACGTGGCCGCTGGCGCTCTCGTTCCAGACGTGGCCGCTGGCGCTCGCATCCCTGACACGCATCCCAGACGTAGGCGATGTTGATCACATTAATGGTCTCACGTTAATGATGCTCACATTGATGGCGTTCTTGTTGATGCCAATCATGCCCTAGACCTAGCCGCTGACGCTTGATACTAGCTGGCGCACATTCAGTCTATGTTAGGGATGTCGCAGACATAGCCGCTGGCGCTCAAGAGAGTTGTAGCCGCTGGTGCGCACGTTGTAGACGTTGCAGCTGTCAATCACGTTGTAGACGTTGCAGCTGTCAATCACGTTGTAGACCTTGCAGCTGCCAATCACGTTGAAGACGTTGCAGCTGTCAATAAGGTCATAGACGTTGCAGCTGTCTGTCACGTCGTAGACGTTGCAGCTGTCAATCACGTCGTAGACATTGCAGATGTCAATCACGTTGTAAACGTTGCAGCTGTCAATCACGTTGTAGATGTTGCAGCTGTCAATCAAGTTGTAGATGTTGCAGCTGGATTTCACATCGTAGACGTTGCAGCGGTTAATCACGTCGTAGATGCTGCAGCTGTCCATCACGTCGTAGACGTTGCAGCTGTCACTCACGTAGTAGACGTTGCAGCTGGCAATCACATTGTAGGCTTTGCAGCAGTCAATCACGTTGTAGACGTTGCAGCTGTCAATCAAGTTGTAGACTTTGCAGCTGTCAATCACATCGTAGACGTTGCAGCTGTCAGTCACGTTGTAGACATAGCAGCTGTCAATCACGTCTTAGATGTTCCAGCTGTCAATCACGTCATAGACATAGCAGCTGTCAATCACGTCATAGACGATTGCATGTCTAATCGTCGTAGACGTTGCAGCTGTCAATCACGTCGTAGACGTTGCAGCTGACAATCACGGTGTAGAAGGTGCAGCTGTCAACCACGTCTTAGACATTGCAGCTGACAATGAGGTCGTAGACGTTGCAGCTGGCCATCGGGTCGTAGACGTTGCAGCTGCCAATCAGATCGTAGACGTTGCAGCTGGCAATCAGGATCGTAGACATTGCAGATGTACATGACGTCGTAGACATTGCAGCTATCCACCACGTCGTAGACGTTGCAGCTGCATGTCAAACCGTCATAGACGTAGCAGCTGTTAATCACGTCATAGACGTTGCAGCTGTCCATCAGGTAGTAGACGTTGCAGCTGGCAATCAGGTCCCAGATGTTGCAGCTGTCAATCACGTCGTAGACGTTGCAGCTGTCCATGACGTTGTAGACATTGCAGCTGTACACCATGTTGTAAACGTTGCAGCTGCATGTCAAACCGTCTTAGACATAGCAGCTGTCAATCACGTCATAGAAGTTGCAGATGTCAACAAAGTCTTAGACATTGCTGCTGACAATCAGGTCGTAGACGTTGCAGCTGTCAATCACGTCTTAGACGTTGCAGCTGTCAATCAGGTCGTAGATGTTGCAGCTGGCAATCAGGTTGTAGACGTTGCAGCTGGCCACCACGCTGTAGACATTGCAGCTGGCAATAAAATCGTAGACGTTGCAGCTGGAAATCACGTCATAGACGTGGCAGCTGTCAATGAAGTGGACGCTGCAGCTGCCCATCACGTCGTAGATGTTACAGTTGACAATATACTCTTAAGTCTCCAATTGTATAAGTCCTCACCCACGTCACAGACGTAGCCGCTGTCCGCATTTGTGTTTGGTTTGGACTAGTTTCCGAAAAGACCAACATTATATTTGGATCACTTAAGAGTTGTGGATACTTGAGTGCACTTTACCTGGTTAGGGTTTTGTACCTCTTTATTTTGGGGTCTCATTCAGTTGCAGCTGTCAAGCATGTTGTAAACGTTGCCGCTGACATTCATGACGTAGACGTTTGCACCTGACAAGCAAGTCGCAGATGTTGCAGGTGGCAATTACATTGTAGACATTGCAGCTGTCAATCACGTCATAGACGTTGCAGCTGCCAATCATGTTGTAGACTTTACCACTGTCATTCATGATATAGACATGTGCAGGTGTCAAGCAAGTCGCAGCTGTCAATTATGTTGTAGATGATACAGCTGTCACTCAGGAAGTAGCTATTGCAGCTGACAATCATGTTGTAGACGTTGCAGCTGTAAGTCGCACATGTTGCAGATGTCACTCACGTTGTAGATGTTGCAGCTGTGAATCACATTGTAGATGTTGCAGCTCTCTCGCATGTTGTAAACGCTACAGCTGTAAATTACGTGGCAGACATTGAATCTGACAATCATGTTGTAGATGTTGCAAATGGCATTCTATGGCGTAGATATTACAGCTGACAATCACGTCATAGACGTTGCAGCTGTCAAACACGCAGAACTTGCAGCTGTCAAACATGTCGTACACGTGGCAGCTGTCAATCACATCATACACGTTGCAGGTGTCAATCACATCGTACACGTTGCAGCTGCCAATCATGTTGTACATGTTGCAGCTGTCAATCACGTAGTAGATGTTGCAGGTGTCAACCATGTTGTAGACGTTGCAGATGTCAACCATGTTGTAGACGTTGCAGATGTCAACCACGTCGTAGACATTGCATCTGTCAATAACGTCCTAGACGTTGCAGCTGTCAATCCGCCGGCAAACATGTGATGTCAATCAAGTCGTAAACGTTGCAGATGACATTTATATTGTAAATATTTCAGCTGTCAATCAAGTCGTACACGTTGCAGCTGTCATTCACGTTGTAGACATGGCAGCTGTCAATCACGTCTTAGACGTTGCAGCTGTCAATCACGTCTTAGACGTTGCAGCCGTCAACCACGTCCTAGACGTTGCATCTGCCAATAACGTCGTAGATGTTGCAGCTGTCAAACACGTCATAGACCTTGCAGCTGTCAAACATGTCGTACACATTGCAGCTGTCAATCATGTCATAAGACGTTGCAGCTGTCAATCACGTCTTAGACGTTGCAGCCGTCAACCACGTCCTAGACGTTGCATCTGCCAATAATGACGTAGATGTTGCAGCTGTAAATCATGTCATAGACGTTGCAGCTGTCACTCATGTCGTACATGTTGCAGCTGTCAACCACGTCTTTTTCTCCGTTTGCTTTAGGAAAAGGGCAGGGCTTTTGGCACTGTTAACGCTACCAGATGTGCGTTGTCGGGTTTAGTGAAAAACCTTGACAACGGGAAGACCATGGGCACCCACTATTGGGTGTGCAGGGCCGTCCGCACCGCCTATAGAAGGAATCCTCCTTCTCCCAGATATAACAAGTTCTGGGATATTAGGCTGGTGTTCAGCATGTTCCAGCGTTGGGGTGCCAATGAAGGCTTGTCCACCCAGTTCTTGGGGTTCAAGCTAACGATGCTGATTCTGCTGGTGTCGGGCCAAAGAGGCCAGGTCATCCCAGCGCTTGATCTCCGCAATCTGACTTGGATGGATTTGGGGTCTGCGCGTTTCGTTCTGAAGGGTCTGATGAAAACAGCGCGTACGGGGGAACCCCTCAAAGAACTGGTCCTGGAACCGTCCCATGAGGAGGAGACTCTGTGCGTCGTCTGTGCCCTGAAACGTTACGTGCGGGTCACGGAGCCAGTCAGGTTGGACAAGGAAGGAAACACTCGCTCTTCTTGTCCTTCTGCAAGCCATTTGGCGAGATTGGGCAGGAATCATCAAAGCGATGGGTCCTTGCGGTGCTTTCTGCAGCTGGGGTGGACACCAGGGTATACCGAGCTCACTCCACCAGGGGTGCCAGCACCTCTGCGGGAGGGAGACTCGGTGTATCGACTGCTGTTTTGCTTAGGCATGGGTCTTGGAAAGGTGCCAAGACCATGGCTAAGAACTACAACAAGCCTATCGAGAACCCCAAGCCTCCCAAGACGCTAGCCAGGATCCTCCTGGAGGACTCAATCGAGTAGCTGGGAACAAAATTTTCAGAGTCTTTTTGGGGGAAAAGACACACCTAAAAAAGGGAGAATTTTGGCCCTTTTGCCGTAACGATAGTTTGTATGAACTCTATTGGCTGATCATAGTCATAAGCCTTACTAGAGGCAGCAGTTATCTGTATGTGATGAAAACTTTTTCTATGTTGGACAAGAACACTGCCACAGCTGTGGTGAACTGTATGGCAGTTATGCCTTCTTTGCTATATAGCAAAATGTCATGCAACCTAGTCAAAACCATATCACAAGGCAATAGAACATCACCTTTAGGTGAAATAAAGTATCTATTTTCTGTTATCCTATATGAGAAGTTACAGTCCTTTATGGGAGAGTAACATTATGGGAAATAAGCAGTGAATCTAGCTGAACTTTGAATTCTCCTGTGTCGACAGAATGTTTAGCTGTCGCGAAGAAGAATATAAGATTAATCGAGTACTTACCATTTATATAAGTATGAAGATTAATCGTTGTTCTTCGAGAGACAGATAAACATATCTGTTGAGTGCACAGGCCCACCCATCCATCCCTAGGATGAAGAAGATTACTACTAGCGGTATAATCTCTCACCTACTCATGTGGGTGCTATTTAGACAAAGTAAAAAGAGCACTACTGTGTACTATTTCCAGATGTTTTATTTTCAGCAAAAGATTCACTGCATGTGGGCGCTAATCTGACTACCGGAAGTGACGTCACCCTCTCCTGTGTACTCAACAGATATGTTTATCTGTCTCTCGAAGAACAACGATTAATCTTCATACTTATATAAATGGTAAGTACTCGATTAATCTTATATTAGTATATATTTGATAATTACTTAACATAAACTCAAACAAACTTATTTTGTTTGTGTAATCTTATGATAAGACAGCAGAATCATCACTGGTTCATCCTCAGTGGTCCTACCCATACACAGACAGGCTACACCACACTGATCTCAGTGTCAAGTTTTTCTCAGCCAATTTCAGGTTAACTTGAGAAACCTTGAAGCCCTCTCTCTACTCTATAGTCCTATGCATTTATACTCTTCACATGAGGCTTAGCCACTGCAACTTAGGTGCTATGCATGGAGAGTGTATGGACAGATTTCCCATTCTCCTCAGCAGGAGATAACGTCCATGATCACATGGACATGACAAATGCTTCTCCTCAGCAGGAGATGACGTCCAGGAGAATATAGACATGACAAATCCTGCTGCACAGCACTAGATATATGTGTCTATAGATGCATAAACATTCATATGCTCTATAATGTAGTTATGAGGTATGTTATATCTTCAAGTTTTTTTGACATACGCGACTTTCATCCCTGACTAATGCAGCCCCGACGAGTAACTCGCCGGTGCTGCATTAGTGCATCATGCCAAACCTTCTGGAATGTATCAACCCCTAAGAGCTTGAATGTAGTCTTGGTAAGTTTGAGCTTTTTTATACAAATAAAACCTATACATGTATTTAAAGATTTTACTCCAAACCATATAAAAACCTTTGGAAACTAATTTTATTTTGTTGACAAGGAGCATGACACATTAAAGCACTCTGCGGCCCTTAAAGGGTTAATAAGAGTTTATAATGGTAATATATGTGTCAAATGTGTCTTTCAGGAAAGATGTCGCGGGATCCACTTCAACCTGCTTACGTCCCTTCCATCTTTCCCCCGAAGCCACCGCCAAAAGCGAAGCCACCTCCAATGCTGAAGCCACCCCCTAAACAGAAGCCACCGCCAAAACAGAAGCCATCCCCAAAACAAAAGCCATCCCCAAGACCTTTGCAAACTTCGCCATGCAAGCGTGTAAATGAAGACAGTTCTCTTGAGGTGCCAACGAAACGAAGAAAGCGCCAGAAAAAGCCAGAGTTGGTGCCGCCGGTGTTTGACATCTCCGACCCAGACTATGATATCTCAGATCACGATTACGTCAAGAAGGAGCCGTGTGAACCGTAAGCAGGGTGATATCTAACGTTATTATGTTTGAGGGAATTACTGCATAGTGAAATGTTAACAAAATAGTACCGAAAATTCCTGTGTATAACCTGCATCTCGCATATAACTTCAAGTCAGCCCAAGACAATATTGTATAACCAGTACCCGGGTTCTGAAAATTGCTACTTTAGAACTGTACAAAATGTAGTATAATGCCAAAAAAACAACTTGTATAACCCGCAGATAAACCTTCTAACTGTGTATAACTTGCATCTGGGGTTTAGCTTGTTTATTGAGCCTAAATGCGGGTTATACACAAACATTTACGGTAATACATTACTAATACAAGACCTTGTTGGTCACTGTTCAACGTTGTAAATGTGGTTTTGTTTCTTGTTGTGTTTTTTTTAGCTCTATGACTGGAGGGTGACCGTACCACCGATCTCCTCTCACCCATAGCCGACACTCCACTACGCTTATGGTGTTCATTATGCAGTCAATAAAATTTAGATAGCTGTTCAAAAATTATGTAAACAAACGTTGGTTACTTTTTTACCCCCCCCCCCCCCACCCCAGTACCGCGCCCTTATGACACATTGTAACAAAATGTCAGACCCCCCCCCCCCCCCCATAATTATGTAAAACAGGCCAGTACATCCCCCGCCCCCACCCTACCTTGCTAGACTTTCAGGTTATCAAAGAAAAAATGCTGTAAACTATGTAAATATAACTTGGACACCCACGCTACTTGCAGCACTCGCGAGTTACTCGCCCATGCTGCGTGTCTAGGCGTTAGTACTGTAGGGTATACTGAATCAATGTAAATAGTGCTAGGGGTGTATAGTTCCACATTCACACACCAGAGGGATGGCACAGTGTAGTGTGTTGAGAGTACGGTAGTTACCACTAATCGGCCGAGGTCAAAGTATGGCCTAGTTCTGTAGATAGGGGGGAAGCTGATAACAAATAAACAGTTATAGAAGTCTACAGCCCCTCACACTGGTAAGTCGTGGTTAATGTCACAATTATATCTTACGTAGTCTGAAGGGTTTAGGGTGTCACAAAACTATTGGGGGCAGAGCAGTAAGACTAAATACAAAGAATTCAGACTACCGTAAATTCTTGCGTATAAGCCTAACGCTTATATAAGCCGCATCCCGACTTTGGGCTATCCTATAAGCCGCACTGGCGATCTGAATATGGTAACTTTTAGTACTGTACCATAGTGGCTAAAACTCGCGTATAAGCCGCACCCGATCCTGGGCCGATCCTATAAGCTGCACCAGCGATCTGACCCTTGTACTAGCCGCGGCTTCTACGCAAGAATTTACGGTACGTGGGATATGAATGTCAATGCAGCTCAGAGAATTTGCAAAAAACATAGTCATAGACGATGTTGGTTGTCACTAGTTATTGCATCATGCCAGGCCTACAGGGTTGATGCACTCCCGGAGGGTCGGCATGATGCATGAATGCAGCCCTAGCGAGTGACGCAACTGGGCTGCAAGTACCAAGCACATTAAAGAATCATGTGGCCCTTATAAAAGGCTTATTAGGGCCCAATTGATTACTGAAATGATATTTCAACTTAACGTATTATGGCCTAAAAAATGTCATTGTCTTCCGGTAACCCGACCTACCCTATTTTTATTGCCCGACCCTGAGGAGTTTTGGGACATTTTGGAGGAAAATATTTTTTTAACAGGGCCGAAATCTGGCAAAATATCTGTAAAATATTCTAAATTTACAAAATCATCATGAAAATATTTGGTGAAAAAAAAAATCGACCTACCTACCATATTTATTGTGGGCATGTTACCGAAGTACAATAATCCTTTTCTCTTGGCCTACCGTAAAACTTTGTGTATAAGCCGCACTCCGACTTTAGGGCGATCCTATAAGCCACACTGGCGATCTGGTTATAGTGACTTGTACTGTATTATAATAGCAAACCTTGCGTATAAGCTACACCCCGACTCTGTGCCGATACTATAAGCCATACCTGCAATCTGACTCGCATACTAGCCGCGGCCTATACGCGAGGTTTTACGGTAACCAGATTCCTTTATCAGCTTACAGACGGCTATGATGGCGATGCGGATGATGCGTGCGGTGCGTGTGACTAAGTTTGGGGGTCCTGATGTTCTCAAGGTGGTGAGCGACTGTCCGGTCCCCACCCCTAAAGACAACCAGGTAAGTCTCATTTACCTCTTAAGGGCAGCAACATTGGGACATTTTGGTCAGGGGTCATACTGATCCAGTAACGTAGGGAGCGGAGAGTAGTCAGACACAGGTTGGTAGTGTAAGGGTTAACACGTATGTCATTCCTCCTAGAGTTGTAAGATTTCCTGCACTTTGAGCACTCTCACGATTTTTTTAATTCGTAGAGACATTTTCTCAGTGAAAGGGGGTGGGGGGGGGGGGGGAGAGGCGTCTGTTGGTCTATGGTTAGTCACATTGTCACAGGGTGAGCAGAATATATGACAAAAGGTATCAGAATGCAGCAATTTGGCTTATAGAATTTTCAATTTTTTAAAGCTCTGTCGCTGCGCTGCGCTTGTGACTATTCGAAAACATTATTTTACTTGAGTGTCGTATTTTTTGCCTTTGAATACTATATAGGCCCATTGAGACTTTAAAATTCTCCTACAGTTTTACAAGTGTAGGGGACGGATTCCCCTGCGCCTTGGTGGTAACCCCTGCGAGGGGGTATCACTTGGGTAATCTGGTTCCCCTCTGTACCATACCGATCCAGTAACGTACAGCGCAGTCAGGTTGTCAGACGGGGAAGCAGCTCAGTTGGTAGAGCAGCAGGTTACGTGATCTGATGGTCGTGGGTTCGAGTCCCGCTTTCTTCAGATGATTTTTCTGTGACCGATACACAAGTTTCAAATCCCATCCCTGTACCCTGTTTCAGGTGCTGATTAAGGTAGCGGCGGCAGGAGTGAACCCGGCAGACACCTACGTCCGGTCGGGGAGTTACGCCCTCCTCCCGCCCCTCCCCTACACACCCGGTCACGACGCTGCCGGACATGTCCAGGAGGTCGGACCCAACGTCAAGAACTTCAAGGTGAGAACAGGAAATGTCCAAGTTTTGGGGTACGTTTTTGGTCTATGATAAGTAAATTTGTTTTATCCAAGCGGCAGGATTTATTGACATTATTTTGTTTTCACTTTTCACTTTTCATTTAATATCATAAATTGATCTACTAAGAGAACTTAGCCCTGCATCTAAATAAGTAGATGAGACATGTAATACAGTATTGATGTACCTCTAGCCACAAAGTAATATGCATCCTTTAATATGATTGAAATGATGAGAAAACAAACTCGCGTACAGTGTTCGAGGTAATAAGCGCACAGTTACTTAAAAAATAATTTTAAGCTAAAAGAAATTACAATAATAACACTAATCTTGGGCTCAAGACTTGACATGTTTTTGAGTTTTTTTAATCTAAAATCGGGCCGAAAATGAATGTGTGTGCTTATCACTTAGGGGATGTGCGCTTAT
Organism: Harmothoe impar; assembly: GCA_947462335.1. NCBI lineage: Eukaryota > Metazoa > Annelida > Polychaeta > Phyllodocida > Polynoidae > Harmothoe > Harmothoe impar. Next base: position 19,498,842 of record OX381719.1, read on the forward strand.
CATGTTGAATATGATAAGCCTTTATACACGACACTTTAATACATTTTCCCTGACTTGGTAGCCGGGTGATGCGGTGTTCACGGTGCGCACGGTGACCGGGGCCTGTGCCGAGTACGCGGTAGCTGAGGAGACCACCACCTTCCCCCTGCACAGTTCACTGTCCCTCCTCCAGGGGGCAGCCCTGGGCATCCCCTACTTCACAGCCTACAGGGCCCTCTTCTCCAGGTCAGTCTAACTCATCCTGTAATTACAGTCAATCCTTGTAGATTTTAAAATTTAGTTTGAATTTAAAACAAAATATGCCTGTATTATAGGATGTGGCTTATACGCAGGTACCAGCAATGGTCACATCCCAGGTGCAGCGTATAGCCTAGGGGTCTGCAGGTAGGTGCGCTGGAACATAGCGACAAGCACTGATAACAGAGCTGATAAGACCCCTATTTGTACTCCCCTATTTGTACTCACAGTGGTATGTCTTATCAGTGGGTTTACCCTCAACTGGCAGAATTTAAAATGGCAGACCCACAGTGTATGCATCTAGATTCCTATAGGGTTTAGTCTGGACCGATGCTGGTTGCGGCGGCCCGCACTGATAGGAGCTGATAGGCTGGGTACAAGCTTAGAAGTAATGGTTATCCAGGAACAAGGTACCAGTCCGGGTGTGTCATATCAGTGATTGTAACCACAACCAGCGACATTTTAAATGGCGGGCCCACTGGGTATGACTCGACAGGCCTATAGATATATCTTAAAGTCAAGGTCCCTCTTATGAGTTATGAGTTGATACATTCCTAAAAGGCTAGTCATGATGCGCCAACAAAGTGCCAGTAAGTTACTTACAGATGCTACATTGGTGCATCATGACGACCAATGTTGCCGACAAGGGATGTCCATCATACCATTTAATCAGACGAATAGACTAGCCTGGGCTAAATACCACTCTCTTTAGAATCACTATGTTGGTACTACCCTACCTACATAGAAGTCCTCCCGTTCCTGGATTCTTGAGCTAAAGATAAATGCTGTGAAATACCGGATTTATGCAGATAGAATGCAAATATCCCGATATTTTTTAAGATTTATCTTTTAAGATTTATCTTTTAAGATTTATCTTTTAAGATTTATCTTGGCGAAATCATTTCTCTGATTACAATTCCGATTTTGTAATGGAACCCTCCACTTTTCGATGCAACCCACCATGCAATGTTGAAGCCCGATAAGGCCAAATCGTCGCCAATGCGTGGATACCCATACTATATGCCACTTTTTACATGCCTAAAATATGATATACTTTATTTCAGGGGACATGCAAAAGCAGGAGAGACCGTATTAATTCATGGTGCCAGCGGCGGCGTACGTAGTCCATTTTCCCCTGATATAGTTACTGTAGTTGTAATGAAATGCCTTAATGTGGTATTATTTAACCCTGCTATGTTGTGTTTTAATGCTGTATGTCCTTGGTCATAATGATGCATGAATGTAGCACTCGCGAGTTACTCGCCCGTGCTGTGTTTGTGCAACATGTTGTCCTTAAAGGTTTAACACGTTTGGTATATCTTTAACTCGCTCCCTTTACATACACGCAAGGTTTGCTTGACGTTAGTTAAATCACAGTAGGCGCAAAGAGTCATCAAAGCGGTAGTTATATTTCCTCTTTGATTGGGGGCTAAAATATAGCCAAACATAAGTACAAGACGCTAATTTGTAGTATCAGTACACTGTTTTATTTGCGCCGATTGAATTTTACTGCTCAAGACCTATGGCCCTGCCCACTGTTGATACCTATCTTTTCAATGGATTACATTTTGATTGTCACATAACCCCTAAATGCGATAATAAAGCAGTGTTCTGATTAAAGTAGTATTGCCTGATACATTAATAGATGCAAAACTAGACATTGTATATATGCAGACAAGATTTTCCCTGATTTCAAGTTTTTGTCACGAAGACCTGTACTTAACTATTATATAGAGGACTTTCAGTCAGGGGCCTCAATTTGAACATTTCAATTTCTTTTTGAGATTTGTCACTTTCACCAATGTATACATCAGCAACTTTATCATGTGTCTCAATACTCCCGCGTAGGTTGGGTTGGCGGCGTGTCAGCTGGCGCATGCGCATGGGCTGCGGGTGTTGGGTACAGCTGGCTCCGACTCCGGTCTCGCTGTGGTCACATCGAGTGGAGCCTGCGCCACCTTTAACCACACAGACGAAGACTACTGTGATAAAATAATGGTAAGTCAGGGATTTATGTGTTAATTATATATCATCTGTATCCTAAGAAATATCTTAGTCTTTAAGATAAAGGAAATTAGACAAATGTCTTCTGGGAAAAAATTAAATAAAATATACATAATAAAAACACTACTCGCAAATTTTGGGATTAGGCTTTTAGATTTTTCTAAGAATGCTAGCTTTTATTAAAGGGACAGTTTTGATCACCATACGTATAGATTAAACATTTTCAAATTAGGCCTAGGACCCTCCATCAAACTAGTGGCTCGGCTAATAAGAGAAGTCAGCTTTTATGATGTTTTACTATGTCAATTCGCTTTTTTTGTTATTCTATATTACTATAGATGATGATAAATAAAATAAATTTGAATATTTTCCTCTCCTTGGCCTTTATAGGAGTACACAGAAGGCAAGGGAGTGGACATTGTGTTAGAAATGCTGTCTAACGTTAATCTGGAGAAGGATCTCAAGCTGCTGGCCAAGAACGGACGTGTCATGGTAAGAAATCATGGAAGGCAATCGCATAAAAATGTTTACTCTAGAGTTTACTAATGATGTTCATGGTCTTTCTTGGAAATATGGTAGTCTTATAAATCCCAATAGAAATTAGACATGTTGATCTGGATGTTTCTGGACGCTCTGTATTGTGTGGCTTAACCATGTAGCTGCCGCATAGTGCTTTAATGCGCTGTCCTTTTTCGTCATGATGCATGAATACAGCCCTGGCGAGTCTACTCACCAGAGCTGCATTCATGCATCATGCCGAACCTTTGGGAGTGCTTCTTTCCCATAGGGCTGACAAAGGGTTAAGTTTATGGCAGTCAGTTCTACATTACTGGTACTTGTAAATTCTAATTTTATCTTGTAAAAGAAATATTCCTGTATTTAGGTTAATATGAGGTATAATTGCTGTATTTCATGTAGTATACAAATTCACCCTTCACTTTGAAACAGTTTGCTCAAGTCTAATTACTTAAATATACACAACAGGTGATAGGATCTCGGGGCCGCATCGAGATCGACCCACGACTGACAATGGGTAAAGAGACGGACATCCGCGGGGTCATGCTGTGGGGTGCCACTCAGGTAAAACTCAATATTTTATCTTATAGTAAAGTGGATTATCATGCTCAAATATTAAAACAATTGTGTGTGGTAGTCCTACTTATGGGAGAGAATTTTGCATGGCCAGAATCTGAACAAGTGACTTATGTAATACTATTCTAATAGGCCTCATAAAATATATACCAGTACTTCCCAAAAATATTAACCACATTAAGAAAATATTTTTCTTTTGAAATTCTATTACATGGATAATTTGTTTTACAAAGACACTCAAACATTAACCTAATAAAAATGGGATTTTCAAAGTCCCGATCTCTTTAAATATAACACAAATTACCGTAAAATCCCTCTGATAAGCCAATCAAAATTTAGGATTTGAAGCATTTTCTCTAAGGTTTATATAAGAAAGTTTTTCAAATTCATTAAAAATTGGCTTACATTCTTTTTCTCAAACTGAGGTGTCATCTTTAATATGAGGGAGTTCTTCTAGTAAGACAGGTTTTATGGTACGAATTTTCATAGTTAGGCCACTCCAAAAAAGTAAACTGGTTTCTCAACACCGTGCGCATCATAGAAATTATGATTTGGGAAAACTTTCTTCTTAATTTTTTTACATTTTTGATGGAAAATAGGTTAATATTGGAAAAATATTGGCAAATTTGGTATCAAATTAAAGCTCATGCTATCAGTAACGCAGTCAGCTAGGAATAACGTGCATTATGATAACTTTTGCGGATCAATTATCTCCGGGACTCCCAACTACAAAGTTCTGAAAATCGATTGCGGGAATAATATTTCAGCTCCCAGTAAAAAGAAATTTAAATAAAACACGCCCTCGTCACATTTTTCACTGCTTGGTGATGAGAAACAACTTTTATTTTGAGTGGCCTAATCGAGTACCTTTTCAGGGAAGCTGTAATTACGCGACTTACATTTCTGGTTTTATAACTGTTACAGGAGGACTTTGCGGAGATGTCTGCGGCTCTGTATGCAGGGCAGGCAGTCGGGTGGCTGCGGCCGGTGATCGGGTCTCAGTACCCTCTGCACCAAGTTGACAAAGCGCACACCGAAATTATCAAACCTCACCACGGCACAGCCGGCAAGATGGTCATCACTTTGTAACACACTGTGTGGGGTTAAACCTCTAGGGGAAGGATAGTGGTTTAATGTGTTATGCTCTTTGTCATCATGATACTTGAATGCAGCCCTGGCGAGTGGCTCACTAGTGCTGCATTCATGCATCATGCCGACCCTTGGGACTGGACAGAAACTTACTGGAGACAAAAAATGCAGCAACCATAGCCAGTTAGTCAATGCTTGTGGTATTTGCATTCTGTTTAGGGCTGGGCATCCCATAATTATGTGTACCATACATACATGTTAAAAATATTACTGAGGGTCATTTTCTGGTTTTGAGAGACTCTTCAGAAATATATCAACCCTGTATTATAGTCGACATGTTCACAAGGGTTGTATTTCATATATCATAATGACAAAGGGCATAGCAATTTAAAACACTATGCAGCCCTTAAAGGCTTAAAGCTTGACCGTCATGGTTGAAGTGTGGCTAAAAGCACTTTCGGATATAGTTCAGTTTTCATTCACAAGAGGGATCTTAAGGGCTGGGAGCTCAGCTCTTACAGGCACAAGATAGGGTGAATATGTTGTAGCTGGACAATGCTCATCGTCCCCTGTCCAAACACTGCTGCCCTCTGGTGGAACTGTTATTTTATGTCTATGTATGGAAAATGCTGAACTTATTCCCTGACGACCCAGCTTTAAGTAAATGACCTCCCTCTTGATGGTTGTCCTACCACTACGAGTCGACTGCCTATAGATAGCACCGCCAGGTCCGATTGCCGACAGCATCTTGCAACTCGCGGTGGTGGGGATGCTGCCACCTGGTGTTAACACCAGATCCACTCAGTAGTACACACAACGTTAGGTGCTTTTCAACATCCCTTGTCAGTATTCAACTGGATTTTAAGCCATGCGTGACTGTCAACTGAGAATTCGTTATAATTGTATTGAAAGACGATGTGCAATGTACTCATATTTGCCAGTTATAGACAGTTGTTTGAATTATTCCGTGCTCCTGGCTTGTGGTGCCGAAACCATTTATTTTTTGAGTGTTGCGTGAAGTTATTGTTACTGGACATCGATTCTCTGTCTCTTTGTAGCTCTATAGTGATCGATGCCCAGTTTTATACTTCAGACCAGTGGCTCATTTTGGCTGTTTTTCACCTCACAGATTGCTCCTAGCGCAAAATCCTGACTAGGTGTCAATATATTCTCTATGCCAATGTGTAATATGAGGGTAGAAAACAGTGGAACCTCAGTTAGAAAAAATCCTACTGAACAGTTTTTGAGAAAATTAGGGTTTTGTTGCCCTTTTTTGCTGTTTTTAGTACATTTCCTACATAACCCGTGAAAGTCAGCATTTCTCAATTTTCAGGTATTTAGAATTAGAATTTGACATTTTTTTATTCGCAGTAGGATTCCTGAATACCGAGCCATTCTAGAAAAGCTATTCTTTGGAAAAAATACTAAGTATTTCTTGATGATTTTCGTTGCACAAATTTAGGTTGTAATATAAAAACTGCATTGTCATCCAATCAAAGTGTTTATGCACTGTTGATGGTCACCCCCTCCCACCCTCTTCACTGTGCATTGAAGGAGAACAGGCAGGGGAGGTACACGTGTCTGTATATAGCTGTTGACCTGGGTGCTGGGTGCATTTTTAATTTATGGGGTGCCAACTGTTCATGAAAGAAAATTCAAATAGATTTTTTTTTTTTTTAGTATCAGATTAATGCAACTACAAGTCGTGATAGCACTTAAAGCATTCTATTTGCATTAATATGAATGGTGGCCACCTTATGGGGTGCCAAATATTCATGAAAGAAAAATTGATAAGAATTTGTTTTTTATTAGCATTAAATTGATGCAACTACAATTCTAGATTGCATTTCAAGCATCGGGGCATTCAATGAATGGTAGTCATCTTAAATATATGAGGTGCCAACTGTTCATAAATAAAAAAAAGAATAGAATTTTTTTTTTTATTAGTATCAGATTAATGCAACTACAATTTGTGATTGCACTTAAAGCATTATGGCATGCAATGACTGGTAGTCACCTTGAATGTATGGGGTGCCAACTGTTCATGAAAGAAAAAAAAGAAAGTTTTTTTTTTAAGAATCAAATTAATGCAACAGCAACTCAAGATTGCATTTAAGCATTATGGCATTCAATGATTGGTGGCCATCTTGAACCTATGGGGTGCCAACTCTTCATGAAAAAAACAACTAAATTGGATGTTTTTAACAGTTTAAAATTAATGCAACAGCAACTCAAGATTGCATTTAACCCTTTAAGGGCCGCTGCTGCCTCTGGGCAGCATCTAAAATACCCATGAAAAACCGCTGCTGTCATAGGGCAGCAAAATTGATACCCTAGGCCATCAATAGCACTAAATTACAGCTCCTGCTATGAAACAAAGAATAATAGTTTTTGAATCAATCCAAAAATATTTAACATTAATACTACGCCCCCTTGTCAAAAAGGTGTAAATTCTGTCTCCAATACAAATTATTTCACTCCTTAGCCACTATCCCAGGGAGCACATACTTGCAGAGTTGCATATTCCCATGGCATAGCGCCGGTGGTTAAGTCCCAAATGACATATTTCAAGGCCAGCTGGGAAAGGGTTAAGCATTATGGCATTCAATGATTGGTGGCCATCTTGAACCTATGGGGTGCCAGCTTTTCATGAAAAAAACAACTAAATTGGATGTTTTTAACAGTTTAAAATTAATGCAACTACATTTCAAGATTGCATTTAAAGCATTGTGGCATTCAATGAATGGTGGCCATCCTAAACCTATGGGGTGCCAACTGTGTTTGAAAAAGGTATCAAATAGAAATGTTCTTATATAGATATCAAATTAATGCAACTACAATTCTTCATTGCACTGAAAGCATTGTGGCATTTAGTAAATGGTAGCCATCTTGAATGGGTTGAATGAAGGAAAAATCAAATAGGATTTGTTTTTTTGATAGTATCAAATTAATGCAACTACAAGTCAAGATTGCATTTCAAGCATCAGGACATTCAATAAGTGATAGCCATCTTGAATCTATGGGATGCCAACTGTTCATGAAAGAAAAATAGAATAGATTTTTTTTTATTAGTATCAAACTACTGCAACTGCAATTCGAGATTACATTGAAAGCATGGTGGCATTCAATCAATGGTTGCAATCTTGAATTTCGAAATGAACATACACACAGACATATAGGCATGAACATGGTGTTCTCCTTCATATAGATATTCATGGATTTCTACTTCTAATAAATATAGCTTTCTGTTACATGGATGTCGATGTCCAGTTTTAGATATATATCCATATAGTGCATTGGAGTGCTATAATGTTGGACTGCTGTATATTTAAAACATTGAAGAGCCACATTGAATGTAATTTGAGAATGTTTAGAAAATTGAAGTTTCTCTTTATCATCTGAGAGCCATTGTACATGATTCAGAAATTATTAAAATACGATTTTACATATTCAACGTCTCTACTTTCTTTTATTATTTTTTTCATTGTTTGATATCCTAAAAATGCCATCCTGAAAGTTTAACATATCTTAATCCTTTAAGGACAGGGTGACAGGCATAATCATTTGTCGTTATGATGCGCCAACACAGCATCGGTAAGTAACTTATAGGTAGAGTCAGCATGATGCATGAATGCAGCACTAACCGACTGGTGATATATAACGTTGAGATTACTCGCCAGAGCTGTTTACATGCATCGTGGGAAAGCAAAGACCATCTTGCATCGAAGTATTATGCTGTCTAAATTTAGGGAGTGTTCATTTATTAATCAGAGGTGGGCGGGTGGTGACATTTTTTACGCTCCCCCTTAAAGAGCGCGTGGAATATTCGGTGCCTCCCTTCGCCGCAATCACCGAAAAATCTTCGCCCCCCCCCCTTTAAACTATAGTAACGCGCGGGCTTTATTGCTAAAAAAGGGCATAATTCTTTACGACACCCCCCCCCCCCTGAATAGGGGTCAGAAATGTTTACGCCCCCAACCCCTCCCCCTCCCCCCGTAACTAATAAATGAACACTCCCTAAACACTACAGTATTTCATAAGCACCTAGATTACTATTTTTTAAAGTACGGCGGATATGGACATGGCCTACCGGTACATGGCATTATTTCCCTAATCAGGAGTTTTCAAGATTATTGAGGATTTTGTTTTTATCATTCTTTTGTCTTATTTAAAAGGCAAAATGGTTGGAGCAAATGTTCCATTTGGGGCCTGGTAACACAATTAAAAGGGACAATTATTCTGTCCAAAAGGCAATAAGAACGCCATAGGCAGATTTCCACCCATTAACCATTCAAGAGCCACACAGCGTCTTAATAATGTGATATACCTTTGTCGTCATGATACATTCATGCAGCCCTGGCTAGTCTAGATGCTCTAGGCCCGGGCTCTAGAGCTGCATAAAAACACCAATCCAACCCCCTTGGTGAGTGTATCAATCCTGTAGGGTCGGCATGATGCATGTATGCAGCCCTGGACAGTAAATCTCCCAGGGCGGCAGGCATGTATCGTGACAACAAAGAGCATGGCACATTAACTTTTTAAGGACTAAAATATGACATTTGCCATCATTACACACCATTGTAGCCCGGGCAAGTAACTCGCTAGTGCTGCTTGGTTCATCATGCTGACTCTTCAACAATGTCTTAACCTCATAGAGTCAGCATGATGCTTAAATACAGCACTAATGAGTTACTCCCTAGGGCTGCATTCATGCATCATGACGATCAAGGATATAATGCATTATGGGATGTGTTTCATGAGATTGTAACAATTGAAACGTCTTTTGACCAGGTGTAGTCTTTGACCAGATGTAGTCTTTGACCGGGTGTAGTCTTTGACCACCAAGCTTCAAAATGGCTGAAATGGGGGCTATATACATTTTAGCTGTTTTGAAGCTTGCTGGTCAAATACTACACCTGGTCAAAGAAGTTTCGATTGTTACAGTCTCATGAGACATAACCTATGGCATCCTTAAAGGGTTAACGCACTATGCGGCCCTAACAGGGGTAATGTCAGGTAATATGGGTAACTACAGAATTAGACTGCAGGGCGTTTAGTGATGCCATGTAATGACGACACATTAGCCTTTATTGTGGACAAGGTCCTACGGGGAAGTTACAAACTTGTTAATACTCAATCATTTAAAGGCTTCAAGTCGGTGATTGCTGCCATGGGCATGGTGAGGCATTTGGCCTAGGGAGCAGCTTAAAATTTGACCCTTTACAGACGGTATGCTGCATTAATGCATCATGCCCTTGGCATTCAAGCATCATGCTGACCCTCCGGGGTTGAGACACTCCCAGAGGGTTGGTATGATGCACCAATGTAGCACCGGCGAGTTACCCACCGGGGATGCATTGGTGCATCATGATGACAAGTGTCATCTTTTAGGTACATGCCATCCTTAAAGGTGCAGATCTTGCTGCCCCTCCATTAACAGTCGGAGTGCAGGCATGGCAGGTATTCGGCCCTTTATATACGGCGGCCTGGGGTGCAAAGGGTTAATTAACTCTTTAAACGTCGCAGAGGCCACTTAGATGAGCACTTTGATGTATCATGCCCTTTTGACTTCAGGATGCATGAATGCAGCCCTGGGGAGTAACTCGCTAATGCTGCATTTATGCATCATGCTGACCTTATAGGGCCTGGTCAGTAGAAGGAATTGACATTTTAAAGGCAGCAGAGTGCATGGAGGAAGGCCTGGTGAGCTCATCTCCAGGACTGCATTCTTTCATCATTAATTCAGAGGGCATAATGCAATAAAGTATTGTGCAGTCCTAAGCTAACCTTGAATACATAAGCCTTCAGATTTTGAATTTTTGTCTTGTCCTAAAGAGGGTTTAGAAAAGAAATTGGAAGCGGCAAGAAGCTCTGAACAATCCCTCCTCGGTTTTGGCAGATAATTTGAGATTTATGCTGTGGTCGCGATTAGCGAGAGCAAGACCCAACGTCTTACACACATTACAATAAATTATTAACACTATTTTGTACAGTAAACATGTTTATTCAGGTCAGAACAAAATGCACAGATAAATATGCAATAATACACAGCAAGAACAATATCATAAATGAGCAAACAACACAACCAGGAATTAACAATACATATATAAGCAAAACCTACAAACTCAGTACTTGTCTGTGATACACATATTTGTGCTTTTCCTCACAACTCCCCATGGCTGTGTCTCACCAGATCGGGCCAATGTGAAAGTCTTTGAGGCGGGTGCCATCTTTGACCGGGTGCCAGGCTTGATAGAAAACGGTTTATTCAGGGCAGATAGATATGTAGGTCACATAAAATTAGTATTTTTTCAGCCGATTTATAAATATATCTCCATCTGCCCTAAATAAACCATTTTCTGTCAAGCCGGTCAAAGCTAGCACTCGGTCAAAAATGGCACCCAGTCAAAGACTGTCACATTGGCCCGATCTGGTGAGACACAGCCTTATGTTCACTTCCTTTTGATAACAAAATATGCAAATGTCATGGAATCGTTTAATGTACATAATGAGTAACATATACCATGCTCCCTGATATGTTTATAATTTGCTTTGCTTTGCATAGAAGGTCAACTGTACCTCTCTCGGTGAAAACCTGGCATGATATCACATGAAACTAACACACATCGCATTCAGAATAATATGTATGATACACATTTTAAACCTTTTAGAGCTGCATAGTGCTTTAATGTGCTATACCCTTTGTCGTCATGATGCAGGAATGCAGCCCTGGCGAGTGACTCATCAAGCATTTCGTCAATGCTACGGGTTTGATACACTCCCAAAGGGTCGGTATGATGCCTGAATGCAGCATTGATGAGTTACCCACCAGGGCTGCATTCATGCATTAAGATGACAAAAGGCATAGCATAATAAAACACTATGCTGCCCTTTAAGGGTTAATCTAACAAGGCCGCAGCCGGGGTATTAGTAGGAATGTCGCGACATAACCTCGCGGCATAACCTCCATGTTGAGTTATTGTCTCAATGGCCGAACTGGGTCCTGGATTGGTGGGTGGCTCCACTTATCTTGGATTAATATTCATTGTGGATTGGGGAATTCAATCAGAAGCAAAGGTACATTATTATAGCATTTGAACCTGGATGACAATTATATACAATGCGTCTATGTCTATATATGGATGGGGTCATCGATCCAGTGGTGCCGTCGGTCTCTGTTATCATCGGTCTCGGAATATAATCGCCTGCTCATGGATTCTTCAAAGTCTACCTTTAACCCTCACTATATACGTTGAATAGGTTATACATATGGGGTTTTGTATAATCAACGTTTTTCCAATTCCCCCCAATGCTTATACTTGGGACTGGACTTTGTTTAAAATCTTTTTTTTGTGATGGCTCCCAGTGAGGAGACGGGGTGTAGACAGATCTGCAGGCTAAAGTGTCCCAAGCCGACAGTTTATTCATGAGTGGACTGCATGAATGCTTGCATTTAAGACAATTAGATACGCTTAAAAGAACACTTTAAGCATATTTAATTTCAGTAAATGCCACTTAAGTAGTATTTATTTCATGGTTGTTACAGTATATAAAGGCAATAATTCCTAGCATTTAGGTGTAAAATCATGAAATAAAGCTTTCCAGGGAGCAACTCTGTCTAAACATTGACATAGAAACTCTCCGTCTGCAATAAAAAGGGTTCCTTGGCACACTCAATGATGCCATATATCTAATAGGGAAATATGGGGGAATTTATCTTGATAACAAAATATTCCCGATATGATTCATATTAATCTCAAGTCGAAATGGAGGATATTTCCCTTTTCGTCCCAAGTGAAACACAATTTGAATAGCTGAGTCTGTAAGCTATTGGGGATGATGGATAGGGGATGGATCGACTTGTCTTTAGATTCACTACTCACTCAAATTTCCCAGACATATCAATCACTCTGCCTCTTTCAACTGGGCCTTGGTATTCTTAGAATCATATTACATGGAACATAATCACCGATTCACACTTTACTACTGCTAAATGAAATGCTTAACAGGCTTTAACATTACTGGTAAGGGAGTATTCATTTATTAGTTACAGGGGGGTCATATAAATTTTGAAGCTCTCCTGAGGGGGGGGGGGAGTGTAAAAAATTCTGACCCTTCTTGAGGGGGGGGGGCGCAAAAAATATGCCCCTTTTAGCCTGCGTGTTACTCTAGTTCAAAGGGGGCTGCGAAATTCTTTCGCTGTTTTCGGCAAGAGGGGGGGGGGGCACAAAACGTTCCACGCGCACTCAGGTAGGCGCCTCCGCGTGAAATCTCACCACCTCCCCCTGTAATTAATAAATGAACACTCCCTAAGTTTGAATAGGCTGGTCTGCTTTTGCAGTGAGCAGCAAATATCAATTGCATAATTCACAAGCTGAATAAGTTATTATGCAATATTGGAGGCAGATTAATTTAGTCAGTTTTTTTCCCTTTAATCATTATTTTTAAAATGGGATTTTCAACATTTACATAGGAAAGATATACTGGGTAGACATGGGCAATTGCAATTTTAAACTGTCAAAAAACATAACAAATAGGTCAATACCAGACATTTTTTGATCATTCAAATCTAACATGATTTATCATAACAGTTTAGTCTTTTGTACACTTGAATAAGGTTCTGTTTGACTAGTAAAATATAAACGAAATATTTCACTCGCTAATGAACTGCAACGTCTCAAAATACTTTTGAGAATCCATAACAATAGGGAAATCTATATATTGTGAGTTTTACCCTATCAGTGCTTTAGGGGACCAATATTGCATTGTTCATGATTTACGTAATACGTTGTAGAGATTACAGGGTGATTATCATGTAAATAATCCAGGAGCAAGGGTCAAAGTTTTATAAATCTTGCCCAAATACGAGTCATTAGCTCTTAAGAGCCAATTTCATTTGATTTTACAGCGTTTGATAAGCGAAATAACCCTCACAGTTATTTGGAATTGGTAAGAATATTATGATATTTTCATATTCTAACAAGTATGATATTATGTACATGTATGTATGGACAATTTCGATTGACTTTTTAATTGTTGCTATATACAGCGGAAAGATGAGAGATCATGGAGTACAATATCAAGACAAATAAAATAATCTTCTAATAAAAATGAGTGAAATATTACAACCTGTTTTCATAATAATTACTCCATAATTATTGTAACAGTGGAAGATACACTCTAGCTCCAGACATTTCATTTATTAATAATTGTACATTTTTTGTATAATGGTATATACATGGATGGGATATATGCAACATGGTGATGATCATGATGATGAATAATTGCAATAACATCTTGTAATAATAATTATTATATACAGTTTCTTTTCTTGCAAAGCAATAATAATATGACACACTGTTGCTGTAATTCTAAATATACGCATAAATCTGAACATGTGTGTGGTGACACGCGACCGGGTTCCAACTATAAGCGAACACTTTGAGTGTTATAATAACAAGTAACTAAAACCATTGCTGTGACTTTGAACAGTATTGTATAAATCAACGGTGGGCTACATTAGATCCTGTAACTCATGCTTCCATATTACATCATCCGGCCAACCGTACCAGTAGGCAATGTCTTGTGATATACCGGTGACAAGTGAACTTGCCGAGTAACCCCGGGACTTGAGGAATCGCAACAACTTCCATACCAAAGTTTTGTCCTCAGTGTCTGTGATCTCGCTGCCGAAGTAACTCCGCAGCTTCTGCCACTCCATTATAATATAGGGTACATACACAGTGTCTAATAGTTTACTCACATGCTGGAATGCTCTGTGTTCATGCCCCTCAATGTCAATTTTCATGATGGATTTAGAAAAATTGGCATAGTGTCGTAAGTCGTCCATGGTTACCGCATTAACCTCGGGACCACAGTCCGCGGCACCCTTACGACACGGCTTATTAGAGCCGCTAGATTTCAGGGCTATACCTCCCTGGTTGTTCGTATTCATCTGTAAATGAAGGGTGCCTGGGGAATCAGACACAGCATTCTGCAGTAATGTGATGTGGTTAGAGACACCTGCCATATTGGCAGCTTTTTGCAGGCGCCAAATGTTGCCGAGGTACGGCTCGACCGCCAGGACGCGGCGTCCGAGCTTGGCCGCGACGAGAGAGTACATCCCGATGTTGGCACCGATGTCGATGAGGTGCATCTCCGGGTCCTGGAAAAGGATATTCTGCATCTCCTTCACGATATGCGGCTCCCAGATGCCATCTCGCCGTAATGTCGCGGATATATGGATGTCAGCGGCGTTATCGTGTAGACATATCGGAGTGTTGGGTTTCACGGAGAGACTTATACACTCAAACTGTTCTTGTATTCGAGTGGACATGTTGTATGGTTTACATCCAGAACATTTAGGGTCAGCGACTGGGAGGAAATCCTCCTTGTCCATGACTGTAATTTCACTTTGCTGCAAACTGCGACTCGGTGGAGGGAGACTCCGCCTCCTGCGGGTTTTCTGTCCCAACCTACCGGCCCGAGTGTCCCCAACCTGGTTGTTATAATCTCGCTGTTTATTCACTTTGTACAATTCCTCTTTTGCTTTTTGCATGCGTTGCTGCTTCCTCCTCTTCGCCAAGTACTCATCATCATGTTCGTACTCGATCACCGTCTCAGGGCCAACAAACCCATGAAAACCGGGCTCGTCAATTGCATCCGGCTTCAGAGAGTCTTCATTTTTATCGGCGTCTTCTATATGCCGCAGGATTTTGATCTCCTTGCGGGCTTTCTGTACGTCAGCTTTCGCTAGTGGTTCCTCTTCATGATTATAAAAGTAGACCCGCTCCGGGCCAACAAACCCATGGAGGTCCGTATCATCATTACCGTAATCCAATTCCTTCTTTCCGCCACCGAGGATACGAGGGAGTTTACCTGTTTTAAGGGGGTCAAATATGTCGTCTTCTGGATTGCGTTTGGCTTCCGGGCCCATGTGCATTTCCCCCGGCTTGCGGGGTACATCCATATGTGCCTTTACGACTTGACCGTGCTCGAGGTCGCTCATCATCTGTTTTTCACGCTCCAGCTGTGCCTCACGTAGATGCTTGGTGTCTTTGTCTGCTGCCCCTGTGAGAAAACAGAGAAATTCATTTTATTTCATGCGGAGGAACAAATTTACTACACTTTAGTTATAGAATTGCTGTTTTCCACACCCCTGTGGAGAAATTGTTTCTCATTCTCCACGGCAATGTTCTCCGTAGTGACATCAATAAAATACCTATTAAAGCAGTCTTTAAATGCCGTTTTAAATGGAATTGATCGATGATCACATGAAATCAATACAGAGATCCACTCTAATCAGTCTCAACTCCTGGTTTCTCCACTCGTGGTGCCTTGGATCCCATCACACTCGGCACAGTCCAAGGCACCACATGTAGAGAAACCTGTCAGTTGGACAGATCATTGTGGGCCTCTGTCTATGTATTAACCCTTTAAGGACGGATGTCGCTAAAAGATGACATTTGTCGTCATGATGCACCAATACAGTTCATTGCCGGGGCTACATTTGTGCATCATGCCAACCCTTTGGGAGTGTGTCAACCCCATAGGGTTGGCATGATGCTTGAATGCAGCACTGACGAGTTACTCCCCGGGGCTGCATTCATGCATCATGACGACCAATACCGTACCAATATGCATGATGCATTAATGCACTATGCCATCCTTAAACGGTTAATATATTGTAATAGAAACGTAGAAGCAACACAAGGAAGGTACACTTAGCAAGATATCTCTAGTATAATCAAGAGCTAATAAGATAGAGAGTCAGCTGGGCACGTCCTTCCCAGATGACAGC
Organism: Harmothoe impar; assembly: GCA_947462335.1. NCBI lineage: Eukaryota > Metazoa > Annelida > Polychaeta > Phyllodocida > Polynoidae > Harmothoe > Harmothoe impar. The sequence goes on from OX381719.1 coordinate 19,515,064, forward strand.
TGATGCGCTGCATTCAACAAGACAGCAATTGACATAGCACAATAACGCATTAAGCAGCCTTTAAAGGTTTAAAGCTGGGCCGTCAGGGAATAAGTTCAGCATTTTTCATACATGGACTAAAATAACAGTTCCACCAGAGGGCAGCAGTGTTTGGACAGGGAACCATGATCCAGCTACAACATATTCACCCTATCTTGTACCTGTAAGAGCTGAGCTCCCAGCCCCTAAGAACCCTCTTGTGAACGCAAACTGAACTCAGGGTTCCCACAAAAATTTCAAATTGAAATTCCATGACATTTCCATGACATTCCATGACAAAAATCTCCATTTTCCATGACATTTATAACATTTTTGAGGGGGTCGGGGGGCTTGGCCCTCGAGAAATTTCTAAAATCAAGAAAGCCAATGGAAGATTTCTTGGAGATTTTGTGATATTAATTTCATTTTTTTCATTTTCCATGACATTCCATGACACACTGCAAATTTTTACAAAATTCCATGACATTCCATGACTTTCCAGACAGCTTTCAAATTCCATGACATTCCATGACTTTCCATGACATGTGGGAACCCTGGAACTATATCCAAAAGTGCTTTTGGCCTCACTTCAACCATGACGGTCAAGCTTTAAGTATATTGGTTATTACTGTGAAAGTACTTTATTTCGCTGGGTATACATTATCGCGATTTTCACAGAAATGAAAATTCAAAAAAAATTTGTATGCTTAAGTATGGAACAAATACCCAGGAATTTGCTTATTTTCACTCATCCGCGGAAATTTAAACCTGTGAGAATCAGTAACCATAACTAAGGCTCATCCTACTGACCTAGCTCTAGGTATGGCATCTCCATGTCCGGCTTGTGGCCCCCAAACATGAGGTAGATGACCAGGAGGCCAATCAGCAGCAGCAGGAAGGCTGTCAGGTATTGCTCCAGCTCGGCCGTCTTCCGGTTGTTGGGACACATGAGCTTCATGGGGCGCAGACACAGGGTGCGCGCCAGGCACCGCCACATCCGGCACAGCAGGCGCAGCCACTGCAACGATACAAAGGAGGATATGTCGTTAGATTTTGAAGAAATCTGGATAAAATTTGACATATAGAGTATATATGTCTAGGCGTATTATAAGGCACATTAGGTACAGCCACTGTAACGAGACAAGGGGATATATGTCGTTAAATTTAGGAAATCTGGATTAAATTTGACATATAGAGTATACTAATAGGCGTATTATAAGGCACATTAGGTACAGACGCTGTAACGATACAAGGGGGGATATGTCGTTAAATTCTGAAGAAATCTGGATAAAATTGGACATATAGAGTATACTAATAGGTGTATTATAAGGCATAATTAAGGTATAGCAGGCACAGCAGGAGCAGCCACTGTAATTATACAACAGGGGGTTGTCATTAATAGGCGTATGATACAACAGGGGGTTGTCATTAATGGGCGTATGATACAACAGGGGGTTGTCTTTAATAGGTGTATGATACAACAGGGGGATTGTCATTAATAGGCGTAGGATACGACAGGGGGTTGTCATTAATAGGTGTATTATAAAGCACAGCAGGCGCAGCCACTGCATCGATACAAAGGAGGATATGTCGTTAAATTCTGAAGAAATCTGGAGGAAATTTGTCTAGATGGTCGTGGGGGGGGGGGGGGGTTCATGTCTATGTCAGTTTTAAGAAATACCTGTCTCTGTTGCTTAACAGTCACAATATCCCCTGTCCGTTTTAAAAGAAATGCTATGGCCCATGTTGATTTTAAGAAATGTCTATAGTCTGTAACATCTGGGAGGGTGGAGGACAGGAGAGGGGGAAGAGCCTGCATAGCCACACCAGTTGTCTATAGTCAAGACCAGAGAATTTGGCGAAGCCGCCGAAGAAAAAGTTTCTGATAAAACTGTAGGGGGTCATTAGGTGAGTGTAACATTCTCAACAGGGGAGCATCCCTAAATGTCTAGTGGTCAGGTTCATTACCTCCAGGGTGCTATCACCACCATAAATGACCACCATGAACTCCAGGGTGTGCCATTAAATCCTCAGAAGTTGTCTATCAATATAACCTTAATCACATTTTGAAGGACTTGTTAAACTAATATTGTAAGATGGTATCTAATGGTAATATGTTTACATCTATCAAGAGGCATTACGGCCTCTCAGTGGGGAGTTTCGACAAATTCTCCGGGCTTGACTAGGCCAAAAAAAAAAAAAGGTGTGTTTCAGGTTACATGGTCTGAAAATCTAGGGTAGGTAAGTCGGATTTTTTTTATTTTTTTATTTTTATTTTTTTACTTTAGCCTGAAAAGTACCCGGAAATCGACTCACGAACAACAATGCCGACTCGCTGACGACTGCCTCGACTCGTGAACGATCAGATCGACCCTTAAATAGCCCCAAAATGACCCAAAATATAAATATTTTTTCAAAATTGCATAAAAATTTCTAGGGTCGGCCCTGTTTTGCTAGGTAGGGTCGGGTAACCTGAAACAAACCTTTTTATTTATTTGGCCCTATACACAAATAGATATCAACAGAACGCGAGCCAGCGTTTGGGGTCGAATCAGGTGGAGGAGTATCATCACTGCTGCCGAGCGACATAGTATCCAATAATGATGACGAACCGACACGTGACGTACCATTATCAATACTATCAAACCCTGGTACAGAGGGTAGAATAGATTAATTATATCAGCTATTAACTCCATCAACCCAGTCGTGCGGGGGCCAAGAAGAAAATAGGCCACTTGCCATCGTGCTATAGACCAATGCACCAGGAAAGGGTGACTTTTTCATAATAAAGTTGTGTTTACTTTGGCTTTAGCAGAATCCTGAGAACATTGTCTGTAGTGGCTATGTTTGCTAACGTCTCATATCAGTAGATTCCCAGGACAATAACCTTTCTAATAGTATATATTGGAATGAAAGATTTTGAGGTTATATTCATGTATTTGGCGGTCACGCTCCAGAAATGTTGAAAAACTTTATCAACAACTTTTCTGAAAAGTCACTTTTTCTTGCTGCATTGGTCTATAATCCAGCTCTGCAACGGCCACATCGCGTCTTAATGCAGTATGCCCTTGGTCATCATGATGAATGAATGCAGCGCTGGCAAATCTACTCGCCAGCACTGCATTCATGCATCATGCCGACCCTCCGGGAGTGTATCAATTCCGTAGGGTCGACATGATGCTTGAAGGCAATGCCGGCGAGTTACTCGCCAGGACTGCATTCATGCATCATGAGGAGACTGGGAAGATCACCATATGCAGCCCTTAAAGGGTTAAACCACAGGCCCAATATTGGTGTATTGACAAAATAAATCAGGCGGCTCACTTTACTTCTTACACACACACACACACCAACTTTACCCTGTAAGGACGGCATGATGCCTTCACAGTTATGGTGATTGGTTGTCATGATGCAGCGTTGGCGAGTAACTCGCCAGGGCTGCATTAGTGTATCATGCCGACGCTTCGGGGTCTATCCACACCACAGCATGGGCATGATGCATTCATGCAGCCCTAGTAAGCTACTCATCATTTATGCATCATGGTAATAAATGTGTATTAAAGCACTATGCAGCCTGTATAGGGTAAACACCGACTCCACCTTAAAATATGTTCATCGACCGTGAGACGAGCGCACTCCTTGGGGTGTAAGGGGAGGATGGAGGGAAGACGAAGGGAGCGCTCAGTATTTAACACCAGGGGGCGGGGATCGGGTAGTTACGCTGTTACTCTCAGATGGAGCCGGGGCTGTCTGAGAACTAGAAGGGTCAGTTTTCTATTGATTGTGCTTATTCTAACCAATCATGCAAATTTCTACACCCAATCAAGACAGGCCATGAGTGGCTGTTAATGGTAGTAAGGGCTTCAATTGGGTGAGGTCAAATGTACAAGTAGGTATTTATAGCAATGTCTAGACCAATCAATAGTGGGTTTCAAGGGGTTGCAGATCTTCTCTCTAGACACAGTCTACCTCCATCAAAGTGATCCAATGTGTGGAAATGGAACTTTATCCATGACTCGATTTATGAATGGTTCATAGTATACATGTATAAGATATTACTGATGAATTTATGTGTCTATATATTAAATATCAAAGCCAGGGGAATGCGAAGCAAAGTCACCTCACAAATGGTACCACATTTCCAAAGCTTTCTTGACGCTTGGATGCTATACCCACAACGCTAGTGTCCGTGGGTCTTGCAGACTATACTAGGGTTGGGGGACTATCTTGTGAGGATTCAGACACTCTTCAAACCTCCCCTCTTAGTCTAGTAAGAAAGGGTGCTTCCCGTGCACCCCGTGTTATATTTTTTTACCTAATTTTTTGTAGTCCTAAATATGTCTACTTGAAAGAAATGTATGTACTCATTGTGAAATATTGTCCCATCAGGTCCGTAGGCGGCCACCTTAGGCGCCATCTTGGTCCGTAGGCGGCCATCTTAGGCGCCATCTTGGATTTTTGAAGAATTTATAGAAAAACACAGTTTCTTTGATATTTTCCAAACTGTGCAAGCTACATTTATGAAATTCAGACCCAAGACACATAATCGATATGGCTTTACACAGAAAAAATGAAAGTTAACCTTGACCAAGATCAAGGTCACTTGAATTGACCTTGAAATTGAAAAAAACTCAAATTTGTTTACCCCTGCCCTTTTTGAACCTTTGTTTTTAAGGTGCAGGCGATTTTTCGCTATAAAGGTTTCTTGCTCCCCTTTCCCTTAGGGGAGTCAATTTTTGTCCCACCTTCCTCCAAATCTACCACGCCCTTATCACAATGTCAAAAAATGACCACTCCCTAACTAGACCTAGTGGTGGATAGTGGAGAAGGGGAGGAGATTGGAGCCTTGCTGGTTACATAGATAAGCCATAAAGCAATATCTGGGATGGGGTGACTCAACTGAACTCAAAACCGATAAGCTAAAAAAAGAGATCCTTAAGAAAGTCTTCGCGGTAGACCGACTCAAGGCGTGCTGAGATCTATTCACATATTTACTTGCACCGGGAGGTAATGATAATAAATAGACAGGGTTGAGAGCGACGGGACTGTCTTGGCCAAGAGGATGGGATTGAAGTGGGGCTCCAGGATATTGAAAAGCGGGAAGGGCGCTTTACATTGTAAACATTTATCCTCGACTCTTGGGCAACATTTTACATTGAAGAATTGTTAACTTACCCCCCCCCCCCCATCTAATCCGACACTAGGTTGTTTCAGTTTTACTAATAGAGTTATATCTAACGCCTCCCACTTGCCTCCCGCCCAGCAACAGTTGTTGTCATGATGCACCGATGCGTTGGTGCATCATGACGACCCTTTGTGATGGTATCAACCTCGTATGGTCGTCTACACGCCAGGGCATCCACTCATGAAAACAAAATGGCATTAAACCTCAAGTATTTTGAGATTTGGTGTTTTTTTTTTCCAGTGGTGGGTACCTGAATTTGAACCAGTGGAGGGGGGTGCGGGGTGTGACATAACGGCACTAGCATATCCTGGTATCTCAGGTAGTCGGGGGCTATACCGGTGACCCTATCTCCTTATCAAGCTAATCCGCTCCTCTTACACCTGGATAAAAGGGACTGATAGAAAATTCACCCATAATGCATTACTCTGGAGTCAGGGGCCTAACCACAATGCATCGCTCTGAGTCAAGATGTCGGCCCCTATAGCCTAATGCGCTATAGCTCCAGTCACCAAGAAACGGCCAGTGAATACACTTCTTTGCCTCTCTAGTATACCCACATAGATTGGGCTGTGAAGGGTTTTCTTTTGTTCCAGGAAATTGATACATACATATATATCATAAATATTAAGTAAAATATCTACAATTGTTGAGCAATTTATGTTTTTGTCATTAATAATTGGTGGGAAAGTGTAATTTTTGGGCATTTATACCCATAAATACCATTAAATCGGGGAGAATTGACCACTCAGCAATGCTTCTCAAGGGCTACTTGTGGTTACTATTGTTGTCAGTCTTGCAATATAGTAACATTTTGTAGACATATTGTACTAGAAACCATCAATTGTTGGTTATAGATCCATTATGCTTGATAATGTGGGATAAATCCTCCAAAGGTCGGCCATTTTGGATCGAGAAATATGCTTTAAATCGGGATCTTGAGAAGCTCGGCCCCAAAAAGCAAGATTTTTTCATACATTTCACATAGAACAGCTGACTTTTGTCCCATATAGACCTCTTATTATTACAATAGACACATATTTTCTTAAGGAGACCCCAATCTGTACCGTTTTCATCATCACTGTCAGCATTTGATATTTTGTGCAAGTAAATTTTCATGTTTTGGGTACGTTTGATCATGCTGTACAAATAATGGGGTGAAACATCAATTTTGAGCCAAATGGCAAAAAAATCCAAAAATTCAACATTTCGCTACCAAATTTGAATGAGTCTTTTTCAGAGACCAGACTAGATACAATGCCCTAAATGGTCTCATTTGAAAGATAATTTAGTTTCTGAACTACCCCTCTTGAAACATTTAGCTAAAAGGTGTCACTCTGGTTGTCATAGCAACTTTGCCTTGTAAAAGAGTGAAAAATTTGAAATTTCAACATTTTAGAATCCTCGTTGCCATGGCAACAGAATCCACAATTTTTCAAAACTCTTTTCTCTAGTGAAAAATTCATATTCCATGATGTCTTAGCTTTAAATTGGTATCAAAACGTTTTTTGTGTGCCATTTGGCCCTTAAATAAATGGCATTTAACTAAAAGATGTAGATGAACTTTAAAACTTTTTACCTATACTTCATGACTGGAGCTATAGTGTCGTCATACACATGGCTGTGTCTCACGACCTTGGGCCAATGTGTTTGTCTCTGACCGGGTGCCAGCTCTGACCGGGTGCCAGCTCTGACCGGCCTGAATAAAATCGGGTTATTTAGGGCAGATGGAGATAGAATTTGGCTGAAAAGGTTAATGGATGTTATAACTCTCTAAACTAGTCATTAGTTGTCCATTTTTATCATCATCTGCCCTAAATAACCCGTTTTTATTCACGCCGGTCAGAGCTGGCACCCGGTCAGAGCTGGCACCCAGTCAGAGACAAAAACATTGTCCCAAGGTCGTGAGACACAGCCAAATACTGACCTACGAGATTTATACCTGCACTGACCCTGCAGAGTGTATGTACACACACAGAAAAGTGAGAGTCATTGTCGCTAAAACTACCCTCACCTGAGGGTCAGGCACTGCCTGACTCTCAGGTGAGGGTAGTTTTAGCGACAATGACTCTCACTTTTCTGAGGGTGTACATGTATAGGGCTTCCCACCCTGAATATCTAAATCTACTAGAAAATCTGTTTCTTTTAGGATTCTAGTAAGATGGGTATATACTAAGTTTAGAGTACTTGGGGTTTGGACTATAGTATTTTTTGATATCTGAACTTTGTGGTTGAATACTTGGGATTGAAAACTTTATTCCATTACTCTGAGATACCATGCTAATAGAGATACCTAATCTACTGGATGCAATCCAGAGGAAATCAACTTTTGATTTCACCCTTTCATGGCAGCATAAATGCGTTTCTACACTCAACATTTCGTCGGTATGGTGGCATGTAGCATTGGCGAGTAACTCGCCAGGACGACATTCAAGCATAGTGGCGACCCTATGGGGTTGATACATACTCAAAAGGGCCAGAATGACATGAATGCAACCCTGTCTAGTGATAAGGGCATTAAAGCGGTAGGCAGGCTTTGAAGGGTTAGAAAAGGGTGCAGAAAGCAGTGGGATTAGGATGGGAATTGGTAACTGTGGGGACTCTAATTCTCTAACCCCCCACAGGGATTGGGAGAAGGCTTGGGAGCCGTATTAACCCTTTAAAGGCCGCATAGTGCTATAATGTGCCATGTCCTTTGTAGTCATGATGTATGAATGCAGCTTTGGCGACTAGCATCTGTTCAGTGCATAATGCCGACCCCAAGGGGGTTATAATACTCCTCAAGGATCGGCATGATGCACCAAAAGAGTGCCAGTGAGTTACTCGCGGGTACTACATTGGTGCATCATGACGATTAGTGTTGCTTCATCGCAACATGCCGTCCTTAAAGAATCGATTCTATGACAGACTCACATTATTCAAATCAGAGCCAAACCCCTTTGCTAAAGCCATCAATTTAGTAGCGCAATCAAATCATGAGTTAGCTTGTAGTTTCCTGCTGAAGTGCCTCTTTTTAGTAGGTCTATAAGGGAATAAATCATAGGTAGAGTACGGCCATCAACTATGTTCATCATCAGAGTTAGAATATCCAATCATAAACATTAAATAACCCACGAAAAATGGGGAAAGGGGATTGCCTGCATAACACTCAATCAAGCTATAGTAGGCTTAGGACCTAGATGGTAACACACTAAAAAGGTTTTCAAATCATCCCTACATAATAGGTCCATGATAAATAGAATGGAATAATAAAGAAATTAGTAGCAACAAAGTCTCGTGGAGTGACACTATATGGGCTCGTTCAACATTGCATGCAAATCCCATCGCCTGTACACCAATTTTGCATTATGAGCCAGACCATCAGAGCCAATAGGAAAAAGGACGAGACATGATGTCCCTATTTACTTTATAGTCCTGCCTCTGGAGTGCTGATGTTCGTGTGGCAGGGGGGTGTTTTTTTCTTTTTAATTTACAGGATTAAACGGAAATGGAGTGCTCCGACCTAACGACCAGTGGGCGTGGTTTACGACGGTCACTAACCATCAGTCAGCTGTCGGTTAGCGCTTTAACCCTTTAAGGACGCATGTCACTAAAAGATGACATTTATTGTCATGATGCACCAATGCAGTTTCGGCGAATAACTCACCAGTGCTGCATTGGTGCATTATGCTGACCCTACGGGACTGTCTCAACCCTGTAGGGTCGGCATGATGCTTGAATGCAGCACTGGCGAGTTACTCGCCAGGGCTGCATTCATGCATCATGACGACCAAGGGCATGATGCATTGAGGTATCATGCCGTACTTAAGGGGGACGCACACTGCATTGTTCCACTACTTTGTCGCCATGATAACTTAATAAAGCCTTGGCGAGTAAGCGCTTAATTCAAGCATCGAACCGATCATATGGGATTGGTACACCCCCAAAAGGTCGGCATGATGCACTGCCGAGTTACTCGCCAGGACTGCATTCATGCATCATGACGACAAAGGACATTAAATCATTAGATGGTCCTTATCCCTTTAAGGACGGCATGCATCATGTCTTTGGTCGTCATGGTGTATGAATGCAGCCCTGGCAAGTAACTCACCAGTGCTGCGTTCAAGTCTCATGCCAACCATTTGTTGTTGAGACACTCCCGAAGTGTTGGCATGATGCACCTATATGCAGCACCAGCGAGTTACTCACCGGGGCTGCATTGGTGCATCATGACGACAAATGTCATCTTTTAGTGGCATCTGTCCTTAAAGGGTTAAAGAGTTAGAGCCCTGGTACTCACAGCTTCTGCCAATGTCATCCTTCTTTACATTAACCCTTTAAGGATGGCATATTGCCTCAATGCAACATTTTTGTCATAATGCACCAGCATAGTACCAGAGAGCGACTCGCCAGCTCTGCCTTGGTGCATCATGCTTACCCGCCAGGAGTGTATCAACCCATATAGGTCAGCAAGATGCATGCATTACTCGCCAGAGCTGCATTAATGCATCATGGCAACAAAGGACATGTCGCATCAAAGAACTATGCAGCCTTTAAAGGGTTAAGTGTGTTTTTGGGTGCGCAGGGTGGATTTATTTGCAAAGTCTAATCTCCTGTTTCCCCGAGCTGTGATTAGACTGGCAGGGTGTGAGGGGGGGGGGGGTAGGGTGAGTAACCCTGTAAGGGCAGCAGAGTGCTTTGACCCTTTAACTCTTTAAGGGCGGCATGATACCTTAATGCATCATGCCCTTTGTCAACATGGTGCATGAATGCAGCCCTGGCGAGTAACTAGCAAGTGCTGCATTCATGCACCATGCCGACCCTACGGGGTTGAGATACTCTTGAAGGGTTGTCATGATGCACCAATGCAGCACTGGCGAGCCACTCGCTGGCACTGCATTGGTGCATCATGACGACAAATGTCATCTTTTAGTGACATGCGTCCTTAAATGGTTAATGCCGACCAACAATTGTATTTGCTGGTGGTGGGGGTGAGATGTTTTTCAAAAAACCTTCCCGAAAGGCCGAGCCTATGGTAAATCCCATGGAGTTATGATGACTATAGTCGATTCTCGGCCACCAATGGCATCGACTTTAGTTGATGTTCGGTCATAAAGGGTTAATTCACTATGCCCTTATGTCACCATGATGCATGAATGTAGCCGCGGTGAGTAATTTCCCAGTGCATCATTTATGCATCATGCCGCCAACCCTTCAGGAGTGTATCAACTCTACGAGATATGGTCGTCATGTGGTTTTGTGTGGTGCACCATAAAGACCAAAAAATAGTATAATTAAACGCTCTGCTGCCCTTAAATGGTTAGCGTGGACTAGGATGGTATACTGCTCAGGGTAGGCCCTATACCTGCAGCTTCCTACATCATGATAAGAAAGATTAGAGGGGACCTACGTCTTTAGGACGTCCTGATTGGTCCATCTCCTGCTCTTCTTTACTACTCCAGGGTCGCCTCTTTAGCAGAAGCTACCAAAGTCAATTATCATAGACTTCACGACTTCACTTTCACCCGCTATTTTTTTAATGGCATCATAATGTACAAGGGGACAAATTCAAGGATTTTACGGCAAAGCCGTAGTGGCTTTGGGTTTTTATAGGATTGTTATGAACTACAGGTGAGAAAAAAAAGGGGGCATATATTTATAATTGTTGGAGTTTCTGGGGTTCTTATGCAATTCATATTTGATGGTTTGCAGCAACACTGCATGGTGAGTTAACTACATGCACTTAGCTAAATCTTTTTGATTTTAATTGGTTTTACTGCAGCTGGTATAACTATAGAATCCAATATGTACTAATGGAATCAAATAGGTACCAATGCAATTCCATTGGTGGCGATGCACTCCATTGATGCCTATGCAAATACCATCTTGGCAGCCATCTTGAAAATTACATGGATCAAAAATCGGAGCCTACAAATGGATTCTACACACCAGAAAACCCGATTATACATGTGTCATACAAGGAAATCAGACAATCTTGAGTTTTTGGTGGCCATCTTGGCAGCCATCTTGGAAATTTCTCGGATTGAAAATTTGGGTCTGAAAATGGATTCTACATCCCAGAAAACCCTATTATCCATGTATCACACAAGGAAATCAGACAATCTTGAGTTTTTGGTGGCCATCTTGGCAGCCATCTTGGAAATTTCCCGGATTAAAAATTTGAGTCTGAAAATGGATTCTACATCCCAGAAAACCCCATTATCCATGTATTACACAAGGAAATCAGACAATCTTGAGTTTTCGGCAGCCATCTTGGCAGCCATCTTGGAAATTTCTCAGATTGAAAATCTGAGCCTGAAAATGGATTCTACATCCCAGAAAACCCTAATATCCATGTATCACACAAGGAAATCAGACAATCTTGAGTTTTTGGTGGCCATCTTGGCAGCCATCTTGGAAATTTCCCGGTTTGAAAATCTGAGCCTGAAAACAGATTCTACATCCCAGAAAACCCTATTATCCATGTATCACACAAGGAAATCAGACAATCTTGAGTTTTCGGCAGCCATCTTGGCAGCCAGAGGGAGGAGGAGGGGGCAGAGGGAGGAGGGAAGGCAGAGGGGGGGAGAAGGTAACAGGAAGGAGGAAAATGGGGTAGAGTGGGCAGAGGGAGGAGAAGGTAACAAGAAGGAGGTAGGAGAAGGTAACAAGAAGGAGGTAGAGTGGGGAGGAGGGTAAAGATGGGGTAGTAGGAGGGGCAGAGGGAGGAGGAGAGGGCAGAGGGAGGAGGAGGAGAGGGCACAGGGAGGAGGAGGAGGAGGAGAGGGCACAGGGAGGCAAAGGGAAGAGGAGGGGGCAGAAGGAGGACATGTGATGACCTTCCTTTAAAGACTGTAGAATATTATTTCAGGGTTGGTGCATGTGTGTGTGGGGTGGGGGAGGGGTAATTATGTTGGACTTCACAGTTTGTCTTTGGGCGGGCTTGAGTGATTTCAAGAGCCACCCTGGACCACTCAACCTCTAGTATAGGTCCTGTATGGGAATTGGGATTGACATTGACAGCTTGGCTTGACATAGGAGTCAATAGTTATTAGGCTGGTACCTATCCTTGCCATTGACAGCCACATTAGATAACTCAAAATATGGCTGTTCACAAGATATCTAGGCCTTACCACAAGGTACATTGGTTCTACATGTAGTAACTGAAAACAAGATCTAGGATAAATTAGTCTTGCACACACCTATAAGGACACATGGGGATACCAGTCCTAGGCAAGGTTTTAGGGCCAGCTAGGGCTATATATAACAATGAACAAGGGGGCCTATGCTAGTCTTTTCTTGTCGAAAAAGCGACACTCTGGTCTGTGGTGTAAATGGCTTTGGGGACAAGGTCCCAAAGCCAATAAATACACCATTCCCTTTGTCGTCACGATGCATGAATGCAGCACTGGCGAGTAAATCTCCAATGCTGCATTCAAGCAGCATGCAAGGGCCGCATGACACCCTATGGGGTTGATACATTCTCAGAGGGTCGTTATGGTGCATAAATGCCGGCCTGTCTAGTAGACCATGCTTTATGATGGCAAAGGTGTTTTCTTTGCATTAAAGCACTACCATGCTACACTTACGGTTTAAATACTGGCATAGACTAAGTTCTAGATCTAAGTAAGATGTAACAAATAACCCTAGCTATAGGACTAGTGCTCCCTGAACATCTTAACGCCTTAAAGGTGGCATAATGCATTAATGCATCATGCCCTTGGTCGTCATGATGCATGAATGCTGCCCTGGTGAGTCTCGCCAGTGCTGCATTCAAGCATCATGCCGACCCTAAGGGGTTGAGACCCTCCTGAAGAGTCGGCATGATGTACCAATGTAGCAACGGCCAGTTACTCACCCAGGCTGCATTAGTGCATCATTACGACAAATGTCACCTTTTAGCGGCATCCGTCTTCAAAGAGAATGTGCTATGCCCATATGTCGTTATGATGCATGAATGCAACCATCCCGAGTAACTCACTAGGGCGGCACTCATGCATCGTGGTGCCCCTATAGGGTTAATAAACAAGAGTCACCCTGATGCATGAATGCAGCCCCGTTGAGTTACTACCGGTATCAATGTATCATTATTTTGAGGCATTTTCTTTCAAAATTCTCCCAATAAGAGACCTTGTCTATACTTGCCAGACTATTCCTCCTCCTTTTGGGCGTCATATTGGCCTGTATCCTGTAGTATCAACGTGCCGAGCCTCACTTACTCCTTAATCAGATCACAGCTGGTCTTGTCCTGGCAAATGGTGGAGAGAACACATGGTTCTGACACATGGTTTAGAGGAGTCACATGGTTCATACATATGTCCATAGCTTTGGTAGTACCGGGTAGCACTCTTCGGGCAGCAATTATTTCACTCCGCGCACTTACACAATCTCTGCACCAACCTGCCCCTCCACATCACAATCATCATTCTTAGGCTATTATGCATTTTTATGAAAATATCTCAATCTCAAATGAATTAAACCATTCAGATGAATTTAAATAGAGATGTCTTCAGTGACAGACAACTGGCCCATGATTATTTGGCAGAATTTAAACATAGTTCTAGGGACTATTTCCTTTTTGTGTAGGCAGGTGAGCAGTGTGTGGTGTGCCAAGAAGGGCAGGAAAGTAGTCCTCCTTTATCCCCTTTTGAGAAGCAGGTTGGGGCAGAGATGAAGTAAGGACGCAGGAGAGTGTGGTAGTACTCAGGTACATTGCTGCTATGTACCACACGTTATATCTCCTGACATCACTGAGTATGGTCCTCGTGTCACTTAGTGCATGTATCTCTGCGCCAGGGAGGCTTGAGGGGTAGCATATGTGCTTCCTTTATACAACATGCTTTTAAATCCTGCTGTATTAACATTCCCTCAGGTATCATATCATTGGAGCATATCATGTGAGTATCAGCTTTTAAATGTGTGCCTATTTTGTATAAACGCCGTCAGTAGTGAGGCGTTGAAATGTCTTTTAATTTTGACAATGTATCTTGAATAAGCACCTATTTTGTATAAGCGCCGGGGGTAATTAGGCCCCAGAATCTATAAGAGCAGGGTTTACCGTGTTCAGTGTTTATATAGCCTCCCCTACTTCTACTACCACTACTACTACTACTACTATCAGCCTTTGAGTAATAATGATAGCACAGGTATCCATGGTGACAGAGCGATGGGCAGAGGACAGATCATCCCTATAAAAAACACACCCCATGCCTCTCCATTGTGAATCCTTTACACCAATCCATCCTGAGCAGTGGCTTGACTTAAGAGCCACCTGTCTCCTATAACAAGTAGCCTATCCCACAGTGTCACAAGATGAGTAGATAGATGATAGTGTCAACTCCATGTCCTGATAGTGACACCTGAGCTCTGGCTGTCCTGTGACACCTGGCTAACTAGATCCATGATGTCAGTGCCAGGCGGTGCAGCTTGTTGTAGGTCATTCTACACCAGAGGGAGTCATCTGAAGGCCTCTCTGTGCGGGTCAAATCTTTAGCACGGGCAATGGCGGCGTCACTCTCCAAGCAGATGCTTCGTCTATACTCAAAGATTTATAAATTGACGTACTATATCCGCTGGGTGATAAAGATGGCAGTATCCATACAGAGAGGTAATTGGTCTAGATGGGTGGCGCCGTTTTTGGTGTGCAGAATGGTGCAGGTGTGGCATTGAGAGAGGCAGTACAGTAGGGGGTGGGGGTACCACCTCAGGGGGTTTCTATATAGGTAACAAGCAGGTAAAACCAGCACAGGGCGTTGTCATTGAGACTGTACACCACAATCACCACCACAGCACCTTGTCATGGGCCCAGAGTGGCTCGGAGAGGCTCAGTGAGCTGAGAATGAGTGGTTCGATAGGCGACTAATTCTAAGGGACAGAGAGAGCTGGAGGAGGGAGGTGTGTGTGTGTGTGGTTGGTGGGGGGGGGGGGGGCGTACTTAAGGGGGTAATCCATTGTAACGCTTTTCAGGGACTAAAGTGGCTAAGCTAAAAAAAACTTGAAATTTTCAAATCGAGGCCCCTAAAAAAAGGTCCTCTAGAGGTAAGTGCAGGTCTTCGCAAAATAAAAAAAACTTGAAATCAGGGAATATAGGGGCCTACTTGAAGAGTCGTTCAAGTGAAATAAAGGCTTTTCTAGCAGTAGTAGACAACATCCTCTGCGTGATCTGCGACTCTACTCCCATTAATAGTAGCATTTGTACGTCTTTGTCGTACAACTTTATTCACATGAAAAACGAGGCAGTGGATCACAGGCTATAGATGACTAAAGATAGCCTGCTTCACTGGAGAGACCACACGCCTCCGATACCACAGACCCCCCCCCCCCCCCACACACACACACACTGTCAGCTCACCTAGCACTGCCAGCTCCACCACGGCCAACAACACTAACCCTTTAAGGGTAGAATAAGGCATTAATTCAATATTCCCAGTTTTTGTCATAATTCTCGTATGAATGCAGCCCTGGTGAGTAGATACTTGCTGCATTCTTGCCTACCTTGTGGGCTTGATCCTCTCGCATGCAGGGCGGCATGATGCACCAATGCAGTGCTGGTGAGTTACTCGCCAGAGCTTCATTCGTGTATCATGATAGCCAAGTAACATGATGAGGCATCATCGGGTCCTTAAAGGTTTAATGATCAGAAGCAGATACCAAATGCCAAAAAATAGGGAGAAATGATGGGAAAAACAGAAACCCAGCCAAAATAATTGAACCCCTGGCATTTCTATTTGATATTTCTGCAGTCTTTGACAGATTCCTGGCAGCATGAATCCAAGAAAGGTCATGTTTTTTACTATATCTTTTTTCTAGAATGAGAAATGAGAAGTTCTCTTTATTGTCTCCACCTTCTGATTTCTTTCTGTTCTGACTGTCTTTTTACTTCTTGCCTCTTTGTCCTTCATTCAGGCCGTGCTCTTGCATATGGCTGATTGGCATTCTAACTATTCAAGACACCAGGTCTACCAATTTCCAATGCCATTTTGAGAGAAAAGAGCTCTTTAAACACTAATCATCTTTCATTTTGGTTTTCCTCCTGCCAGCCCTGCGGCGCAGTCTGTGAGAGTGGTTTGAATTAACTTTACAAAATAAACTAATCTGATCTCAAAATGTTGCTGCGTAATTTCCTGAGGTGGTGTTTTTTTCTTTTATTTCCTGCTCTGCTCTATTCCTGGATCCCCTAACCACCGTGTACACCTTTACGGGTCGCATAGTGCTTTAACCCTTTAAGGATGGCATAATGCCTTAATGCATCATTACCTTGGTCGTCATGATGCATGAATGCAGCCCTGGCGAGTAACTCGCCAGGGCTGCATTCAAGCATCATGCCGACCCTATGCAGTTGAGACACTCCCGAAGGGTCGGCATGATACACCAACGCAGCACTGGCAGGTTACTTGCCGGTGCTGCATTGGTGCATCATGAAAACAAATGTTATCTTTTAGTGACATGCGTCCTTAAAGGGTTTATGTGCTACACTTCTTGTCGTTCAGTCGGGGAGTGGATCAACCCCGCGTTTTGTTGTGCCTCCCGGAAATGGATCAACCTCATATGGCCCGCATGATATATTCATGCATTTATGCATCATGACAACAACGGATATAGAGCATTACAGCATTCTACGGCCTAGAATAGGACCACTAGTTGACGCCAGGAGCCATAGCCCTATCATACCATGCATGCCCACCCTTCGGGAGTGTCAACCATGTAGTGTCGGCATCATGCTTCAATGCAGCACTGCTTTAAACTTACTGCTTTAAACTTAAAACAGCCTGCTGCCCTCAAAGGGCTAAGACCTTCAATATAGATGATTTGTAACAAGCCTGCAGATTATATAATGGCTGGGGAACGTAAAATCATTAATTAGGTTCATGATCTCTGAATTGGGACAAAATATGTCATTTTTCTGTAAGAAATCAACCTACATAATAAGTGCATGTCACATCATTCCCTTTGAAATATCTCTTATTATGTTGCATGATGTGGTTACACACATATTTTCAAAGCCTATCCTTGTACATGTGGTACATGTAGTATACAAACATATACTCGGAGAGCCAAACCTCCAATATAGGTCTTACAGGTGTTGGCCTTGCCGTGAACAGTTTGTATTTTTTTTTAATAAATAGGATCAGAAGCAAAGATTATGATCTTTCTCAACCGGCCCAGACTTGGTCAACTATAAATTCAAAATGGCTGCCATATGCCCTGTGTGGATTTCCCGCAAGGTTGTGCTAGTGGAATCCACTTAATATATGTGTCATAGTTATTGAAAAATACATACAAACTGTTTACGGCAAGTTCAACACCCTAAACTCCCCTTGGCTCTCCAAGTAATAGGGGACAACAGCGGGCAGGGCTTACCATAGAGGGGTAGTAGTACACACAAATGGGGGACATCAGTTGGTACAAGTTACCATAGAGGGGTAGTAGTACACACAAATGGGGGACATCAGTTGGTACAAGTTACCATAGAGGGGTAGTAGTACACACAAATGGGGGACATCAGTTGGTACAAGTTACCATAGAGGGGTAGTAGTACACACAAATGGGGGACATCAGTTGGTACAAGTTTACATAGAGGGGTAGTAGTACACACAAATGGGGGACATCAGTTGGTACAAGTTTACATAGAGGGGTAGTAGTACACACAAATGGGGGACATCAGCTGGTACAAGTTTACATAGAGGGGTAGTAGTACACACAAATGGGGGACATCAGCTGGTACAAGTTAATATAGAGGGGTAGTAGTACACAGAAATGGGGGACATCAGTTGGTACAAGTTACCATAGAGGGGTAGTAGTACACACAAATGGGGGACATCAGCTGGTACAAGTTTACATAGAGGGGTAGTAGTACACACAAATGGGGAACATCAGTTGGTAGGACTTAACATAGAGGGGGAGTAGTACACACAAATGGGGAACATCAGCTGGTACAAGTTAACATAGAGGGGTAGTAGTACACACAAATGGGGGACATCAGGCCATGAGTTTGTAACAATTGAAACGTCTTTGACCGGGTGTCGTCTTTGACCTGTGTCGTCTTTGACCAGTGTAGTCTTTGACCAGCAAGTTTTAAAATGGCTGAAATGGGAGCTATGTACACAGAAATGGGGGGAAAAGGTTAATGGATATTTTAACACTATATACTACAAACTTCCCGGCATTTCTGTGTACATAGCTCCCATTTCAGCCATTTTAAAACTTGCTGGTCAAAGACTACACTGGTCAAAGACGACACAGGTCAAAGACGACACCCGGTCAAAGACGTTTCAAGTGTTACAAACTCATGAGACACAGCCATCAGCTGGTACAAGTTAATATAGCGGTGTTTGCAGCTCGCCAAAAAAAAAATTTACGTCAAAATAACGTTTTTAACGTTATATAACGTTTTGCCAAAAGTAGGAGCCATAGAGAAACATAATAACTAACCTTTCAATATATTACACTTGTTTAAACATATTAAGAACTTTCTGATTTGTCCCTCAGCCCCCAAACTGCATAGCTCAGGAGTTTGGGCCACCTACTTAGTAACAATACCTGGCCTATTTTAGACAGGACAGTTGTCAGAACATCTCTGATGCCAGAAAGTCTCCTGAGGGGTTCACAAAAACTAAGGGTGAGGACCCTGAGTCAATAAAGATAAAAGTCACAATTTGATAGCTTGATGCATTACCCATTGTAAAAGATATTCATGCAGGCACACAGAGCAATTATATAGTAGTATAATGGTCTTTTGTGAGAGGAAATAGAGCTGTTCGTACTGACGATGAAGGCCGGTTAACCGTTCCCTGCTCCCTCACCATCTAGACAAGCCGTGCATGACAGCCTATGGCAGTTATTCATGAGATGAAGGCATCCACACACTCCAATGGTAGTGCGGTATTATGATTTTGAGTGTTTGCAGATGTTAAAGAGGATACAAAATGGCGGTTCTAAAGAAGACGCTTGTTGCCTACTTGCTAATAGCTATGAATACTATTACATGGACTGGCTCAAGTATTGCTGTGCAGCTGCTGGAAAGGAAAGTGCCTGACTTCCAATTGGGATTTCTTCGCTATCTTGGTGGAATCTTTATTTCTGTGGCTCTACTTTTCTTCAGAAACGCAGATCTTGAACTGCCAAAGGAATTCTATAAACCAATTGGCATCATGGGACTTTGTACTGTTACAATGAACGTAGTGACATTCTTTGCTGTGGCTGTTGTCCCTTTGAGCCATGTGTCATCATTTTCACTGGTTTCTACAGCAGTGGCTTTAGCCATCTTATCTAAGATAACGACTGGCAAAGGTCCAAACACATTTACAGTCTTCTGCTTTGTTGGATGTATTTTAGGGCTAGTTTTGATAGTGCAGCCATGGTTGGATTTTGCTCAAGGATTCACACCAGGATTTGCTGGGAGCTCTAAAAGATCAGTATCTCAAGGTCTCAACTCGACCTCTCCGTCCACTTTACCCTCAGCTGCCTCAATATATAACATGTGGCAGCTTATCCTTGGGTACATTGCACTTGCTTTGGCTGGAGTTCTGAATGCTGTGTATTTGTATACGGCGGGAGAGTACGTAAAGAATGTTAACCCTGCCCTTGTTATAGTTCTCACATCAGGTATTGCGACGTTACTCAGTCTCATACTCTGTATTTACATTGAAGAACCCGTATTGATCAGCGATCTTTATGATATAATGCTAATATCAGTCCATGTGGTGGGCACTAGTCTTGCACTGCTGACAGAAGTCAGTGCTTGCCAAATGGTCAGCCCAGTACATGTGGCAATTATGATGAATTTTACTACAGTACTCAACCTGATCGCTCAGTACACAATACTTGGGCATCATTTGTATGGCAGAATGAACACACTGGAAATAACTGGCTGTTTGATCACCACAGTTTCTATTACTGTCAGTAGTTTTTTGAACAGGAATGAAAGGCAAGAGGAATCTGATGTAATACCATTAGATATCACTGAACATGCTGCTTACAGTCAGCTTCTGGACAAGACTAATGTTGGCAAGAATACTGGACAGTAGTATCGGCCGTGATATTATGTTAAAGGCTGTGTTGGCTGTAATTCATTGTGTTCCAAAATGCACTAGAATGCAACATTTCAGGTCTAGATAAGATATTTTGTGGGGAATGCTCTCAACCCTTTAATTTGACCTCTGCCTTTTAAAGATGAACCCTAGTCAAACCTCACAGTACTTACCCCCCCCCCCTTGACAATTCTCGATCTACCACTGGCTACAGGCAACCGTGTGTTGGCTCCAGGATTTTCAGATATGCCCACCCCTGTAGAAGTTAAGGAATCGTATGAGTCTGTAGTACAGAAAATAGTAGTGGATTTCACAATGATACGTGTTTGCAGGGCTCCTGGGCCTGAAGGCTCACTATTGCCCCCTGGATCATAACCAATACACCGTATCAATCCATCACACTGTCCTCTACACTCCTACAATATATGGTCTTCCATAATTTCTTCCACCCACCCACCCACCCACACCTTTATTTCTATAGTTCATGGTTATCATACAATTATAGTTAATGTATCAGGTGTACAGCATTTTACCATTTTGCTCTTACATTCCTTACATCTAATATGTTACTTGTATATCAATTAATTCATGTATATTCACCATAACGTTCATTTCATAATGATAAATGTTATGACCCCAGCCTGCCATCCTGTTATGTATTTCATGGGGGGGGGGGGTCATGATAGTACATTGGACACATCCTCTCTTCCTAATCTTACCACTACCCAGTAGGGTGGTTGTAACAGAAAATGATCTAAAAATGATGCTCTGTATTGTAGAAGGTACATTTGAATATCGTTAACACTATACAATTGAGGGGGAAGTAATTAAATTATGATTTTCAAAAATGTACATTACTATGAATTTATGAGGCCCTCATTCTCAATTGATTGATAATAAGTCACTATCAGTGATTAGGCCCTACATCTTGGTTTAGTACAAAATAAACCATTATTAAAGGTTATTTTTGCAGGCTGAGATGACATTTGAGGCTGTTTCAGCCACTCATTGTACAATGACCATTTTTGGCCTTACAACTGCCTCATATAGGTATTTTGTATGATATGATCAATGTGACTATATATGGGTAAAAAATCGACACGATCAACACAGCGACACGGCCCTTATTAAAATTGACACGGGTGACAAGGCTCTTTTAAAAATCGACGGACACACACATCAGAGAAGTTAGTACTAGATAAAAATCAACACAGCGCAATGGCACCTTTGTTAAAGATCAACACGGGGACACGGCCAAGAATGTAGGCACCCATGTATAGTCAAATCAATGGGAAATTTGCTACGATTTTCTGATGAAATGCCCTCGCTTTTTTTCTACTACAGGTTGGAATGGTTTTCACAGAATGAGTATCATAAGAGGGTATATTGAGTAATTCTTACTAGAAGGTTTGACGGTATCATAGGCAAGGACTTACATCACCCCTGGACGACAAGCCCTAGTCGCACCATTAATGACACCTCAAAAATCGTACAATATTAAGAATGGGCACCCTGTGCCTATCTGCTCTGTTGGGAGCACAGGTTTTAACAAGACCTCAGTTTGGAGAGTGAGTTGGCTACAGGATACCATGAGGAGGTGCGCAACTAAAAGTCCAACTTCATCGTTGCATGACTCTACAAAGAGGTAGTGTACACAACATACCCTAGATGGCACCGCCTCTCTAATGGGACGTGCAAAGATCGCCGCGGTGGTTACATCCCCGCGGGGCATTGAAGTCAGGGCAAGGGGTGACATGCATGCTTAATAAGAGCTAAATATCATTACATTTAGCCCATAATTAAGCAGCTAGCAGCCAGTGCAGCTGGTGCAGAGAGCCGGCTAGTAAGCGGTCAGTAAGTGGGATCATGCCCACTCGGTTCTTTATAATCTACATGGCTGGTCAAGTTCTCAAGAATGACTAGAGAATACGTCATAGAAAATACATAAATATGGAGTAAATGGGAAATATTACAAAATATAAGTATAATCTGGTTGCCATGGTTACCATATTCCACACATAAGGCAAAAAAAGTAATGAGAGGATTCTACTCCTTGATACCATCATTTTGAGCTATTACACGACCCTACTACAAGCACCAAGTCAAGTCTGTGGGGTGCATAGTTTGCACAATGAGACATGCAAAGCCCTATATGCCCAAGAGGTGGTTTTGCATTCTTAGGGACCCAATAAAGATAATTATTCATGTTGGAAAAAATTAACATCCGTGTGCGCGAGAACCCCAAATCACTCCACATGGCCAAGCACTAAACGTTGTATAACCTTTTTGTACAGTAAAAACTCGCGTATAAGCCGCGGCTAGTACGTGAGTCAGACTCAGCTTTCTTTTGATACCAAACATGCCTATATAGGGTGCGGCTTATACAAGAGTTTTTATAAGTATACTACAGTACATAATTGACCATTTTCAGACCCCCTCTGCGGCTTATATAATTTGTCAAAGTAAGGGGTGCGACTTATACGCGAGTTAGGATTATACGCGAGGTTTTACGGTAGTAGTACACACAAATGGGGGGGGGGGTATCAGCGGGTACGCAGTCTGTACTGTAAAAGCGTGTGAGTGGCCTCACAGATGACTCAGGGTAAGCTGGAGCTGGAGCTTATCATGTACTTAGATATAGTACTCCCTTATAATCATTCATTGGTCAATACTGGCATCAGAAATGAATTCCTTGTTAAAAAGTACCCTCAAGTAATGTGTCATACATGTATTTTATTCCATTTCAGGCCAGTTGGTGAGCAGATGGGTGTGGGAGAGCAGGTGGGTGTGGGTGTGCAGGTGGGTGTGGGCGACAATTGCGGGCTGTGGGCATGGACTGCCTTTTGTCCCTATAAAAAGCGAGTCGATCGGACGATAAACGGCGGAGATACGGGTGGTACAATTTTGCTCTGCACTGCTTTTATGCTGCCGCTGTGGGACTGTCCTGCTCTTTTGTTGACCCAGGGGTACCCTGGGGCTCTGTGAGACGGTTTTCCTACAAAAAACTTAGATTGGTCAGCTGACTTTGAACGTTCGCCCCGCCTTTGTTTTTTGTTTTTTCTGTTCAAAATGAAGCTTAAGTTCTACTGTGGAACAATCTGTGTACCCCTCTTTTTTTTCAAAATGTCTAAAAAAAAAAGTTTCCACATGAAAAAAGCCCCTCAAAAAATGTCAAAAACAGCCTGAAAACAGAGTCTATGTGAATTAATGCTGAAAATAGGCCAGTGACCTTGAATCCTGACTTTAAAAGATGCACCTTCACACAGACACCCATAGAGCTCAATGTTAAAGAGGAGGTGAGACGTTTTTATGAGACGATTTTGGTACAGTTTACACCCTAAAGAAAGGCTTACTTGGGTGCACAGAGATGACAGAGATGTCAAAGATATCTACATGTATCAGTACGATTGTTGGGGACCATCCACTCCTCTGGCACTACCTTTTTCTACTGGCTGGTTGCCATGCCCGCCCCCCTGAAGTCAACTTCTGTTGTCAGGGTGTCTCCAGTGCATTCTGTGATGTCATAATCAGACATTGCTGTCATCACCATGGATTCAGGTGCAGGGTCCTGAAACCCCCTATGCTTGGAGAGTGTGTTTTTTTCACAAGGATAGGGTTTGATCTCTAAGCATTTATTTAGAGAATATAAATCTTAGATATATATAGGTGGTAACCAAGGTTTCGACCAAATTGGTCTCATCAGGTGTCTATTGAGATTTCAAGGCATGTAACATTGTTGTAACAGAGATGTCAAAGATAAGGTCGCTGTAAGGTTCGTGATTGTTAGTATAGGGTGTGTGTTTGTTGGTGTAGGGTCCATGTGTGTTGGTGTAGGGTCCATGTGTGTTGGTGTAGGGTCCATGTGTGTTAGTGTAGGGTCCATGAGTGTTGATGTAGGGTCCGTGGGTGTGGGTATAGGGTCCGTGGTTGTGCCAATTTTCATTCCTACAGGACCTGTCTCTTCCCAAGCACTGGGGGTTGGGTACTGGGACTTGGGTTTTTGGGACTTGGGTATTGGGACTTGGGTTTTGGGACTTGGGTATTGGGACTTGGGTATTGGGACTTGGGTATTGGGACTTGGGTATTGGGACTTGGGTATGGGACTTGGGTATTGGGACTTGGGTATTGAGACTTGGGTATTGGGACTTGGGTATTGGGACTTGTTTCTTAATGGCTATAGCCCTGGGTCACATGTGATGTATATCACACAATCAATCTTTGACTTCTTAGGGAGTACAAAAACTGCTAGTGGCCCCACCATATCTTTTACGGGTGGAGAGAGAACTAAAAAGCTAATTTAAATAAGGTTGATGGTATTTTACATTATCCAGAGGGTATTTCAAATAATGTAGAGGGTATTTTTAAATGAAAAGAGAGAAATAGGAGCCAGTTTAGACTAAAATATCATTTCTATCTTTGGGTTCAATCTAGAGTTCATTTAGAGGGTAGCAAATTAACAGTAGTTGAGTTTACCAAAAAGAGAGAAATTAGTACCTGAAGATCGCAGCTCAATATCACATGGAAGGAAAGACATTTTAAATTTCTTTTTGAAGGAAACATTTGTCCCCCAACCTTGCCTATCTATCCCTTTTGTCATCTTATGTCTATGTCCCACACACACTGAATGACATAGATTCTCCCATGTCACAAAAACGTCTTAAAACATGGCTCAGTTGTCGTATATTACTCAGTTACCCTGAGTTAATAACCATCGTGCAGAATTTTAAATTCAGCCACAAAGAGGGTTGTGTGCATGTAGTAGATATGATACAAGTGACTTGCTGTATAAGTGTTATAAGCCAAGGTCAGGGTAATTGTCTAAGGAGCCAGCCGTGGGTAATTACCATTGTCCAAGGCTCATAACACTTATATACCTAGCCACATACATCACATCTGACTTACACTCACAGTACGAGAGTGTGCTCAATATGGACTGCAGCATCCACATACAGCCATGTATGTAAAATACAGTCAGGCCATTTCTTTTGTTCTCTCAGCCGGCTGTAGTGTAAGTTACATAGTGGTCCCTTATCACGCAGAACCACTATACAATGTACATACACTGGGGGTCTCTGAGTTGTGGGAGTACATGGCACTAGTGTACACTGAAAATCCATAGGTTGAAAGGGTTAGTCAGTACAGACTATCCTAGGTTCGTCATATGTGTGTTAGTCACAACGGCAAAGTTATATTCAAAAATGACTGAGGGGTCAGTCAGTAGTGGCTAACCTGGGTTCATCTTTGGTGTGCTGTATTTGTATACCACTAGTTGGTGCCACCTGCGATGACCACTCAGTGGCTCCCCCTGGAAATTAAAAGACTAAGGTGGGTTGGTCAGTACTGGCCAACCTGACAACAATAACTTACCTACGTTGGCCGTATAGGGAGCCAAAAAGTGACTAACTAGGTTAGGTACTAGTGACTGAGAGGTTGTTCAAATAGGGAGCCTAGGAATATCAGTGTAGAATAGTAAAACAGGAGAATTCCCCCAGCAGACTTAGTCACCTCAGCCTGTGGGCCTAAAGCCCATATGGAGCTCTTGGAATGGCACACCAGGGCATCAACGGTGTTAGCCCTAGCTTAGAAGTCCCTCTACAATAGTATGGCCTTAACCATTTAAGGGCTGCATAGCGCTAAAATGCATTTGTGGCCATGATGCATGAATGCAGCCCTGGCAAGTAACTCGTAAGTGCTGCATTCAAGCATCAAGTGCACCCTACATTGGGTTGATACACTCCCGAAAGGTTGCTCGCAAGGGCTACATTCATATATATATCGCGATGACAAAGTGTATGTAGTAGTTATAGGACGTGTACCATGCTGTACGCGAAAAACAGTAAAGAAAGCCTTATAGCCTCCCTTCACTGAATACCCCCCTACAGCTTGGTATAAGGCCTATAACTACTTTATACCACTAGCTGTATGCAAAGAGGTGTAAAATGCTTTGTTCTCTGTGCCGGCTGTGGTTTTAACCATACTAAAGCACTATGCGGCCCTTAAAGGGCTAAGCCCTGGTGCTGGGAGGCAATGAGTGAGAGGATACCAGAGACATGCACTTCCTATAGACCAATACAGCAAGAAAGGGTGACTTCTTCATAATGAAGTTGTGTCTACATTGTTTTTAGTTGAATCCTCAAAGCATTTTCTGCAATAGCTATGTTTGCAAACATCTCATATCAGCAGATTCACAGGACAATTATATTTCAGATAATACACATTAGAATGCAGGATTTTGTTTTATCAACAACTTTTCTAAAAAGTCACCCTTTATTGCTGCATTGGCCTATAGCACCAGCTGTAAGAGGGGAGGCAGGCAGTGGGTGCTTGGGGCAGGGAAGGATATAGCGATAACTCGGGTAGCTCATTGTGCGCAGCCATGTTAGCTCTGTCCTCGGAATTTCTCGCGAGATTTAGCTTGGTACCAGACATCCACATTCTATGTTCCGAGAACAGAACCAACATCTCATGAGAGCTGCTTTACCATGGGAACAAGTCCACTCCCGGTACAGCGCTATACGAGACTAGCACATCCTGGTATCTCAGGTAGTCGGGGGATAAACCCCATCTCTTTATCAGGCTAATCCCCTCCCCTCACACCTATTAGAACAAAGGGGCTGATAAGAAATTCACACATGATGCACTGCTCTGGAGTCGGGGGCCTAACCACAATGTATTGCTCTGGGCCAAGATGGTGGCCTCCATAGCCTAATGCGCTAGTCCCTTATAGGTCGCCACTGGTTACCATGTGCATAGCGGTCATCTTGTTCCCCGCCCCCCCCCCCCCACTCAAATGTACCCCTCCCACCCACTTTTCAACATTAGTAACGGGAGGGTCTTTTTGCTGAAAAGGGGTGAATTTGTGTTGCACCCCACCCCACCCCCTCACAGTTATATGAAAGAGTGACTATTCTCTCATTTTGACAATGGTAGCTAAATGTATAATAGGACCAACCTGTTAGGTGCCTGTAGTGTGGCCGAGCTGTACGAGGCCTTGTGGGGCAATAAGGAAGCTTGGAGGTCGGGGGAGTTTAACTCTATAAGGGCTGCTGAGTGCACTAATGCAATATGGCCTTTCTCGCCATGACACATGCATGCAGCCAATGGCGAGTAACTCGCCAAGAGCTGAATTTATGCGTCATGCCGACCATGCTGTAGGGGTTGATACACTCTCAAAAGTCGGCATGATGCATGAATGCAGCCCTGGTGAGCGAACCTCTAGGGCTGCATTCATGCATCATGACAACAAAGGGCATAGCACATTAACCCTTTATTGACGGTGTAAAGCCACAATGCATCATGCTCTTTGTCATCCCTATGGGGTTGAGACACTTGTGAAGGGTTGGCACCAATGCAGTGCCGGCGAGTTACTCCTCGGGGCTGTAATGGTGCATCATGACGACAATTGTCATCTTTTGGCAACATCCGTCTTTAAAGGGTTAAAGTACTATGCAGCCCTTAAAGTGTTAACCATGACCCGGCCTACAGAACAGCTCGCAGCCACCCGACTGTGACGAATTGCTCGCGGCGCACACAGAGTGGCTCTCTTTGGTGCCCATTTTACCCGTTAGATGGCACCACAAAAGCCTCATTCTCACTAACGCTGGTGGCTCATGGGCCCGGCCTCACTACCCATACACTCCCCACACTCAGCAATCTTACAGGACCTCACCTGCGTTAAAAGAAAAGTGAAAAAAAAATTGTATAAAGGGTCCCTTTTCATGCACTTGCAGTGTCATTGGATGAGGGAATTAAGTGGTCTTATTTCTACGGAGATCCATGGATCCTTGGATTGCAGAATAAGGGGTCTTACATTCTTGGTGTCTTAAATTCTTCTCAAAGAAATCCATAGATTTTAGAATAAGGCATCACTTTCTTCAGGCTAATCCATGCGTTTTAAGGATTGTTTTTGGCCTCTCTTATAACAGGTTTCCCGGGGTGAAAGGGTGTGTTTCATTACTTCTATGCCCATGGAGAAGAGGGTCATATGAAGGACTGAGAACGCAGGTAAAGTCCCCTTTAGAGGTTGAGTGCAGGGACCGGACATACCCGAGCTCCTCCATCCCCCTACTCCATCCCTCCTGCCTTACCCTACCCCACCAACAACGTAAACCCTTTAAGGGTAGCATCGTGCCTTAATGTGCCATATGCCCTTTGTCGTCATGATGCATTCATGAATGCAGTACTGGCAAGATGCTCCCTGGGACTGCATGTATGCATCGTACCAACTGATACACTCCCGACTGGTCAGCATGATGCATGAATGCAGCCCTGGTGAGTACACTCCCGACCACTGCATCCATGTATCATGACTACTGAGAGAACAGCATATCCCAGCACTGTGCGACCCTTAAAGGGCTGAAATCACTCCCTAGTGGAGCGTAGGGCGCGTCATGTAAGCACGGGTCGGGGGATTAATCCCCAGCTTTCAGCCGGTCGCAGACTTTACCTCAGGAAGCCGGCGTCTTTCAGACCGGAAGTGCTCCCTCATCCGGGGCCCTGTGTCGACAGGGGGCGCTTGGGGGGTTTACACATGTTCGGGGCCACACAGAAGGTTGTGGGGTTATACATGTGCCGGGGCCCCTGAGCGGCAGGGAGCAGAGCACTCTCCCAGCACAGTCTCAAATAAAACTCTGCCAAAAGGCCCAGACCCTCGGAACTCTTCTGTAGAAAAAGGTTTGAAAACAGTACTACTTGTCTGCTCTCTCACACTGCCATTTCAATACACCAAAAATAAGTCTTAGGAATATGTCAAATTTGGACCATCAAAACATGGGCAGTACTTCTGAAATCTTAAACACTCGCTTTTCACTTACCCCTCAACATAGTTGAATGAATACATATTTAAAAAGCATGGTGTAGGTACGTTTTCAAGGTGATCCATCGGGGTTTTTTTTGGCAGAGAAGGAAGCAGTACCGGTAGACACAAATGAGAGAATATGTTGGGAGATTGGGAGCAGGGCAGGGCTATAAAGGGTCATGGTGCTGGGTTAGTGCACACTCGTACTTGTGACCGTACTCCCCACTCGATCTGCCTGTCCGTAGTCACTCGCGGACAGAGGCCATCTTTAGCCGCCAGCGGATTTCACTTTTGTGACGTCACAGGCGTTACCATGGTTAAGTAGCGCATCCGCCCCTCCTTTAGCAGAGAGTGTAGCACATGACTCCCTCCTTTGGCAGAGAGTTCCACCGCAAGATGTCCTCTGTCCGGCAGAGACTACTGCGGTCGGGTGGCGGGGAGTAGCGGGCTCGTTAGCAGAGTGGGGTTAGTGGGGAGTAGGCAAGTGTCAACTCCACCACGTGACATGTAGAGGGGTGTAGAGCCACGCCAACATACCCTGATAGCTCCTCATACACAGGTAGAGGTTTATTTGGTGACTTCTAACCCTTTAAGGGCTACATAATGCTTTAATGTGATATGCCCTTTGTCGTCATGATGCATCAATGCAGCCATGGCGAGTCTACCAGCAATACTGTAAAACGTTGGTTGCCATTTTTGCAGGTGTACATTATATGCTACTGTAGGTGTACAGTTTCTTGTACGTTCAACAGTAGAATGTACTGTAAATCTACAATACATTCTACTGTAAATCCATTCTACAGTAGATTTTACTGTAGATAGATCTACAGTAGATTATATTGTGTACCTACACTAACTACTTTCAGTGCATGGCTGCATTCATGCTTCATGCCGACTCTTCGGTGGTGTTTTAATCCTGCAGGTAGGGTGGCCGGACCATTTTTACATAATCATACCCCATATAAGAGATATATATCTACTTAAAGCCTTAATCTTCGCAATTTAGATGCTACTTGTGCGATGCCCATTAAGTGAGTAGGGGAAAAGATATTGCTGCTTGGAATACCCTCACACTACAACACCTTCTGACAGGTTTTGAAATGGCGCCATGTCCAGCATTATGCCCACAGATGGTCTGTCCCTTGAAACAGGTAAGCCCCCTTGTGTGAAATGGCCACACTAATGACTACACCTATTTGCATGTACCAATGTTCAGTACAGAAATCGATGCCATACAATACTGTCACCTGGTGTCACAACATGACTATACTGATAGGAACCAACACACCACCCTCAGGAGATTGCCTGACGCTGGCTGGCGGTAGGCTGTTTTATTTTCATGCCAAATGTATAATTTTCAGTTGACTTAGCTCTATCTTCAGTAGTTTGCCATAAATTGCCAATTGAAGGTTTCTATGAAAATATTGAGGTATAAGAATCTCTATTTTAGATAGCTTATCTGAAACAGATATAATTTTGTCAGGTGATAACAAGACCTCCCACGGGATACCTGCATTCAGCAGGCTTCAAACAAAAAAGAAATTGCGTTGATACATGGATTTGCCATCCAGCAGTGCAAGTTCTCCCAAAAGACAGGTTCAAGAGATAAACCTGTTATAGAGCTCAAAATAGACTCGAAATCTGAAGGTCTGTCAACATTGGTCCTGAATTACATTATGTTATACAATTTATTATGCTCATTCCAGCTCATGTATGAAGGACCCATTCAAGATCTCTTGATACCAAGTTACTAGAGGTCTCTATCTGCTCCCTGACCAAAAGGAGAAGACCTCATGAAAGGGCCGTTTAACATAGGATCAGATATAGATTGATTGATCAGCGAGAGCCTTCAGCCACCCTACTGCAGGGTTAGTATGCACTGTGGTATGATGCGTGAATGCAGCCCTGGCAAGTTACTCGTTACTGTGCTGTTGTAATTAAGCGCTGAATGCTTTGCTGGAAGCATTTTGTTTTTCCTTATCTGTTTCCTTGAATTGCATGGCTATGAATTCAAAAAGATTGATTGAGATGCTACCAGTACACTCCACGCTACTACAGCAAGAAGACTGTCTATAAATATGCAGAAAGTGGGAAATCTATATATTCAAAGTATTGGGGGTAAGGATCGGGGGGGGGGGGGGTCTCCATGTCGCATGTCGATTTTAAGAAAAGCTCATGTCCCATGTCACTACGAAATAAGCCATGTCGCTAGTGTCACTAATGTATTTTGTTGAAATAGGCTATTTTTACTATTTTTGCCCCCGGATGGACTTTGAAAATCTAGAAAGCTAAATGATCAATTCCAGTGCTATTTATCAATGTTTCTTACCCCGGTTCTAATCCTCAGATCCATGTTGCTATGTCTCTAAGGTTGTCCTGTCACATGTCGATTTTAAGAAATTACCATGTCGCCATGTCGATTATAAGAAATGGCCATGTAGTCTTGTCGTTAGGGGTCGACCCCCATAAAGTATTGTACGAGTTTTAAGCATAGCTTCTCCTGACCTTAATGTAAACCCCTGAGCATGCAGGGATAAAACTAAAACAGGCCTATTAACATGCTAACGTCACCCGGCCCCGCCATATTGATGACGTCACACGTGGCCGATCAGACCAGCCAGAGGTGTCTGGGAACCGGAAGTACTTTGACTGCGCATGCGTGGTGAATAGTTGTGTTTCCGGGTCGCAGAGAGAGGTCACGGCTGTCGGGTCATGTGATGGATATGTCTACTACCTGCTCTCCTATAATCACTCAGTGTCCCAAAAAGTGGGGAAAGGGGCAAAAATATAAATTTAAAAAAGAAAAAAGAATATAAAAAGGCCTAGATGAAAGGATAGGTGTTCAATACTTATAGCCTAAGGGCCTAGGGGAGAGAGGGTATATGCATGAGTTTAGGCAGGGCTACATGGGCGGGAGGGTAGCTAGGGTGGCTGGGGATTTGCTTCCTATATGAGAGTGGGGCCTGCTTTGCTTATCACCTTCAGAATCTACGCTGGCTTTATAACCAGACTGTAAGCATGGGATGTTTCACGACACGCGATTATAGAAGGTCTAACACAAGTTTAATCCCTCAAGGATAACATAGTGATTTAATGTGCTTGAGGCCTTGATGCATGAATGCAGCGCTGGTGGGTCTACTCACAGGGCAGCATTCATGCATCATGCCGGCCCTTCGGGAGTGTATCAGTTATGGGCTGTGTGTCTCACCCTGGTTACGTTGGCATGGGGCATGAATCCGCCCTGGGGAGATACTTGCATGAAAATCTAAATGCCCGGGTTTAGTCTGTAGTGGCTATCCCAGGTTAGTCATAGAGACCTCGGTCAGGAATGACCAAGTGCTGTTCAAGAATGACTGAGGCATAACATGACTAATGTCTAACTCAAAAGGACTTAGCCTAAAACTCATTGAAATGGAGAAGATGAGGTGGTGAGTACCTGACAATATAAACTAACCTACACTGTAAAAGTAAACTTGTCTCAAGAATCGTCTAAGTGACTGTCATAAATGAGTCAAAAGTTGTCTAACTTATCAGGTTACCATCCTACAAACGAAATCTGGAGCTGTCAAATGTCGGGTTTTGGGCTGGCACATGCCAAGTGGGTCTTCTATCTCCAGCTAGAAGACCTGCTTTCTTGTCACTAAGACAGGTTTTTGACTCGTTTATTTTATGACAGTCACTCAGAAGAGTCTGGAGACAAGTTTACTTTTTGAGTGTAGGTTGGATAGGAAGCCAGAAAATGACTAACTTGGTTAGACTATAGTGACTGAGAGACTAGTTGTATAGGGAGCCAAAGAACATCAGTGCATGGCTATTTCCATGCATTATGAAGATAAAGGGCATGTCCATATTTTAATTAGCAGTGTGCTAACCTTACATGGCGCTGTACAGGCTGATTAGGGCGGGGTGGGACGTGTAGCCGTGATGTATGGTTGTAATCAGTACCCGACCCGGTATCTACTACATGGGGTAGTATAGGGGGGCAGGGGTAGGGACTATAGGGCTGTAACTACCCAACCAGTGTGAGCAGCTATCTTTACCCCTGGTATATCATTGTTCTCAAAAGTCATCTTCGGTCTGGTGGGAGGGTTATATTTCAATTCAGCAAATACATTATGTATACGAGTCAGATTTTGACGCTTTAAGGTTGCCGAAATACCCCAGACTTAATCCTCACTGCTGAACGTCTCACATTTACTTGTCGTCATGATGCACAAATAGACTACACTCCAATGGCGCATCATGCCATATCAATGCAGTGAGCTGTACCCCTATTATAGTGTGTATGACAAAGATATCAGTTTTGGACAGAAAGGGTAGGATACCTAGAGATAGTCATGGATGAGCGACCCAACATGACAAGTATTAATGTTGGCGGTCTGTAGGGTATACGTTATTCACTGTTTAACCCTTTAATGCCCATGATGCTAGAATAGAGTCCGGGCGAGTAACTCGCCAGATCTGTATGCAAGCACCATGCTGACCGATACAGCTTTGATACGCATGGACTGCATTCATGCATCATGACAATTAAGGATAGCATGATTCCTTAATGCATCATATCCTGAATGCAGCCTTGGTGGCTAACTCGCTGGTGCTGCATTCAAGCATCATGCCGACCATATAGACCCTACACTCCTGGAGGATTGGCATGATGCACCAATGCAGCACTGGCGACAAATGTCTTTTTTTGTGACATCCGTCCTTAAAGGGCTAAGGGAATAATGCACCAAAGCACTAATTGTAAGCCCTCTGAACAACCCTCCCACATTGATCAACAATTCCAGCAGCGCCCCTGATAGATGTCCAGATTAAAATCTGATTAATTTTATTTGAATAATTGATATTGAAATATCCGCTCTGGTCCACCTCTTTGAGTGGACAGCCCAGATACGGGAGTTATTAATCATGATGTAATCACTATCTCCCCCTATTAACGCTCACTATAGTGACACTTTCCTCCATTATCGCTCATGGTACAACACCCTATTATCGCTCAGTTGGAAACTCCTCCTTTTATCGCCCAGTAACTGATCGGAATTAACACGTCTGGGTACTAAGAATTTCAGATGTGCAGTAGCTTTGTGATAATGTAAAGTTCTATCAGCTAGAGTTCGGGGGGATGGGTATCGTGGAACAAGCTGAACACTTGAGTCTCAAGTTTTACACATAGTTGAAGGATTTATTCACTTTACAAGAGTAGACGGTCAAAAAGATGTATAATATGTACAACTCTAACACATTCCTTTGGAATTATCCACTCCAAACTGTTTTAGTGGTATTTGGGTGCTGAGAGTCCTTAAATAATCTGCTACCTGTATGTCTCATTGATAAACAGGGTGACATATATCTTGGATATTACTTAGAAGATATGTGTTCTTGACACATTAGCTATACTTGGCTGCAGTGAATTCACTCGGTCACGTGGTGAACTACTGTAAAACTGCGCGTATAAGCTCTCGCTAGTACGCAAGTCAGATCGCCGGTGCGGTTTATGCAATCGGCAGACATTGAGGGTGCGGCTTATACAAGAGTTTTTAGCTGTATACTACAGAACTAAACTCGCTATAGTCAGACCCCCTGTGTGGCTTACATAATTCTCCTAAGTTAGGGGGATAGTTATTTGCGAGGTTTTACGGTAGGCCCAACACCACTTCCAATACAGGTGCAGGCCCCAAGCCGCGGGCAAAAGCTGCATGCATTAAGTATACGGCAACTGTGTGACACGCAGGAGTAACTAGCATGGCTGGCTGGAAACTGCGTGCATCTACCCGAACGTACAGAGAGAGAAGAAACAGCGTCAAAAGGGAGTCCAGGGTGTCTCCAGAATGACTCCCCTGTTTAGGGGAGTCCAGGTCGCCTAAGGAAGCCTAGGTGACTCTCTGGCTCACCTGGGAGAGTCATACGACCCACAGAGCGATATGACTCCCCCAGGTGACTCCCTTAGGTCAGCCAGAGAGCCACCTAGGCTACCTTAGGCGAGAACAGTACTAGAGAGGGGAGTCATTCTGGAGGCAACCTGGACTCCCTTTTGACGCTGTTTCCTTTCTCTGTGTAGACATGTTTCTGATATAGCAAAGACCGGCGGGGGGCATACACTACATTAAGTAAAGTTAGTTCCAAAGACAGGCACTTACAGACATTTCAAGTTATTTTGCAATTGTCCCCTCATTAAACTTGCCTATGGTGGAAGGTTAAGTTCCATGGCAAGAGGAAAACATGGACGCTAGATCACCAAAAAGAAGATCATTTTATAAAAATAAAAAAGAAGGTTTAGGTATCCTATTGCTGTAACTTTGTGTTCTCATTTAACCCTTAAGGGGATGCAAACTGCTTTAATGCATTAAATTTATTTTGTTTGCAGGCTCCATGATTGCAGCCCTGGGGAGTAACTTGCCAATGCTGCATTCAAGCAATTAAAGTATGATAGGGCTCTTAAAATATTAACAGAAATGGAAGCACACAAATGCCTCACAGTGTCTGCCCGTGAGGATAACACCCTAACATTTTACACATCGCGACCATTCCATTCAGAAATTCAATCAATTCAGTTTCACGACCATCTTAATCACTAGTCTCACTTTTCTCACAACGGGTGCCAAATTCCATCACACCGGTTTCCGGGAACACAAATTTAAACCGGTCCTTTTGTTGAAAACCTGAGATTTCCAGTAGAAAAAAAGCCCCACTGGGTTGTGCGTCCATGTTTAAAAGCAGCGCAATTTCCAGACAGTTTGCATGTCAAAATAATTGTAAAAAGTGCCCTGTTAATGGTCGTATTGTGTGAATTGTCATTGTTTTGAGTGGCCACGACATGATTGCTTTAATCGGTGAGTAATCACATGGGATAACAGGAATTTCATGCATGATTTATATTTATATCATCCATTCACACAATCTGTGTTTTGAGAATATTGGCATTAGAAATATCAATACCACTTTGGCCACTCAAAAAAAAAGTTGTTTCTCATCACCCGGGCAGTGAAAAACCAGTTTATTTTTTGTACAAAACTGCACTGATACATTTCACATATTGGACTTATCCACCACTTTTAACTGTAAGCCATTCTGCAGCAGAGCAGTGATCAGAAGGCCTCTCTGTGGGGTTCAAATCTCTAGTAAAGGCATCAATCGCCTAGCGGATTATTGGTCTAGACATGAATCCAAGTGCCTAGATAATCACACATTATCTGCTGTTGGATAAAGATGGCCGTTACCGCACAAAGAGGTAATCAACTTTGACAAGTGGCATTGTCTGTCGCAACAGAATGGTTCACCGCATGAATTATCTAATTTAAACAACTTTAAACAGGATTAAAGTTGATTAATGCCCTTCTTTTAGCAGCTTCAAGCAACTTTAAACAACTAAAATTTTCTCCCAGATCAAAGTTGCTTCAAGCTGCTTAAATCAGGCCATTGCTAAGCTTTAAGTTGTGCTTAATGTTGCTGAAATTAGATGTTCATATAGTGGTTGTAATCCAGTGCAGTTGTGTTATCTAGTTGAAGCTCTCAAACTCAATGTAATATTGCTGTAATATTCTTATTTTTAAGAGACCACAGGTAGAGCGCTGAAGGCACTAGTTCTGCTCACATGTCTACAGTTCATGCAGAGAGTGGAGCTGGTAGCGGGGATATCGTGTGTGGGTATGTGGCTTGCATGACAGAGAATAGAACGGTAGCATTGGTATGATAGAGCTGAAAGTAATTTCAACATTCACTAGATCACTGCTTCTCATGAAACATTGGTTTTTATTTCAGTATAGAAATGCTATATCTATTCATCATGTACTATAGAAATACAGCATGAGCTGTATATTGGGGCCTAAAAGGAAAAAGTGGAAAAAAGGATATATTGCTACAATGCTACCCAACAGAACTGCCTATATGCTTTGAGCATGGAATCTAACGGACAGTAAAGCTAGATCCATCTTGGCCAGTCACTCCAAAAGCTATATATTATATGGGTGGTGGTTGGGGTTGGAGGAGCATAGGGAAATAGGGAGGAAGGGTGTATGGGTGTGGGGTGGGATGGAGCATATAACTAGCCCTGGTCCTAAGGCCTACCAAATCTGTTTATCTGGGGCTTTACAGCTTATAAGGTCTTCTCCTACTAGCCTCCTGCCCCATGCAATATCTGCCCACACATAGTCTATAGTATAGGGGACAGCACAGCAGAGAAACCACAGGCGACCCCAGCCCTGCCTGAGCGATAATTGAGTGTTTGACCTTGTAAGCCGGCAGGGCATTGCCATGCCACCTGGTAAGCCCAGTGAGAAGCTTTGAGCTGATAACGTTGGTCACCAGGGAGAAGCCATTGCTGGCCAATGGTCGTTGATTGTATGGACATTGGGTATATGACTGTATAGCCCAGTGCAGCTCTATGGTTGCAGAGTTGGCCTATAAACGTTAAGGTCATAGGTTCTAGTCCTATATGGGTAGGACATGTTCTTACAGCAGTAATCTAATACATAGCTGAGAATATGACTACTGACAATATAGTTGTGTCTCATTGTGACCCTTCTAGAATCCTCTATTTATCTAAATCCTACCGCATTCCTCCTGACATGTTTGCTATTACAGAAGTATGGCCATCTTAAACTTTCTTATTTTATTGAGCAGATAATTGGGCGTTTATCATAGCTTTGCAAGATAAGTGAAATTAGCAAACACAGATTATATAGTTTACGATGATATCCATTTTGTTTAAATGACATTTGAAGTCATAGCCATCATCTTTTTTTCACCTGGTAACATATGCATAACATACTATTTTACTGGTTCAGGTTCCATAAAGTTGGTGGGTACCAGTGGATGGCAGTGACGGGAGGAGAGACCGGGTGCAATGAGGCAAGCATGGGGGGGTAAGCTTTGATAGGATTTGTCCCAAGAGCATCTGGTGGAGACGGAAAAGATAAAACAACCACAAAACATGCGATTTTACTGCAGCAACATCTGGGGGGAGAGTGGACAATACGATTGAAAAAAGGGTTGCTTCAGCTGTAACATCAGGGGGAAGATTGAAAGTTGGGTGTGCCTCCTGGTGAGGATCTTCGGAATTAAAATTGCAGAACAATATTTGAAGGTGGAGTTTCTGACCAGTTCTTGAAGTAAGCCCTAGGCAGATTTCAGCCTCCTTCAAAAGATTAAAGAGTATTGAAGACCAGAAGAGATGGCTTCAGGGGACGGCTGTCAATGAGTGATAAAGTACTGGGAATAGGACATTCAAATGACTAGCAAGTAGAGGGTAAAGTAAGATACCATATATATGAAGAGAAAATGCTTATAAATGTGGTCATATCTTTCAATATAACAGAAGTCTTGGATTACCCGGTATAGATTTTGAATTAAAGTTGCCATTATCATTGTATATCGTCCAATGCCCCTGAGTGAATTTAGTTGAAAGCCCACTTTGAACAAAGAATACCAAAATTCCAATTAAGAATTCTAATCATCTTGGGCAAAATAGGCGACACTTATATGCAAAATCTACATGAAATTCCTAAAGGATTGTGAATGAAATACAGTGTAGTATTAGACCTAGAGGCAGTCTGCTCCGGAACCCACTACCAGACCCCAACCTAGATCTGACCTTGTCCTGACCTTGAACAGATCAATCATACACACAGCCTCCCTCTGACATCTCCATAATATTATCACCACAAAAAGATGGACTGGTCAGGGGAATTCAAATAGCTTCAGATATAGGCTGTGACTACAGGATTAGTTCCACATTCTGGCACTAGTGGGAGTAGGATATGGTTTTATGAGTGAGCACGTTTCTGTGTGTAAGCACTGGTGTGAGGAAACTGTCATTGAAGGATTGATGTGACTCTGAAAAATTAATAAGTGTGGTATGGAATAGGCATTGAAGACTTTATGTTCTGAAGCACATATCATAGCACTTTTTGTAATTCTGAAGAGGTAATGCTTCTAAAGCTATATTTGACTTCATGCAAAGTATATATTCCTATATTTCTTTATTAATGACTAGTCAATCATCAAACCAGCAGATACAGCATGCCTGTGAAAGCGCTTTGATTAATAAATACTATGCTTCAATTGCTTGGGGTATATAAAACATCTGTAATATTTCTACATTACTAAGCAGCCTAGGGGACACATGGATGTGTTGCTTCTCTGATGCTTCTCTGATGCTTCAGATCTATACGGATCTCCTCCATGCTTCTATTCACATGATACCTCTCCCCATTCCATCTGCTCACTATGGCCGATAACCTCACTCAAGTGTAAGCAATACCACCATCTCACAGTTTCACTGGCCACATCTATGTAAAGCCTCTCCCTTTCAAACCTCTATTTGTTGGGGCTAGCCTGTCACATCATTCCTCTATCGTGGGCTCGGGTGACGGGGACCAGTTGATGCTTGATACTCTGTATGCAGCATCCAGCCGACCAGCACCACTAAATCTCCTCAGCTCTAGCGCCAGGATGGGTTGCACCTAGGGCTGCCAACATATTCCTATTCCGGCCCTAATGCAGGCCTACCCATGAGGGATTCAGGCTCTCCACTCGCCGCCCGATGCCACACTTAGAGTGATTGATCCACCATAGGGCCAACAGCTCTATCAGTTTACCACATCTGTATCGGCTCAGGGAGTGTTTCTTATGGTGTCACTTAAAGTGGTGGTGAAAGTGGTGCCTTGGATGTTTCTGCTTAGGTCTGTTGGAGTGTTAATTCTGTTTAACAGATAGCTGAAGTATGGGGAATTAAGGTGTTGAGTGGGGTGGTGAATGAGTGTTTGTTTATCCTTGATGGCATTCTCTAGGAATGCTCTTCTTCTAACATAATTTAACTTTGTAAATTGTCTCACAAATACATTGACATTTCTTATTGCATTGGGTACAAGAATGTTGCTTGAAAACATGTTTACTGGATATATTTCAAGTTGAAAATGTTTTTCTCTGTTTATTACTTTAGTGCAGAGCTCCAGTGGTGGTATTTCTGCAAATCTAATAATTAATTTAATTATGCTACCTG
The DNA here is from genome assembly GCA_947462335.1 of Harmothoe impar. Classification (NCBI taxonomy): domain Eukaryota; kingdom Metazoa; phylum Annelida; class Polychaeta; order Phyllodocida; family Polynoidae; genus Harmothoe; species Harmothoe impar. Next base: position 19,555,068 of record OX381719.1, read on the forward strand.
GTGAGGTGCCTACTGCTATCCCTATGATGGGGTAACATGGTTAATTTTAATACAAATGGTCTACCAAGAAAGCCTGTCCCATCAACTAAATGTCAGCTATTTAAGTGGACTTGACCTTCTCTGCAAGAAGCTTAGGAATCCAGACACATGAGATGCTTGCTAATCCTAGCATTAACTATACACTAGCCATCTTAAGCTGATTGGTTGGTCGTTAAGTCAAAAGGTTTAGATTTAAATTCCTCATGGTCTTGGCATTAAGACTGAAAGAGGTCTTCTATTGGTGACAATGGGTCAACCTAACCTGATGCTAGAGCTGGTGCATGGGTTACAGGGGTAGTTGTCACAATTTATTTAGTAATGCTTTAATATTCAGCAGTTTTATATTCAGAAATAGTACTGTTACATGGTATCTAATCTTTCATGCTACTCACTGTGACTTCAAGGATCATATATTTTCTTTGCAACTAACCTATTCAAATAAAAATTTACAATGTAATATCCTCTGCTTCACTTATAATACAATGAAAATTATTGTTATAATCCTATGACACATTGGGCGATTTTCCTTTAATAATACTTGAGATATTGTTCCATCAAGTGTCAAATATTCTAGCATAAAGAGTTTGAGGGACAATCCTACTCTTAAAGGAGCCTTTGCCAATTTGGTCTGGCCAGAGGGGCAGGCAGATATCACAGAAGAATTATCCTTTCCTGTAAGTTAGACAGTAGACCTTGACCTATGTATGTCAGGGTGGATGGACTGTCAGACTGGTACCAGCTATATATACTACTGTAGCAATCTAGACCTCTTAGGCCAAAGGAGGTTTGTGTGTCTGAGATCCCCAGAACCTTCTCAACAAAATAGGGTTCACCAAATTTCGTTTTTCAATGTAATTTCCACATCATTAGACAATAACTTAAAGGCGCACTGAACCCATGACGTCATTTGCGTACAGAACTCGGCAGGGTTAGGTCCTGGGTTCAGTGCGCCTTTAACTCTTTGTCTTACAGCCCATGCAAAGCCCCAACAAAATGTTCCTCATCTTACGTACAACCAACAGACATACATTTAATTTGTTTGGCTTTATTGGAATCAGTGAGGGTATTTTACAATCCTTCATATAACCCTGATGTACCGGTACCTCATATCTGCAGATTGTCAATGCATAATTTAGGCTCATTCTATTGCAATGACCTAACTATTCCTGGTCTTATGACCTACCAAATCTGTTTATCTATGGCCACACAGCTTATAAAGCCCTTTCCTACTGGCCTCCTGTCCCATGCAATATCTCCCCACACACAGCCTATAGTATAGGGGACAGCACAGCAGAGAAACCACAGGCAACCCCGGCCCGGCCCGAGCGATAATTGAGTGATTGACCTTGTAAGCCGACAGGGCATTGCCATGCCACCTGGTTAGCCCAGTGAGAAGCTCTGAGCTGATAACGCTGGCCACCAGGATGAGGCCGTTGCAAGTCAATGGTCGTTGATTGCATAGACACGGGATATATGACTGTACACTTTGTGTATCTCTATAGTTGAAGCACTGGCCTACAAACCTTGGGGTTATAGGTTCTAGTTCTATATAGAAACATGCTCTTACAGCAATAATCTAATACATTGCTGACAATAGGAAGATGTGGGTTGACAGTCAAGCCTCATTGAAATACATGTAAGGACCTCCTTAATATTATCTAAGACCGGCCTAATTGTTCCTGACAAGTTTGTCATGTTACGATTGTATCCCCTATTGAGCAAATAACTATGCCTTTGGTGTATTGGCAGCTTTGCAACGTAATTGGAATTAGCAAAGTATATATAGCCTATATAATAATACATTTTCGTCAAGGGACACTTGAAATGAATGTCAAATTTAATTTATCACCTGGTAAATATGGATACGGGACTTTACTACCAGTCAATATATTTTTATGCCACCAATATTAAATAAGGCTTTAGTTTATGTCATTTATATTCCAGGGTGCTGAGTTTGGTGGGTTTGTGTGCAGGGATGCCAAGTTAGACAACCCCAAAATCGTATTTCTTATGATTTTTGGACCCTAAAATCGTAACAATTTTTGGCTAAAATCATAACAACAATCGTAACAATAAAATAACATTTCTGAAGGGTCAGCATGATGTATGATTCTTATGATGCATTTAAGTTGTAAGCTGGTTCTTCATACATGATTGATTATTTGTTTGCTCCTGAATGTGCAATGTTTCTAGATTGCTCAATGACCAACAGAATCTATTTTCAGTCTAGTTTTATGCCTCAGCGTAATAGGGGTCAAAAATCGTAAAATTACGAAAAAGTTGTAATACTTGGCATCCCTGTGTGTGAATGACAGAGTGGAATGAGGAGGGCATAGACGGTTGGAGGGGGAGGGGAAAGCTTTGTTAGGATTTGTCTCTGGAACATCTGGTGGAGACAGACATGATAAAACACAACCACAAAACATGTAGCTTTACTGCAGTAACATCTGGGTGGAGAGTGTCAAACAGGAGTTATATCATCATCAAGACCAGGGTGGAGAGTGAGAGAGGGAAATAATGGAACTGCACAATGAGATTTTAATCTGGGGGTTTTGATCTGTTGTTCCTGACAGCAGTGAAATCACCCCTGATTTAAAGCTGCTTCAAAAACATTAAGAACCCCATTGAATGTGAGGAGGGATTGGGTGAAAGTACAAATGGTGGGACACCCATCTTACAATTACAAAAATCACACTTGTATGCATATACAGCTAGCAATACAAACTCTAGAAATATCACAAACCACTATTTCTAGACCTTTACAAGGGAAGTGTCTTGGTTTATATGTATACTCAGGAACATGTGATATCAGCAAGCCTACCTTACAGCATAAGTATCAAACGGAAGCTTACCTGAAACGAGACAAAAATACATATCATTAACAACTAGTTTCATTGCAGTAAGAATATTAGATTAGCAGTAAAACATACATAATATATTTTTGCTAGGTACAAAGGAGGGACATGGAACTAATATAAAGTGGCCAAGCTACAAGGAGATACAGTGCAGTGTTAGACTTAAAAGGGGTCTTCTTCTGAACTCATTTCCAGACCCTAACCATTAAGACGTCTGACCCTGTCCTGATCCAGAATAGATCAATCACACGCAAACACAGCATCTCTCAGTCATCTCCATAATATTATCACCACAAAAAGATGGACAAGTCGGGGGCAGAATTCAAAAAGTTTCAGATATAGGCTGTGACTACTGGATTAGTTCCACATTTTGGCACCAGTGGAAGTAGGCTATGGTTCTATGAGTTGGAGCAGGGTTCTGTATATAAGCACTAATGTTGGGGGAATCTGTCACCACTAGATTGATGTGACCCTGACAAGGAATATCTATGGTATAGAACACACATTGAGTAGATTATGTTCTGAAGCACATATGATGGATAATTGACACAAAATGAGAAAAAGAATAAGAATATTAAATTGAATACTAATATAATTTGAAGTAGTAGAGATGTAGAACTGTGTACTTCAATAGGTCTAAAAATGTAACTTATGACACTATTTGTAATGCTGACAGGGATAATGTATCTGATGCTAATGCAAGCTATTTTTGACTTCATGCAAAATCTATAACCCTATATTTAATCACTCTAGCAGATCCGACATAGTTGCAAAATTCCTTCGATTGGGAAACACTAGGCTTGGATTGCCTAGGGTATAAAAAACATCTGTTTTATTTCTACATTACTAAGCAGCATGGGGGACACATGGTTATGTTGCTGCATTCATCTTTGATGCTTCAGATCTATATAGATCTCTTCCATACTCCTTGGCTTGCCTGGGCTTTCCTCCAGGGTACAGGGCCTACACATGATACTCATCCCGCTTCTACCATGGCCAATCACCCCGCTCAAGTGTAAGTATGAATAGATGGTGTGGGGTTTAACCTGCTTTTAAGCTACTGTATTTTCCCTGATATAACACCATCTAACCATTACACGGGCCCGGGCACTGGCCACATCTATGCAAAGCCTCTCCCTTTCAAACCTCTATTTGTTGGGGCTTGCCTGACACATCATTCCTCTATCGTGGGCTCGGGTGGCGGGGACCAGTTGATGCTTGATACTCTGTATGCAGCATCCAGCCGACCAGCAGCACTAAATCTCCTCAGCTCTAGCGCCAGGATGGGGTGCACCTAGGGCTGCCAACATATTCCTATTCCGACCCTAATGCAAGTCTATCTACGAGGGATTCAGGTACACCCGATGCCACACTTAGAGTGATTGATCCACTGTAGGGCCAACAGCGCTATCAGTTTGCCACGTCAGTATTGACTCTGGGAGAGAGGCGTGGAGACATGCTTATAGCGTTTCTTATGACATCACTTAATATAGTAGTTAGGGTGTTGCACTTGTGTTAAGGTCTGTTCATTCTGTTTAGCAGATTTATTGAAGCATGGTTAATCATGGTGTTGAGTGGGGTGGTGAACAGATGTTTATCCCTGGTAATATTGGCTTATACTCTAACAATGACAAGACTGTTTTTCATACTTCTCCTTAGAATATGAAATCTCCTTCTTTATTTATGTACCATTGTAAATATTCCAGCAAGTCAGTTGACCCATGCTAATTAGTCAACATTATGCTTATTGTATTGGGTACCAGAATTTTACCTTAACACAGGCTTATGGGATGAATTTTAATTTGAAACATCAGTTTCTGCTGGAGCACAGTTATAGTGGTTACAAATAACAGAATTTGAGTACCACACAATAATTGAGTTAATTATGATGTCTACAGCTATGCTTATGAGGGGTTGGCATGTTGAGGAACAATATTAATACAAATAGCCCACCCTAAAAGCCTTGGTCCTTTCCCATCAACTAAATGTCAGCTATTTAAGTAGACCTAACCTTTTCAGCTAGATGTTTAGAAATCCAGACACTGGGGGGAGCTTGCTAATTCTCGTAAACTATACAGACACCATCTAGTACTAATGTGTTGGTTTTTAAGAACTTTTGTTTGGATGCTTCGTGGGATGGCTAAACATGTGTGTTATGACTGGCAGAGGTTTCTGATTTCTGGTGCATGGGTGACAGGAGCAGTTCACCTTCATGTATCTTTCTCTTTCTCTTATAAAACCAAAGCCTCAGAACATATTGAATGTTCTAGTGTAAAGAGTTTGAGGGACAGAATGAAGAACTTTCTTTCTTATTTGCCTATTCCTTATGGATTCCAGAACTTAGAACAGAGTAGCATTTTCTTTATTAATCTATTTTCCAGTATAATTATTATTGATGAATTATACCGAAAAAAGTTGATATCTATAGGAGCTACAATCTATTTTGAATTTCTACATAGTCCTACCACCCCAAGTTTTGGCGGTCTGTAACTCGTTGACCCCTTCAAACCTTTTATAACAAGAAATGTAATTATGCAATACCTTTTGAACTTGAACATCACATTCATCAACAATATTTGTCTGTGATACCCCTTATAGTAAGTCTCAGGTATTAGAGGCTTTCAAACTCAATACACTATTGGTACCAAAGTACCCAAAGAGTCCATGCATCTATCTATCCGCTGTTGAAGGTACTGCTTCTGCTACCAAAAGGGTAACATGTCAGCAGCTCATGCAGAGTGGAGCTAATAGCTCCAATATCGTGCATGGGTCTGTGGCTTGCATGACAGAGAACTGAATGGCTGTAGTGGGATGATAGAGCTGACGACTGCATCACGGTTTTGTATGGATCCTCAATCCAGTTTCTTTCTAAAAGATAGGCATAACTTGTATCCTGGTTTAATTCAAGTTTATATGATATTGCGATATAGTAATTCTTATAAAATGGTAGACACTTGTATTACATAGATAAAGCATAAGCTGAAGGGAGTTGTATGTTAGTTCAGCTGGAGGCAGGGAGCATACATAACTATAGCCATGTTCTAAGGACCCACCAAATCTGTAAATATATATGAGAGACTATTCTACACGTGTATTTTTTTATGACCCCAATATTAGAATACACTTTAGTCTCATTTATGCTCATACTGACATCCATTTATGCTCATACTGACATCCATGTGGTATCATGAATTGGTGTGTTTGTGTAAGGAGAGTACTGAATCGGGGGAGGGGTGGCTTTGATTGGATTTGTCCCTAGAGCATTTGGTGAAGACAGAGAAGATAAAACACAACCAAAAGGCTTGGTGTTTTACAGCAGTAACATCTGGGGGGAGAGTGGCGGACAAGGTCAGACAAGGGTTACTTTAATATTAGGATCAGGGTGGAGAGTGGACAACAAGGACAAACAAGGGTTACTTCAGCAGTAACATCAGGGGGGAGATTGACAGTTGAGTGTGCCTCCTGGTGAGGATCTCTGGAATCAAAATTGAAGAAAAATATTAGATGCTGGAGATTTTAATCACATGTTCCTGGGCAGCAGTGACTGATTTAAAGCTGCTTTAAAAGATAGCAAAAACATTGAGGACTAGGTGGATGGGTTCAGGGAAAGGCTGAAACCTCTGCGAATGAGCGATAGAGAACCAGACTGCCCATTGGCGCAATCAAATGAGTCACAGGTAAAGCCTACAATAAGAAAAAATACCTTTCACATATATAAAAGAACAAAATTCTTATCATTAAGAATTCCATATCAAAGATCCAGTAGGAAAGATTAATTACTTCTTCCACTACCATCATACATTATCCATTGCCCCAGGATGAATTCGATTGAATTTCCCAATTCCAAAGAACAGTTCTCCTAGACCTATTCTGTTATAGGTATCATCTATAGATGGTTATAAATATTGAAAAATAATTCCAAATAAATATTCTAAACATAAATGGACACATCGTCCATACTTTTCAGAATACTCAGGAAATCAACAAAAAAATACCCATGGTGTTGAGAATGAAATACAGTGCAGTGATAGACCAAGAGGCAGTCTGCTCCTGAACCCACTCCCAGACCCCAAACTAGATCTGACCCTGTCCTGACCCAGAACAGATCAATCACACACACAGCCTCTCTTGGACATCTCCATAATATAATCACCACAAAAAGATGGACAGGCCATGGGGAATTCAAATAGCTCCATGACTACCAGATTAGTTCGGCATTGTGGGACGTGTGAGGGTAGGCAATGGTTTCTGTGTGAATAAGTACTGGTGCAAAAAAGACTGTCATTGAGGGATTGATGTGGCTCTGAGGAAGTAGTAAGTGTGGTATGGAATACACATTCAAGAGCTCATGTTCTAAAACACATATTATGGATGATGAACACAAAATGAGAAAAGAATATAATTATAGTATATGCTGAAGTATATGTTTTGTAAAATGTAAATGAGACTATTTATAACTCTGAAAGATTTATGATTGTACAAGGCTAATTGTCAAACACATATGACTTCATAAAAGGAAAATAAGTCTAAAGTAAGTAAATCTAATGATAGACCATCAAAGTGATGGATACCACATTGTGTGAAATCTCTTTGATAGAAAAACATTATGTTTCACTTGCCTGAGGTATAGAGAATATCTGTATTATTTCCACACTACCCAGCAGCCTGGGGGCACATGATTGTGTTGCTACATTCATCTTTGATGCTTACGATCTATACAGATCTCCTCCATACTTGATACCCCTCCTCATCCCATATCCTCACTCTTGCCCATCACCTCACTCAAGTGTAAGCATGAATAGATGGTGCAGGGCTTAAACCGATTCTAAGCAACTGCGGTTTCTCTCGAAATATCTCATGGTTACACTGGCCACATCTATGCAAAGCTTCTCCCTTTCAAACCTCTATTCCTCTATCATTCCTCACATCACCTCCATCACTTCTTTTTTGTGGGCTCTGGTGGCGGACACCAGTTGATGCTTGATACTCTGTTGGCAGTATCAAACGGACCAGCACTGCTAAATCTCCTCTGTTCTAGAGCCTAGATGGGGTGCACCTTGAGCTGCCAACATATTCCTATTCCCGCTCTAATATATGCCTACCCATGAGGGATTCAGGCACGTCACCCTACACCCTATGCCACACTTAGAGTGATTGATCCACTGTAGGGCTAACAGCTCTATCAGTTTGCCACATCAGTATCGACTCAGGGAGAGAGGTGTAGAGACATGCTTATAGTGTTTCTTATGGCATCACTTAAAGAGGTGCTACGGGTGTTGTTTTACATATTGCTGCTGTTAAAGTCTGTTCATTCTGTTTTGCAGATTGGTTGAAGCATGGTTGATTATGGAGTGGAGTAGGATATAAAGTACTGCTACAAGATATCTAATCTTTCACACTAGATCTTCAATGAAGACCATAAATATCATATTTGCTACGAACCTTTAAATTCATAATTTATTAAATTTGTGCTTTATTTACAATGGATATCATTGTTATAAACCTACGACACAGGGGAAGAATGAGGCATCTTTCTTTTTTCACAAAACCAAAAGACATTGTCATAGAAAATATCAAAGGTTAGAGCGTAAAGCATTTGATGGACAATCCTACACTTGAGGGAGCATTTGGCAAATTGCTCTAGCCAGAGGGGCAGGCGATAAGCAGAAGAGTTACCCTTTCCTGTAAGTCAGACAATAGACCTTGACCTACTTATGTCAGGGTGGATGGACAGTCAGACATGCCACATTTACTACTGTGTCAGCCTAAGCCTCTTAGGCCAAAGGACGATTGTCTCAGGTCCCTAGACCCTGCTCAGCAAAATAAGGTTACTAAATTCCCTTGGAAATAACTAGACACTATCTTGGCTCTTCTTTTTCCTTTACAGAAGATGCTAAGACCCAACAAGATGTTCCTGGTATTATGTACAAGAGACAAGTCTGAGAAATCTTTTTTTTTTCAAATAGAATTTTATTAAGGTATATCAGATATAGTATGTAAATACATACAATCCAAATTTCGAGACACCACTTGATCCTTCTCTTTATGCTGACTATCTATAATAATATATAATGTAAATATAGTATATAATTCTGACCTGCCTATCAGCTTTTCTATCCCCATTTCTTAAGAGACACACAGATTTGATTTGTTTGTCTTTACTGGAGACAGTGAGGGATAATACAGACTACTCACTGTCCAGATAACACTGATGTACCTCATACCTTCACCTCTGTGACCTACAACGTTGGATTATTCTAATGGACTAGGCCTATGACATTGCAGTGCTTGGATCAAACCAATCCTAAATGATATGCCAAGGCATTCCCATATTCTATTCCCCAAATAAACCAGGGATTTTGATTGGGAAATAGGATAATTGTGATTTATGTCATGGTATTGCCATTATTATCTACACTGGGTTCGCTGAACGGGCCTTTCTATCTGATTTATTATTTTCAGTCAATTTTAAAGATTTGTATTATGTATTAAATGAGATACCACAGCAATCCTGATAGCATTGGACTCATATAGAACCCACATGTCATGACAGCACTGCGTGAAAAATTACACTCCTCTTCCAATCCATTCAGGAATTCAAATCAAATTTGATTCATGACTATTTTAATCACTGCTCACTTTTCTTGATGCAGGTGGCACATTCTTTTTTTATCCGTCCCCAGGAGCAGGAATTTAAAGTGGACCTTTTGTTTGAAACAAAAAAAAGAAAAACTGGCTCTTGTTCAGATCAAAATAATGGAAAAGGATGTGCTGTTATTGGTGGAACTTGGTAAAACTTCACTTAACAGCCACAGCTTGTGCGCGAATCAACTTCACCTTTTAATTTGATACCAAACATGCCCTTATATGGTGCTCCGTTTATGATAGTTTTATGAGTATACTACAGAAGTATATTAGCAAGTCTCCTGACCCCAGGTGTGCCTGATAAAGTCTAGTTGTGGGTAATAGGTGAGTTCGGCTTGTACACAAGGTTTTATGGTACTAGTAACAGCTGGTAGAGTTAGCTAGTGAATGATATTCTACTCAATGTAATATTCTTGTCAAAACAACCAGAGAGCTTAGAACTGCTGAAAGTACTAGTTCTGAGATATCATGCAAGGGTATGTGGCTTGCATGACAGAGAATAGAACGGTGGCACGATAGAGCTGAAAGTAGTTTCAACATTCACTGTATCTTATTTAACGACACTGTAGTTAATGTCAAGGACAAGTTTATGTATATCAGTTAATTTATCTAATGAGAAGTGTGGCATGCCTGGAGGAGTAACAACCAAACTTAACATTATTGTCACTGTATGTCTTCTTGGGAATCTTACCAGGGATAACCCAACACAATTCAAAAGCCTAGGTAACACCATAAATAACTAGTTAAACATACATTAACCGATCTGCTATTGATTGGTTTTTATTTGGCATAAACTCCTGGTTAACACATGTAGGTTTTCATTAAGATGCCAATGACTACACTAAATCAGTGTACAAGACAAAAAAAGTAAAACTTAAGAATTAGAATTAATGCCACCTGATGAACAGACTCCCAACTGACCTAACCAGCATCCCCCAAGGCAACACCCCAACTGCCACTTTAAGTGATGTCATAAGAAACACTATAAGCATGTCTCCACACCTCTCTCCCTGAGTCGATACTGACGTGGTAAACTGATAGAGCTGTTGGCCCTACAGTGGATCAATCACTCTAAGTGTGGCATCGGGTGTAGGGTGACGTACCTGAATCCCTCATGGGTAGGCCTGCATTAGGCCCGGAATAGGAATATGTTGGCGGCCCTAGGTGCACCCCATCTAGGCGCTAGAGCTGAGGAGATTTAGTGGTGCTGGTAGGCTGGATGCTGCATACAGAGTATCAAGCATCAACTGGTCTCCGCCACCCGAGCCCACAATAGAGGAATGATGGGACAGGCTAGCCCCAACAAATAGAGGTTTGAAAGGGAGAGGCTTTACATAGATGTGGCCAATGTTAAATGGTGTTATTCTGAGGAAAACGGCAGTAGCTTAAAAGCAGGTTAAGCCCTGCCTCATCTATTCATGCTTACACTTGAGTGAGGTGATGGGCCAGGCTGAGGAGATGGAATGGGGAGAGGTATCATGTGTGTAGAAGCATGGAGTAGATCTATATAGATCTGAGGCATCAAAGAAGTATATAGAAACACATCCATGTGTCCCCGAGGCTGTTTAGTAATGTAGAAATCATACAGATGCTTTCCAAGCAATTCAGTAATAGTGTTTGTGAATCAGAGCAATTTTGTAGTCATATTGTATCTTCTGATTTAATGATCAATCATTCGTGAATAAAGGTAGGTATATCGATTTTTCATGAAGTCAATTATAACTTGCAAGCATTATCAGAAATATTTTTCTCTATGAATTACAAACTTTCTTGTAAATTACTTCATGAACACTCCACATTGTATTTAAAGATCTGCCTTCTTTCTTCTGCTTCATTTGTGGTAAATATCAATGACAATTTTACCCACGCCAGTGCTTACCCACAGAAACCTGCTCCAACTCATTGACCTTAGCCTACCCCCTCTTGTGCCAGAATGTGGAACCAATCCCATAGTCACACCCTGTAGCTGGACTATTTGAATTTCCCCATGGCCTGTCCATCTTTTTGTGGTGATAATATTACAGAGATGTCTGAGAAAGGCTGTGTGTGTGATTGATCTGTTCTGGGTCAGGACAGGGTCAGATCTAGTTTGGGGTCTGGGAGTGGGTTCAGGAGCAGGCTTCCTGCTGGTCTTACACTGCACTGCCTTTGTTCTGAATACTTTTGGAATTTCCTTATAAGAATGTGCAGTATATCCCTAAATGTTAGAATATATTTTGAACACTTTTTCAAATTCAATATTGAATAGAATTATAGCAATATAAATATAGCAGAGCTGTTACTCTTTAGATTTGGAATTCACCCTGGGGCATCTGATGTTGTGCTATGCTAGTGCAGACATAATTCATGTTTCCAATTGGCTTTATGTTATTGAAAGATAAAATGATATTTTTCTTTATATGTGAATGGTATAATTTATTGATATACTCTTCATGTGCTAGTCAATTGGTTGCTCTTGTCCCAGTACTCTATCACAGACAGTGTTTTCCACCTCTCCCTCAGTCCATAACTTCTGGTCTTCAATTTTCTTACTATCTTTTGAAGCAGCCTTGAAGCAGCTGAGGGCTGACTTCACTGTTGCCAAGAACCACTGATCAAAAACTCCACCTTCAAATGTTGTTCTGCGATTTTAATTCCAGAGATCCACACAAGGAGGCACACACAATCGTCAATCTCCCCCCGGATGTTACAGCTGAAGCAACACTTTTTTATATCTTATTGTCCACTCTCGCTCTCTCGAGATGTTATTGCTGTAAAACCACATGTTTTGTGGTTGTTTTATCTTGTCTCTCTCCACCAGATGCTCCAGGGACAAATCCTATCAAAGCTTAACCTCCCCCCCTCATGTTCTCCTCATTGGACCCGGTCTGCCCTCCCTTCACTGCCATTCACTAGTACCCACCAACTTCATCTTAGCCCTCAGACAGCTCACATACAACTAAAATATGTTCACGAGATTAAACTGGAGACATACATGAACCAATGAAATAGCTTCTTATACATATTTTACCTGGTGATGAATGAAAAAGTAAATTGCTATAACTTCAAATGGCATAAACCAAAATAGACATCATTATAAACTATATTATGTATTTGCTAATTTCAATTACCTTTCAAAGCTGCTAATAAAGTTGTAGGCCAGTTTCACAACCATAGAGCTGCATGGGGTTATACAGTCATATACCCAATGTCCATACAATCAAGGCTCCTGGCTAGCAATATCTATCTCCCTGTGATCAGCATTATCAGGTCAGAGCTTCTCACCAGGCTCACCAGGTGGCATGGCAATGCCCTGTCGGCTTACAAGGTCAAACACTCAATTATTGCCTGGGCCGGGCTGGGGTCGCCTGTGGTTTCTCGGCTGTGCTGTCCCCTATACTATAGGCTGTGTGTGGGGAAATATTGCATGGGGCAGGGGGCCAGTAGGAGGGGGACATATGAGCCATGTAGCCACAGATTTATAAATCTATTTGGTTTCTCTGTCCTGTAAAAGTGTACTTTTGATGATATGCACAGTTCACTTTTAGTAAGTAGCCCCTAAAACCAAGGCTAGTTGTATGCCTTCTCCGATCCTCCCCACTAACATACACCCGCCCATCTTCCCTCGTTCCCCTTCCTCTGCCTACCCTCTCTACCACCACTCATGTATATAGCTTTTAGAGTGGCTTGTCGAGATTGATCTACCTTTACGGTCAGTTAGATTCTGTGGTCAATGCGTATAGGCAGTTCTGTTTGGTAGCATTCTAGCAATATCTTAGTTTCTTCTTTTTTCTTCAAGGCCTGATATACAGTTTATACTATGTTTCTGAAATATCTGTATAGATCTAGGTTATTTATATCACTTGTACACTTGAATACCAATTAAATCTTGAAATAGTTATGACTATTCAGTAATCAACCAACACCAGACTTGTTGCATTGGTAGTAGAATATTAGTTGTAAACATGTTTACTGGATATATTTCAAGTTGGAAATGGTTTTCTCTACTCATTCATCAAGTACTTTAAGTTTAAATACTAACTAATAATTGGGTTAATTATGCTACCTTGTGAGGTGGATACTGCTCTCCCTATGATGGGGTAACATGCCTAGTGACAATAATGTTACAAATGGCCCACCCTAAAAGCCTTGGGCCCGTCCCATAACAAATGTCAACTATTTAAGTGGAAGTGACCTTTCCTACAGGAAGCCTGGTATGCCAGACACTGGAGAAGCTTGCTAATCCTATCTTCAACTATATAGAAGCCATCTTGTGCTAATGCATTGGTTGTGTGGGTTGGCTAAGCCCTTGTGTTCGGGCTGGAATAGAGATGTTGGCAGCTTGTGACACTAGATGTCCCTTATAATGGTACTAGAAATTGGGGGTATTAGCTAGGCTAGGCACCCCAAGCTATTTAGTGATCTGGGTGATTTAAAATGATATTATTGAATTATGTATTTAACAGCTTTTATGAAAATATAATGTTAATTCTAATCTAGGATACCATTTCTCGGTTCTTTAACCAGGACCATACCTATTTTCTACAAGCCTTTTGTAAAAGCAGTTACAGCACTTTTGCCTCGTTTAAAAAAGGGAGATTGGCTTTCTAAGGTAAGACAGTGGTTTTTCTCTATATAATTGTTATTTGACATCATAAAAATCAACACTGTCATAGAAAATATCATAGATCATGGTGATGAGCCCTGGTGATGAGCGGATAAGCATAAGAATCATACCTTTTATAGTTATATCAGGTTGGATGGACAGTCAGAGTGATACCAGCCATGTTTACTACGGTGGCAGTCTAAGCCTCTTAGGCCAAAGGATGATTGTATGTTTCAAGCAACATGACCCTTCTCAAAGGAAGGCCCACCTCAAATTTATGGATTTAAATTTATTTTAATTAAATCTTAGTTTCTCGTTATCTCATTTTGATGATTTATCCACCTAATGCATTTAAATCTCTGCTAAAAAAGTTCCCGTGCTTCATGTGTCAAAAATGATGTTAAAGCTTGACCGTCATGGTTGAAGTGAGGCCAAAAGCACTTTTGGATATAGTTCAGTTTTCGTTCACAAGAGGGCTCTTAGGGGCTGGGAGCTCAGCTCTTACAGGCACAAGATAGGGTGAATATGTTGTAGCTGGACAATGCTCATGGTTCCCTGTCCAAACACTGCTGCCCTCTGGTGGAACTCTTATTTTAGTCCATGTATGAAAAATGCTGAACTTATTCCCTGACGGCCGCACTTTAAGGTACCTGAAACACGACCTTCAGTCAACCGATCTGTGTCAGGAGGCAGCAGGGGATCCATTCGGTCCTGCACCTTTTCAATGTTGCAGGACCGACTGTACTCTCAAAGGACCACATAGCTACATATCTGACAATTTATGCTTTTCAAATAGTTTTTTTCCATTGAAAATACATTTTATTTGTAATCATCTATCGCTAAACCGGGAAAACACATAGTTTTGCGCAGTATATTGACAAACATATTTCATGTTTAGAAACCCATGTGACTGGACATCCGGTCCTGCTACACTTGTGAATGTGCTGGACCGGTGGCATTTTAGGAGGACATTGCCTCTGTCCTGTGTGTTTTCGTAAAGACTGGGGATCAGGCTTAACCCTTTGAGGGCTGTATTATGCTTAAAGTGCTACATCCATTGATTGTAGCCTTGATACTTGAGTGCAGGTCTGTCAAGTCTACTCACCAGGGCTGGATTCATGCATCATGACTACTCGTCAGGATTGTATCAATGCATTGATGCAGCCCTGGTGATGCATTCCTTAAGGGTATACTGCATTACAGCACTATGCGACCATTAAAGGGTGAGCCCACGATGTAGCCTGTATTAGATGCCCTTTTAACCCCATCTCCCCTCCACTGTGACCTTTGAGCGAGGGCTTATTCTATCTTATGGGTAAGACCTCGTGACATTCGAGTGCTCAATCCCATGTTATACCCTGAGGTATTTCCCATTCTATTTCCGAAAGAAGCGAGGGATTTGGATTTGGATATAAAATAAGTACCCACATGGTATTACCGCTGTTGTCTACACTAAGATGTTTTTTCTAACTTGGCATTTTCCCTATGTCCTATATCCTACTATCTGGTTTTAGGGGTCCTTAGGGGCTATTATATCCAATGCAATAGTAAAAGGTATGTACCCCTACTGTATTGCCCATTTGCTAACTTTATCAGGTTGTCTACAATATATCCACACAAAATATCAAATAGGACACAAATGCAGTCAGCTTTTTATCCCATTCACACCACCTCTAATGCACTGCCAATGGCAATACCAACTGTACTATGCATTATGACGCTCAGAAAGGAGAGGTGCAATTTACAGGCAACCCGAGAGGCCTACAACTGCCTGCTATACACATTTGGTTTCTTTTGTATAGATACCGTGGTCGCTGACTCCCCTACCTCCATCCTTTTGTGTTCAGATAATACACAGGAGAACATATACACTATTCCCCCTGTGTTAGTGGGGACCTTCATGATGGGGGCATGAAGGAGTAGAATAACTACATCGGGAGCCTTCCATAATAACAATGGGCATACCGGATTCGTAAAAGGCGACAAAACCTGAGGGGTCTCGTGCCTTACTGCTGTGATCAGTCACGTAAGCTGTTTTGGCATCCGCTGCCCATATGCCCGGGCCCGGGCCTTCTTGCTGGTGGTCTGACATGGGATCTCTCCTCAGTGAACCACGTTTGAGATATCAAAGGCCGTGGTTTGTCCGGCCCTGCCTACTATGGTACTAGCCCAGGTATGTAGGGCCAGGCAAATAAAAGAACACTTGCTATCATTCGAAAAGAGTAGGGGACGTGCCCCGGTAGCGGTTTTCTCCCTCACCTCATAGATGCGGTCGTTCATTTCATAGATTCGATCAACCATAGATGCGGTCACTGCTGTATTGGGCAAGCAGCATATAAATATCTGTCCTACTACTGCAAGGCAGACTACCACTATTTGTGGATGATTCCTTGCCAACTTGAGATGTCCCGTGAGGTACTTGATGTACGTCTGGACGTTAAACAAATCAATCAATCAATCAATCAATCAATACACTATGGGAATCATAATCTATTCATAACTCTTTATGGACAGTATAGTGCTCTAATGTACCATACAATGATGCAGAAATGCTGCACCTGCGGGGAATTCAGTGATGCTCCATTCATGCCGCATGACGCTCCTACTGGATTGATACACTCCCGGAAGGTCGGCATGATTCATTAATGCAGCGACTAATCGATACTGCATAGGTGCATCATGACGATCAATAAACATGAAACCTATCGAGGCACCATGCCACCATTAGAGAGTTATATATGGAGTAAGGCCCACATCCCACACACTGGTCAGTCATCCCCACTGAGGGCTTTACAGTCAGAGCAGCAGAATGGTCATGATTCACTGACCCTGGCTGAACTGGAGGAGGCACACCAGCTTAAACCCCCAGCACCCCTATAAATAGGGCTCAGTACCCATCCCGACTCCACTCTGACTGTCGCCGGAGGGGTACTGAGATTTGCGCCTTTAACGCTTTAAGGGTCGCATAGTGCTTAAATGCATTACACCCTTTGTCACCATGATGCATGAATGCAGCCCTGGTGAGTTACATGCCAGGGCTGCATTCGTGCATCATGACCAATCTTCAGGAGTGTATCATCCCCATCAGGTAAGTATGATACATCAATACAGGCCGAGTAGAGTAGACTCGCTAGGGCTGCATTCATGCATTATGACGACAAAGGGCTTAATGCATTAACCCCTTAAGGATGTATGTCACTAAAAGATGACATTTATCGTTATGACACATCAATGCAGCCCCGGCAAGTAACTCGCCAGTGCTACATTGGTGCATCATGCCAACCTTTCAGGAGTGTCTCGACCCCATGGGGTCAGCATGATGCTTGAATGAAGCACTGGCGAGTTACTCGCCAGGGCTGCATTCATGCATCATGATGACCAAGGACATCATGTATTAATGCATGATGCCGTCCTTAAGAGGTTAAAGCACAATGCGGCCCTTAAAGGGTTAATGGAGGCTGGGGCGGGGAGAGGGCAGCTTACCAGAACCGGAAATGGACTGTGGAGTCGCAACAACAAGAGCAGAATGTATTACAAATCGGCCACTACAGGGAAAGTCCCCTTTTTGTCATGGAAAGGCTCCTACAGTAAAAAGGCTATATGGCAGTGTGAGGGACAGACGTAGTGGGGCGGTGTACGCACTGTTAGCCCGCATGGGGGTGTCGCACGACATGCTTAGCGAAGATGAACAATGACAATGGTCTATCACTTGTGTGCCAAAATGTTTTGTGCTTGTGTTTAATGAACAGTGGAGAGGTAAAACAAAGCAATTCATACCTTGGTTATATCCATTAACCGATAGTTAAGTCAGATAACGCCGTTGTAACTGGTAAAGGTTGCTGACTTCAATAGTATTTGATTGGGCTACCAACCGACCTGACTTCATGGTTAAGCGAAATGATAACATTCAAACAGTGATATTTCTATTCTAACTAAAGGCACCAATTCAGCACAGGTGATGAACCTGCTGGTGCTGTATTGGGGTATCATATCAGCCCTTCAGGAGTATATTGGCATGATGCACCAATGCACTACCAGTGAGTTACTCGACAGGGCTGCATCCATGCATAATAAACGACAAACATCCCATAAAGCGCCATATGCTGTCCATATTTAAATACAGAGATGCCACTCACTCTCTGGTCAACAAAAAGCTGGGAATCTTGATGTTTTGGACACTTTTCTGTAGGAAATTAACATGACTTAATATTGAAATCCCTGCGTCAAAATAGGAATTCCTGCAAAAGCAGGAAAAGTGGCACCTCTGTTTAAAAAAAACATTGCTAAACAGGTTAGTGCAACAGGTTCTTATAAACAGAAACTTATATATCACGGCATCGCTACAATAGTCATAGAGCACCCATAGGAAACCCTGTATCAACACAGCCAGGGAAATGAATCTCTGAAGGCCAAATAAGAAACCATTTAACAATACTACTGAGAACTCTAAAAGGTATTGCCTACTGCAATATAGTACATCATAGTAAAAACATCTTTCTATGAAGAAGAGTAAATGCTATTCAATGAATTCATAGAAAAAAAACGCTTCTATTATCAGATTATAGGCAATAGTAGAATACCTTGCGCATGACAGCAATATCAGAGAAAAACAGACGCATCGCGAATTAAAACCATCCTCCAGTCAAAAAGCATAACCCCAAAGGAGGAAGACGATTCAGGATCCAGACAATAAAAAACCCAAATGGGAATACCACTCTGGCAGATCTACTATAATAGCAAAAAGCTTTCTGAGCAGGAATTGGAGAGTCCGGGCCCGGGAGGCCCTTAGCCTTTAAGTGCCGCATTGTGAATCGATGCACTATGCCCTTGGTCGGCTTGATGCATGAATGCAGCCCTGGTGAGTAACTCGCCAGTGCTGCATTCAAGCGTCATGACGACTCTATGGGTTAAGACACTCCTGTAGGGTTGGCATGATCCACCAATGTAGCACTGGCAAGTTACTCGTCGGGGCGATCACGACGACAAATGTTATCTTTTAGCGACATCTGTCCTTAAAGGGTTAAATGGTGCAGGGTAGGAGGGAGTTTGATGGGGTGTGAGGGGAGGCTGGCAGAGGCTAGATGGCAGTGTAAGGTATGGTAGGGGTGGCAGTATCATACATCAAGGCATTGGGGACTATTAAAGGGTATCGCTACAAAAGTAGGTGCTGGAACCCTGTGGATATCAGAGAAACAACATTGTACTATGTAGCTAGTGCTGCCCTCTCGTGGCATATGTCAATAAGAGATGTATGGAATAATAGCACAACAGTTCTTCAGATCTCCACCAGAATCTGTAGTGTAGTGGTTATGATGCCTGCTTTGCAATCAGAGGATCCGGAGTTCTATCCCAGAAGGTGCCTTTTCTCAAAAAAAGGTATAGTTATTCTTTTTTTTTTGGTGGGGGGGGGGGGGGGGTAAAATAAAGGGGGGAAGGAATCTTGCATTATATTCTAATTTTCACATAGAGAGTATTTAAGCAGCAATGTCCATTGCATGGGCTATAGGGCTAGATTGCCTCACAAAGGAAGTACTTTTTCTTTAAATGGGCATTACAGAAAAATGAGCACCACAACATGTAATTTTTTTTCCATTTTCTATTTGATTATTCTGCCAACTAATCTAATCCAAAGTGATTCGAAGATAGCAATAGAAGAACATGGTCATCTGACCACAAAATAAAAATGCTCTTTTAGCTTAGTTAAGAACTAGCTTTTTCAAGTGGCTTTCCCATAGAATTGAGCACTGTACCATGCCATTTTCTTTACTTTTTCTAGTTCCTTATGTATTGAACTAATATTATACTAAGTTATATGCAGAAATCAATAGAATATCTAGATCATCGAACAGGTAGCGATACCCTTTAAAGGGCCCAGAGCACCGGGCTGGGGTGGTGGGGAGGGAGAATTGACATGGAGACTCATACAAGAGCTAACCCTTTATATGCATTTTTGTCGAAATAAATCATGAATACAGCTGTAGTGAGGAACTCTCGAGTGCATCATGTTGACTACCATATTATTGATACACTCCTCCAAGGTTGGCATGATGCACCATGATGCATCATGATGACCGACCACGGCTTGAGGTATATGCTTTGGAGGTTTTACAGCACATACTACAGTTCTGCGCTTACCCTCCCATAACCATTGTCTTTCTGTTTTAAACCACATCTGTGAGGTTATCTGAGGATATGTAGCAGATAACCCCCAAGTAACTAAGTGTATGTCAAAATAAGCACGACACACTGACTGGTAGACTCATAGTCAGTATACCATTGTTATTATTACAGAACTCAGCTACGAGGGGGTTATCTGACTTAACCTTCGGTATGTGAAAATAAGGAAGGTGTGAAGTACTTTGTCTTACCCTTCCACCGTGGGTTAAGGCAAAAAAAAAAGGTTTGTTTTAGGTAACTAGGGCAGAAAATGTAGGGTCGGTAGGTTGGATTCTTTTTTTTTAAACATACTAGCCCGCCGGTCCGAAGACACTAAAATTGACCAAAAAATGGTAAAAATACGGAAATTATTTCAAAATTGCCCTGTTTTGATAGGGTCGGTCGGGTGACCTAAAACAAACCTTTTTTTTTGGCCTAAGTGGAAATAGCCAAGATGTGAACTCCTTTGTCTTAGCCCTCCGCTGTGGTTTAATGCCCAAAAGAGCAATGTAGTCTGGTTATTTACTGACTTAACTCTAAGGACAGGACTCAATTGAAATGTCAAACATCAATCAGAAGTTGTATCAATATAAAGTAAAGGAGAGTTCATTTCACCTTTTAATGGTCCCTTTATCATCATGATGCATTCATGCAGTGGTGCATCTAGTCGGCCTATCACCATGCATGCATTCACACACAGAAAAGTAAAGGTGCCCACTGTGTCTCCCACGTGGCTCTGGCAAAAATGGAGTGTCAAACAGCTATTGACTATGCTATTGAAACTGATAGTAGAGAGTCAACTCAAGTTGACACTGATAGTAGAGAGTCAACTCAAGTTGACCCATCATATATGCAGAGTCATTAGCTGTTTGACTCTCTATTATATCAGAGCCACGTGGGAGACACAGTTGACACCTTTACTTCTCTCTGTGGATGTACTGTCCGACAAGCTCAATGAATGGCATACTTAAAGTGGCATTCTCAGGCATTCTCAGTAAAAGTCCAGTACTATTCTAGTTCTAACAAGTGATACATACTGAGAGTGGAGCTGGGAAAGGAGTTCTATGTACAATGGACTGTCAGATGATTGTGTTCTTGGGATGCCTATCCTAACCCTGTAATCTCCTTATCATAGTCATCCCATGGGATAAATACACAATCCCATGGGATACATACACAATAATACATCCGAGTACTTTGTAGGACATGGGGGAAATCTAAGTAGGGCGAAATAGGAATTATAAATAATTAAATGATTAATCCTCAGCATACAAATGCCTAAGGGATGATAGTCTATGATTTCGTTATCTGAACTCTACCTTCATTAACAGTGCATTAATTCATAGTGCATTAATTTATATGCAGCTTAAGAGCATAGTGGCTCTATTCTAAACACAGAATGCTGAGAGATGCAAGGGTGTAGAAACCAATGGGACGGAATGGATCAGTTGAACCCCCTATTGAAATATTTCTGTAGAAGATTACACTGTGAGTGAGTGAGTAGTGGTTCTTTAAAGCCAATTCTGCAGCTACACACTCAAAAAAGTCAGCGTCATTGTCGCTAAAACTGTCTGACTTTCACATGAGAGTGGTTTTAGCGATAGAGAAATACATTCCTTTGTGTCTGCAAACATGTATATGATCACCAAACATCAATTTTACAGATGAATACATGTGCCCGCACTTGCGGCCCCATGCAAACACAAGAGCAGAAAGAAAAAGGGAGATAAAGACCATTTTAAGATGGGCTAGGAAAGCCCAAATGTACAAACAATAAAATTGTACCGGTAGGGGCTGTACCGTAAAACCTCGCATATAAGCTGCGGCTTGTACGTGAGTCAGACTCAGCTTTCTTTTGATACAAAACATGCCTATATAGAGTGCAGCTTATACAAGCGTTTTTAAAAGCATAGTACACTATCAAATAAGCAATTTTCACAACCCCTCTGTGGGGTTTGTATAATTTGTCAAAGTTAGGGGTGTGGCTTATAGGGCGACTTAGGCGTATACGTGAGGTTTACGGTACTTTCCCAGCTGGTACACACAGAAAAGAAACAGCGTCAGAAGCGAGTTCAGGTTTACCTACAGAATGACTCCCTCCAGGTCGCCTAAGGGAGCCTAGGTGACTCTAGATGACCTAGGGGAATCACCTGGGGGAGTCATATAGCTCTCTGGGTCATATGACTCCCCCAGGTGACTCCCTTTGGTCAGCCAGAGAGTCACCTAGGCTCCCTTAGGTGACCTGGACTCACCTAAACAGGGGAGTCATTCTGGAGGCAACCTGGACTCCTTTTTGACGCTATTTGCTCTCTCTGTGTACACCAAGTATCAAACAAGGAGTCCCCCCCCCCGGCCTTACACCCAGATGCTCTCCCACCACTGATCACATCCTAATAACTTCATCTGATGCCCCATAGTTACGGCTCCTCCAGCCCCCAAACAGTCAGGCCCCTGCTTGCCAATACTATTGGCACTAATGGCCTGGGAAAATCCTATTTCCCCTGAAATCTCTTTTTCTACCTGAGCGGTGATTAATTTGAAATTAGTTCCTAGATGGATTGCCATTTAAAACTCCCCGCCCCCGGCTGTGATCATCATTACCGAGGATGAGGTCTTGGTAAAGCTGTAGAGATTCCTTGTAATCTTCAGGGTTCCCACAAAAATTTCAGATTGAAATTCCATGACATTTCCATGACATTCCATGACAAAAATCTCAATTTTCCATGACATTTATGATATTTTCCTGGGGGGTTTTGTAATATTAATTCCATTATTTTCAAATTCCATGACATTCCATGACACACAGCAAATTTTCACAAAAATCCATGACATTCCAGGACATTCCAGACAACTTTCTTCAAATTCCATTACATTCCATGACACGTGGGTACCCTGAATCTTCTCCTGTTGCCAATTCTCTGAATATTTGCTTTTGTTACTGACCTAGTTTGAGTTATAATTGTATCTATATTACGAAAATGCAACAGCAAAATCTTCTTGTCGACATTTTTGGTATATTTCAGGGGGTGCTACTCCCTGGGTCTTAACCCATTCAGTGTCTGCATAATACTTCAATGCATTATTCATTTATTTTCATGATGCTTGAATTCGAGTTCATGTATCATGCCAATCATACACAGGCTGATACGCTCCCAATGGTCGCCATGATCCATGCATGCAGCCCTGGCGAGTAGACTCGCATACCATCCATCATTGCATACATGATGGTGACAAAAGCACTTTACAAGCACTATGCTGTCATTAAAGGGTTTGTAATGGATATTTTACTGCACTGGGTGTCTTACTATATTGCACCTGCCATTATCCTCATCTTATTTCATTATAGAGGACAGTAGCATTAGCGATAGCTTGCCTGTCCAAAAATATCGTTCACTGTTACCTCCCCCCCTCCTCCAACTCCCAACCATCGCCAGTCTCATACATTATTATGTTTAGATACTGTGTTTCTGTGAGAGAACCTGCTACCTTTACTGGCCAGACAAGGAGGTAAACACAAGAAACACTTGTTGTTTTTTTTCAAATTTTCTCAAATTATCACGATTTTCACACTAACATTATGATCAGTATGGATGCTTATATCCCAAAAATATGAAAACACTGATCACAGCAAATATAGGCTAAAAATGGTATGTCTCTAGTTAAGACCAAACTTCCTTGCAAAGAGAACCAAGCACAATTGAATAGCTGCCCTGGGATAGCTGCATGTGCACCCTATAAAATATGCTCAGTCGGAATTTACATTGTAATTCCTTAGGTACAAACAGTACCCATTGTTCTTATCAGCGCTCACCTTACTGCACCCGGCAGAATTCAATGGCCGCGCACACTAGGTGTCTCGTAAACGCAGACTATGGCTGGTTTCCTGGATTGGGGCGCCACAGGACGCCCCAGGCTGTTGGTCTGTACCGAGTAAGCACATAGCGTCTTGACAATACACCTTTAAGGGCCACACGGTATTTAAAGGGATACATACCCCTTGTCGTTATGGTATATCAGTGCAGCCCTGGCGAGTAACTCACCAGTGCTGCATTCATGTATCGTAAGGACCCTATGGGGTTGATACGCTCCTGTAAGGTTGGCAGCCCAGGCGAGTTACTCGCCATGCAGGGTTGGATTCATGCATCATGCTGACAAAGAGGACATCACATTAAATCCCCATGCGGTCCTTACGGGGGTAGACAGGGGGGGCTGTATTCCTCTTTGTCTGCCCCCTGCGGGCTGCCAGAGTCTGGTGCTAGGGCCAAAAAAACAAGGTTTGTTTCAGGTCACCCTATCAAAAGAGGGCCGACCCTAGGTTTTTTTTATGCAATTTTGAAGAATTTTCCTTATTTTTAGCTTTTTTGGGTCAATTTTCGGGTCTTCGGAGATGCCGGGTAGTACTTTCATGTTAAGAAAAAAAAGTTTAAAAAAAGAAAAAATCCGACCCACCGACCCTACATTTTCATGCCATGTTACCTGAAACAAACCTTTTTTTTGGGGCCTAGTCCATGGTGGGGATTTCTCTCCATTATACTCTAAGTGCAGAATAGTGCTTTATTTCACAATGTCCTTTTGGTGTCATGATGTATGAATGCAGCAACGGTGAGTGTATCATGGTGACCCTATGGGGGATGATACACTCCTGAGGGGTTGGTATGATGCACAAATGCAGCAAAAGCGAGTTAATCACTAGTGAAGCATTAGTGCATCAAGATAACAAGCTGATATATAGTATGATGCATCATGCCATCCTTAAAGGGTTGGACCTTCTTTGAGGCTGATACGCCTGGAAGCCTTGGTAAAGGCAACTTTGTTACCATCAAAGCAGTGGAGGATTGTCTAGTTCCAGCTTCATTTCTGCCTTGAATGATCGCTATTTGTCATTGAGAGTAAACCGGGGGAGAACGTTGTAATTGTTATGATTTGGACGCTAGGAACATTTTCAGCCTCTGTCAAGTTCTATAGCCTCAGAATTATCTTTAGTTGATGGGAAATATCTACCACAAAAGAAATAGAAATTACCAAAAAATACCAACAATAAATCTCCGCCTTATGACTCAGAATAATGACAAATCCATTCATTATGCTTTTTAGGTTCTAGTTGAAATAACATTTAGAAACAGGAAATTATTGTGATAGTGCTGGTTCTATAGGGCAATATTTGTAATATACAATTTAGCTGAAGGTTGAGTATGAGGGGAAATGCTGTACATATAGATGAAGTGAGCCAGACATGCATGCTTTTGAAAAGACCGGACCACCTGCCCCTCCTTCTAAAATTAGAATTGTGGAATGCAATTTGTCATGGAGGACATGTAGGCATTCTGGCAATCAGATCTCGTGAGAAATTCTGGTCTCTGAACGTAGCTTGTTCCTAGCAAAATGTGGTGTGTGGGAGTCTGGTGCCTGCCTAAATCTCGTGAGATATCCCGAGAGCAGAACCAATATGGCCGCGCACACCCAAGCACCCAGATTGATGGTTATAGTGTAAGTAGTGCCATTATGTAGGCCTCCACTCACCCACTCCCCCAATAAGCATCACCAGTTGCTTCAATTAGTGGTATTGTATTGGTATGTAGTAATGACACCTTTTCCACTTTCTTTTACCTTTTACTACTGCCACCAAATTGCTACAATAAAGCGCACGGAAATGTGTGTTTGATACCCACCCTGGCTGAGCAAACAGAACTGACATCTAATTTATTTTCATTACCTTTTTTTAGGGGAGGGATATTTACAACTATTAGAGCATGAATCAAAACAAAGACTCGCGGGGCCACATGCAATTGCCTTGTGGATATCCATTTACATAGTGTGTTATTGCAATATTCTGCAATGTGCCCTTTTGTCTTCACCAGGATGCATGAAAACAGCCCTGCCAGGCCACAAATTCAGTTCAACATTGAATCAACGTTGAATCAGCATTGAGTCAACATTAACAACCATTTTTCAATATTAAATCAATGGCCTATGCCCACTGTGTGGCGGGTTACTCGCCCGTCCCAGCTCCAGATGATTCACACACTCCTGAAGGAATTACATGCATATGATGCACAAATATAGGCGTGTAGCTGGATGAATTATCAACCAATGAGATAATACCCCTACATTCACTGCAAAATCCTTAGGGTGCATTATATAACAGCTGGTATCCACTGTTATAGCTGTTATCAGTGCTTATCTCGCCAGTACCAGATCAAGCAATGGAGGCCTACGTAAGGCCTCTCGCTACCTGAGTATTAGCGTCCGGGAGATTCTCACCAGTACTGTAATCATGAATATCAAGCACTGCATGAAACATCCGATTTAAGCAAATTTAAAAACAAATTTAAAGTTGATTAATGTCCTTATTTAAGTAGCTTGAAGTAACTTTGAGCAACTTTAATGCAGGAAATTTTTTGGCTTAAAGCTGCTTAAAGAAGGCCATTAATCAGCTTTAAGTGTTGCTTAAAGTTGCTTAAATCGGATTGTCCATGCAGTGAAGCATTGATACATCATGCTGTCCTAAAGGGTTAACACAGAACATCCACATATATAACCAAGCCTTCACAGAAGAACTCCCATATTCCCAGACAGGAACATCCTGTGCATACTTCCGTGCCCCCTCGGGCTGAAACATAGGGCCACTCAGAAAATAAGCTGGTTTCTCATCACCGCGCACGTCATCAAAATCACCTTTCTTTTTGCAAATTTTGCTGGAAAAACATGACAAAATTAGACAAATATGAGTATCAAATATTTGGTATCAAATTAAAGCTTACAGTGCAGGAAATGCAATGCAACTTACGCAGATCCTTCATCTTTTCATTACTTAAAATGTGGATTTCGTTCTCGGACAGCCTGCGATACTCTATATGATTTAACCTTTAGCAAAGAAAAAAAAAGAGAGAAAAACCCAAAAAATCTTGTCACATTTCTCATGGCTTAGTGATGAGAAACAACTTTTTTTTGAGTGGCCTAAACGGTGAGAGGCCGGCCCGCCCGCCGTGCACCCCTCACGTGCTGTAAACACTTGTCTCCACAACACGCTCTATCCTAACCCGACACGGGCCGCACCGTGCTTTAATGCATCACACCCTTTGTCATCATGATGCAGGAATGCAGCCCTGGTGAGTAACCCATGCATCATGCTGACTCTCTTGGGTAATTTGATACACTCCCAAATGGTTGTGATGATGCATGAATGGATGCGAGCATGGCGAGTAGAATTCCCAGGGCTGCATTCATGCATCATCGCGACAAAGGTTACCGCATACTAAAGCAGTATGTGGGCGTTAAAGGGTTAAGTAGCATCTTGTATTCCAGGCATGCTCCCAGGCTGCATGGGCTGTCCTGGACACACAGACGCTACTACAGTAAGAACACAGGCCCCTCAGGGGGGTAACAGGCTACTGGTAGGTAGACATGGTTATACAGGTAGAAGTGGATGATACAGGATCTTCTAAACCCTCAATATTGCTTTACTAAACCCTCAAAATTACCTAACTAAACCCTCAAAATTGCCTTACTAAACCCTCAAAATGGCCTTACTAAAGCCTCAAAATGGCCTTACTAAACCCTCAAAATGGCCTTACTAAACCCTCAAAATGGCCTTACTATTCCCTCAAAATGGCCTCAAAATGGCCTCACTAAACCCTCAAAATGTCCCTACCAAGGCCCTATATAAGTTACTACGGTCTCAAAATGGCCCACTAAGGCCCCAAGAAGGTGCTTCTAGGGCCCATAAATGGCCTTATTAAAGCTTGTTCTTGAAATTGAAAAGGACCTACAGATTTTCACAAGAGAATATAGATCATCTGTCCTGGGCTGCTGGCTTCTGATCTGTACAGAGCTGGACCCGATTTTGTCAGAATCTCCAAAAACCAGTGATGCCACCAGCGGAAAAAAAACAAGATGGCAGCCGAGGCGCAGTGATCAGTTTTTTTAGCTTTCGTAAGAACACTGAGACCATAGAAGTGGGAAGTGTGCGCTGCCAACACGGTATTGCTGGGGTCCCGACCTCCCCTCTGATTTGTCTGTGTCTATGCACAGGCTGCCTGACTAACTAGGCTGGGGCTTGGGATGTCTACAATGGAAGAAACTGATTTAACCAGAGAATTCATATTGAATCCCCAGAAACCATGAATATATCTGAATAAGTATGTTATAGGTAGATAAACATAATTTCTCTTGTACTTAGTTAGGGTTTCCTGTTGAATACTCACTGATTAATCTTGGCTCACCCTTTGTACTAAAGATATGGGGCTTCTGTGTTATCCAGATGGTCTAAAAGTACCCTCAAAGTCCTACCACCTGTCTGTTTTGCTCTTTCTGAATGATTAACATTGAAAGCCTCGGAAGCTTTTCCAAACTAATTAGCCTAATAAATTAAAACCTTTAACCCTTTGGTGATGGCATATTGCTTCAAAGCGATATACCGTAAATTCCCGCGTACTACCCACGGGTTATACGCGACCAAACAAAGCTTTCATTTGATACCAAACATGCCTATATAGGGTGCAGGTTATACAACGGTTTTTATTACTATAGAACCGTCCTAAATTATAAATTCTCAGATACACAAACAGTTTATAGGTTTATAGTCAGCATGAATCCAGCCCTTACTCGCCAGGGCTGCATTCATACATGACGATAAAGGGCATATTTCACAATGCTGTCCATAACTCTTTAAAGATGGCATCATGCCTTAATGCACCATGTCCTTAGTCGCCATGATGCATGAATTCAGCCCTGGCAAGTAACTCACCAGTGCTGCATTCAAGCATCATGCCGACGCTACGGGATTGCGAATCTCCCGAGGGCTTGGCATGATGCACCAATGTAGTACTGGCAAGTTATGCGCCAGTGCTGCATTGGTGCATCATGACCACCATTAAGTGACATGAGTCCTTAAAGGGTTAAAGGGAATGCACAGTAACACCAGTTGCAGATAAAGAACCAGTCCTCTGACCCGAGCTGCTCAAATTGACACCTGCTCCATTCACTCCCACTCCAGGCCCACTCACACCCAAACTAACCCTCTAAGGCCCACTTATTGTTTTAATGCAGTTTGGGCTTTATTGTCATGATGCATGAATGTAGCCCTGTAGAGTACTTAGACTTGCCAATATCACCCTCATAGGGTCGTCTTAATGCAAAAATGCATCCTGGAGAGTTAGCATGGCCAGCAAGGGCTTAATGCCCTACGCAGCCCTTAAAGGGGCCGAAGATTCAGGACTTCAGGGACAAAACCAATTCAGTTTTCCGGTCATTAATCACCAAGCACAAGCCCACTATAATAGAAAAGTGACTCTTATTGTCCTCTGCTTGGAGAGTGAATGATGAGCTGGCAGCGACTCGAGTCTAGAAGAAGAGATGGGCTGCCGTGTTCTCTCCAACTCACTCTCGCTGATTTAATAAAGGGTGTCTGTTTTATATTTGTCTCAGGGGTAATTTCATGTTTCCCCTCCTCTCTTCCAGGATAGTATTTACAGGCCTTGCAATATTTCCAGCAGCATGGTGACCAAAGTGGAAGGAAACAGAAATGGGAATTGATAAACTTGTCTAGCATCATTACTACATAGGCCTACCAATACAATAGCACTAATTGAAGCTACTGGTGATGTACATTGGGGGAGTGGGTAGGTGATGGCTAATAAAAGGGGATCATCTATAAAAGAGCATATTGATAAATCGCGATATTTTGATATGCATGGCTGTATTGGTTTAGAAAAGGAATATTTATGACCAAACATCTTATTATGTTATTTCATTGATTATCTGTTAGCTACACGATCTCCTGCCACATTTCGACAAACATTTAGGACTAGTTATGATTGCTAATACGTAGTACCCCATCATTAGTGGTTAAATCAATAACAAGCAAACATAATTACTCAAGAATAACGGGACTACCTATGTGAGAAAAATGGGCATATTAACAATTTAGATCACCTTCCAAGATCCATTCTTACATAATGAATATGATGGTCAACTGATAAGCTACAGACGCTATCGGATTCTGTTATAGTGGTACTCCAAATGAAATTACCATATTTAAGTAAAATGCCATCAGCTCTGATGGAAGACTGGTATATGTCATTGACAATCCCGTGTCATTTGGTCTGACTGCAGTCCCCTGTTTCTCCATACCCACCTGTGCCTTCTCAAACTGGATAACAATCTAGCGTTAAGGACCACATAGTGCTTGAAATGTGCTTTGTCCATAGCGGCCATGGCGCATGAATGTAGCCCTGCATAGCGAGTCTACTCGCCAGGGCTGCATGAATGCCTCATGTTGAACCTTTGGCAGTGTATCAACCCTGGAGGATTGGCATGATGCATGAATACAGCCCACGTGAGAAGTCTCATGGGGAAGCATTTATGCATCATGACAACAGATGGTATGATGCGTACAAGCACCATGCAGCCTTTAATGGGTTGGTGAGTGCATCATATCTGGGACTGGTTTGATTCATTTAGGGAGGGACCGTCCAGCCCATTATTAGCTTTCACGATCCCACCACTGGGCGATAATAGGCTGAAACATGGCACTGCGCGCATTAATCTCCCGTTAGTTGGGACTACTTTGTGGAGACACAGAGGCAGTGGACGCAGGAGGCGGAGGGATATCTGATACACGGCTGTGATGAAGTCTGTAAAGCTGATAAGGAACGGTATTATGGGGCGCCGAGTGGAAGCAGAGGGAGATAGAGAAGGTGACTTTAGAATCAGTTTGGATGTCCCTGCTAAACAATCATGCCTGGTTTGCCGAGTATATCTGCCACATCACACATCATATTGATAGAAAGCTGTCTTCGACCGCCAATAAGAAATAACAGCAACCGACAATCACGTTTTTTCAAATTGAAATTTCATGACTTCCCTTATTTACCATGACATTGTTTACTACAATGTCACATACCACTGGGTGGTCTTCAATTCGATGAGGAGAAAATCAAATGGTAAATTTCAATGGATCTTGTAATGATATTTCTTCTTATCTTTTCATATTCCATGACTTTCCCAGTCAAAATTCCATGGCTTTACCTGACAACGTTATCTCACATGACTTTGCCTCAAATTCTATGATTTACGAGAACCCTTCACAACTACATGGTCCAGAACACTGCATCTTGTAACACGACTTGCCAGACTGACTCGCAGGGGCGTGGCAACCGGGGGGGACGGGGGGGACATGTCCCCCCCACTTTTGACCAACCCCAAAAAAGGTCAAACCAAAAAGGTCAAGTAAAAAGGGGTCAAAAAGGGTCAAAATACCCCGCAGTCCCCCCTACTTTGAAACTGCTTGCCACGCCCCTGAGACTGCAGAGGGATGGCTGTGTGGTCTACTTACTGTTTGGTGATTTGTTCAGCCACATCAATACTTAGAGTCAGAGTTGGGCACTTACCTAAAAAGGAAGAAGAGAGAAAAATTTATTAGACATTTTGATGATTTGGTAATTAAAATGTGTCATTTTTATAAGGGATTAATTAGACAATATGGGGTTGTTTGATGTATACGCCGCTCCCTTGAGAGCTACACTGTAAAAAAAATTTCGTCAAAATGACGTTGAATCACCAGCCACTTTTGGGACATGACTTTCACCGTTTTTTTAACGGTGACGGTCACCGTTAATTTTACACAGAATCACTGTTCATTTCACATAGAATCACCGTTAATTTTACATTGAATCACCGTTAATTTTATGTAGAATCACCATTAATAGATTCAGAGTATTCAAATATACAGATATTATTCGATAAGCCTCACAGGGAGTCTGATTATGGTGATGTTAGTTACTGTAGTATACATTGACTTTGTCCTTATCCTATACGCCACACTGGCGATCTGACTCGCATACTAGCCCTGGCCTATACAAGAGGTTTTACTCTATAGGATTGATACAAGGCAGAGTTTCCAGAGGTGAGGATATATGCATAGTATGTTACCACAAAATAGGTGTATAGATCCATACAGCTGCTTTCCTCTGGATATTATCAAGGGATCATGGTATTTTGTCTAAACTATCACAAGATTGAATTGTTAAATTGTCAAACATATAGATTAATTGAAAATTACCATTAGTTCAACATGTATACTCCACTTCAAGGGCTCACACTCTCCAGAAAAATCCTCTTACAAACCAGGCCACCTATCTATGGCAAGATCCACTATATGTGGCTCCCTCTGGGATTTGACATTAGAAATTAGAGGCTGAATTAACGTCGAATCATTGTAATCCAAACCAGGTTAGCATTTAACAAGGATCCACTGTGAAATGGCTGATATTTACGATGCTTCATTGTATTCCAAATAACGGTGAATCAGCGTTAAATTTTACAGAGTGAATCTGTAAAAAGTACATCTATTTTTTACAGTGTAGGTGCCCTACCCTTTGACCTATAGTAATGAAAGATACATGAATTCTACTGATTAATTCTTACATGATAACAAAGGAGCAATCACTGCCATTTGAAAAACATGGCGGTACACATGTATATATTCATATATGCCTTTGTCATTGTGTGCATCATTGCAGCCCTGGTAAGTAACACTAGGGCTGCATTTATCCACTATGCCGACAGAGCCGGCATCCCTAATCTAATCTGTAAATGCACACTCTCAAAGCGTTATCATAATGCACTAATTCACACACCATAGCTTGCCAGGAACAAGCTACATTTTGAGAACAGAACCAACTTCTCACAAGAAGTGTTTTTTTCTCTAGTGTACATATGGTGGTCTCTGGAACAACTTGCATTCTGTCTTAGCTATATAGGGTGCATTACGTTGCGAGTTCACGAAATGGCTTTCGTACAGCTCCGGCCACGAGGTACTCGGCACTGTAGAGACTTCAACATGCATGGCCAACACGTAGACTCGGTTCACCTGAGGTAAAGGCAGGCTACTTAAATTGAATACAACAGGCTTAGTGCCCCCTCAACCCTGTAAGGGCTGCATACAGTGGGCTTAATACATTATGTTCTTGGTCAGAATGATTCATGTATACAGCATAGGTGAGTAAATCACTAAGGCTGCATTCAAGTATCATGCAAACGGGAGGGTCGATAAACCCCTAGATAGTCGGCATGATACATGAATGAAGCCCTCGTGAGTTACTCGCCAGGGCTGCATTCATGTATCACGCTGAACAAGAATACGGTACATTAAAGTACTATGTGGCGCTTACAGGATTAACGACCCCCTCTGGCCCTTTTAGTTCCTGCTGCATCCACCAGGGATGTTTGCCGAGGAGGATCCTCATGGCTAGCAGTGCCCCCATGTGGGGTCATTTGGAAGGATCAATCAAATTAACCCGGTTAGCCCTGCCAATAAGAATAAGAGCTCCTGGTACCCCCAATATAGTAATAACATTAGATATGGCCATGCGAGATAGGATGGGGGCACCGCCGGGTTACTAGGCTCACTCCCTGATAAGAAATTATGTTGAACATAGTGAATCCCTGATATCAACATTGCAGGGCTTGTTCAATATTAAATCTGTGAAAATTACACTTTTGAGCGATTGGAGAAATAAGAAGACAGGACATTCTGCTGCATTTTTCAATACTAAAGTCATTGACTTCAAGGTCTAATGCAAATGTTGGGAAATATATATTGCAACTGGTTCCTATGCTTAAGAATATAAATGGCAGTTTCAAAGCTAATTGATGGGTTAGTGATGGTTAGTTAGATGTGATCATCCATTTATACAGGATGCTATACATTGTACAGGAGATCTTAAGTATAATTAGAGAACATTGCTGCTCCTTCTTATGAGGTGGAAAATGACATCTAGAAATATTTTCAAACTATTCATGTATATAGCATGCTGCCTCCCAGACCGTTGTTCATTTGGCTCATCTTGTACACGATTGGGGACATTGCTGCCATGTTTGTTGTACCACTGTAGCCTGAGACTAACCCCCATGTCTGTACTACTGCCCCCCCCCCCCTCGGTAAGCCGACGTGTTGCAACCACCTTGTATCTGAATTAACCCTTTAAGGACACATGTTGCTTAAAGATGACATTTGTCGTCATAATGCACCGATGCAGCCCCGGCGAGTAACTCAGATTATTGGGGTCAGCATGATGCTTGAATGCAGTACTGGCGAGTTACTTGCCTGGACTGCATTCATTGATCATGATGACCAAGGGCATGATGCATTAAGGCATTATGTCGTCCTTAAAGGGTTAGATATAACATGTTATATAGGGAGTTGACTGTAACTATAAGTACTACATGTATGTATAACTGTTTTACATGTACCAACATAACTTGATTGGTTGGTATACCCTAACTGCCCGTCCTAGAGGTTGTTTAAGGGTGG
Organism: Harmothoe impar; assembly: GCA_947462335.1. Lineage (NCBI taxonomy): Eukaryota > Metazoa > Annelida > Polychaeta > Phyllodocida > Polynoidae > Harmothoe > Harmothoe impar. The sequence continues at coordinate 19,589,662 of OX381719.1, forward strand.
AGGAGGGGGGATTTTACTGCTAGTGCAATGAGAGATGGACTGGAGCAGGGACATCTATACTCAAAGTCTTTTATATCCCAGCTATGGCCTACAGCATTATATTCTTAAAGCCTCTGTTACATGCATCATTCTGAGAATATGCACATTCTGTCCTGAAACCCCCAGCACTCATATAAATAGGGCTGAGTACCTGTCCTGGCTCCACTCCGATTGTCGCTGGAGGGGTACTATACAGAGATTTGTGCCTGTAAAAGGAGAGTACTCACAAATGCTTAAATTGGGTATATCCGATTTTTCTTCAAATTCTAAATCTTACTTAAATGTATTCCAAGTACTGTAAAAGTATAATATTTCCAGAATAGAGATCATTTAAATGTCATCAATAGGTGTCAATATGTCACAAAGGGAACTAACGTCCCCCGCCCATGGGCTTTTCTAGTGTATTTTCAATGGGAGGAATAAATGTGTGCACGCTTTTATTCCAAAATGATTATATATTGGGAAATAAAATCGAACTGGAGCAAAATCCAAGGGAATATAGGGGGAATGGAACAGATAGAAAGTCAAATATATTATTTGTGAACATTCTGACACATTTTTAGGAAAATCTATTTTTTGTCCCCTTGACACCACAAATAATGCACGTATTAACATGGTGTATGGTGAGCTAAGGGTACATACATGTGATATCAACACAGACACTGAGTCGCTGAGGAATGTGACAGACGCTGATCCGTTCGGCAGGTGTGCTGATCTGGTTACCACGTGACTCAGTTACCTGTACCATGCTACATGTGGTATAACTCCATCACCATGACATAGAGACAGATTAACCCTTTAAGGACCGCATGAGGCTTTAGTCCTGTAAGGACGGCATAAGGCCTTAATGCATCATAGCCTTGGTCGTCATGATGCATGAATGCAGCCCTGCGGAGTAGCTCGGCAGTGCTGCATTCAAGCATCATGCCAACCCTATGAGGTTGAGACACTCCTGAAGGGTCGGCATAATGCACCAATGCAGCACCGGGAAGTTCCTTGCCAGGGCTGTATTGGTGCATCATGACGACAAATGTCATCTCTTAGTCCTTAAAGGGTTAATGCACCATGCCCCTTTTCGTCATGATGCATGTGATTGCAGCGCTGCGGGGTAGCACGCCAGTGTTGCATTCAAGTGTCATGCCGAACCTACAGGGTTGATACACTCCCAAAGGGTCAGCTTTAATGATGCATGAATGCAGCCCTAGCGAGTAGCCTGGCCAGCAGGGTTGAATTCATGCATCAGCAATATAAGGAGCACATCACATTAAAGCACTATGTGGTCCTTACAGTGTTAATGCACGTGACTTGTAAGCTGGTTACCGGCATACAGCGGTTTGTCTCTATACTCCGTCGGGGAACCAGCATAATGTCCGATAATCCGCCCTTCAATAATCTGATGACAAGTCTCAAGATCCGGTTATGAATGTGGACAGATCTACATACTATCATTGGGCCCTTGCAGCGGAGCCTAATATGATTCTTATTCAGATTTTTCTGGCTTAGCTCTGAGCAATTCTGGTTAGGCAAAACAGAAATAAAAGGGTCCTTCAGGTTACCCGCCCCATACCTAGCAGGGCGACGCCAGAAAATGTACATGTCAATTGAAAAAAAGAAATATGATCTTAGTCAATTTGATGATTCATGAATGGTGGTTTAAAGGCCCAAGATAATTCTTATATAGATATATATTTTTATATCCGACCGACCCATACCTTAGCTTTTCAGACATTGTATCCTGATCTTTATAAAGGTTTCATATCCGATTATAGAGGGTGTATTGTAGCCATGGACTGGTACGCAGTGTCTGTCTCTTCATATCATCATCTCTAAGACCATTCATGAATTGAAATCCCCCACCCTTTCAACAGCGTCTACAATTATCCATTCAGATTAAAGTATTCACGTATACCATAGTAACATTGAGGTAATAATTCTCGCTTTGTTTCAACATAACCCCGAATAAAAAATACTTAAAATATTCATCTTTGAACTTTTCAAGCGTTATTCAATTTCCCGACTCAAGCCACACAAAGGGAATACTAAACATATTGAAACACGCTGAAGTGAGTCTTTTAGTTTAATATCAACTTTCATTTTGAAAGCGTTTGATAGCAATTTTCATTTTGAAAGCGGAATATTAAATTCTAAACCATAAATCTGAATAGCGTTTGAAATAGAGTTCATTGTGATATCAAAGGGCGGGAAAAGGATAAAGAAACCCCATTGAGAGTATGCTTTCTAGAGATTATAAAGATCATAAAGATTAAAGATACCATAGTTTATAAAAGCAAGGCCTTTACCAAAGGCTTTTAAATTGCCAGAGTACACTATGTAGTCAGTTCGTTAGAAGCCATTGACTTGACTGCATGGTATTTGCACTCTTCTAGCTACTATACATACCGCCTATTGTCCACAGCCCTTTAAGCTTTACAATACACTGCCTCCTTACGTATAATACCCCAATGTAGGGTAGACTACATAGTAGCTACAGTCGCCCACACATTGGCCAATAGTGGAAGCGGAAGGGCCTGAACCAAGACTGCATAGAGGATTGGTGAACATTGATAAAAGATGATACCATAGGGTGGGGGTCTAGGACTTCTACCCCCTGGACATCTACCCCCGGACATCTACCCCCTGCCGTTCACCCCCTTGTATATCTACCCCCTAGGGCTTTAACCCTTCTGGACATCTAGCCCGTGGACTTTTACCCCCCCAGGACTTTTACCCTCCTTGACATCTAGCCCCTGGACTTTTACCCCCTTAGGATTTTTACCCCCTACGACATCCACCTCCTTGGACATCTACTCCTCTACCCCTCTGGGACTTTTACCCCTGGGGGACATCCACCCCCTTCAGATGCCCCATATGGTTGAGTCACATCATGTGGAGGGGTAGTTGTTCCCAGGGGTAGACGTCCTAGAGGGTGAAAGTCCAAGGGGGTATAGATGTCCAACGGGGTAGATGTCCAACGGGGTAGATGTCCAAGGGGGTGGATGTCCTAGGCGGTAAAATCCCCATGGGGGTTAAATTCCAGGGGGGTAGATGTCCACGGGGGTGGATGTCCAGGGGGGTAAATGGCAGGGGGTAGATGGCCGTGGGGTAGATGTCCGGCGGGTACTTGTAGGATAGGGACATGTGAGACATTATTAATAGGTCCACTATAGTGTAGCCAGAAGGGCCAGGATAGGCTACAACCAAGGAATAACGTCCAAAGCCACTGGAGAAGGGTAAAATGCTGGAGTTGAAGTTACCCCCAACCCCCTGGTCTCCTAACTCACCTAAGGCTCCCCATTATTTACCACAACCCTTTCCCCACGATTAGCAAAGTATTCATCATCAATGCTACCCCTATTGAATAAAAGATCAAGGGGAGCCTATTCAGGACATCAATATGAAATGCCTCCTTTTTGCTGCGCAGGGAGGCTTGGCTATTGGGAGGTAAGAAAAGGGAATTCAGCACCAAAGCACTGAGTTCTCTGGTATTGGTTAAGTACAGTCTTTAGTCTGGGTACCCGCCCATGGCTTAACCCTTTAAGGACTGCATAGTGTTTTAATGTACAATGTTCTCTATTAGCATAATGTGTAATCACAACATTCAAGCATATCTACAAGGTGTATTAGGCCCCTGAAGGTCGGCATGATGCATGAATGCAGGCATAGTGAGTCCTCACCAGCCCTGCATGAATGCATCATGACAACAGAGGGCACACCACATTAAAGCACTCTGTGGCCCTTAACGGGTTTTAACTCCAAATTAAAGCTAAGTGCTCCATCACGTCTAATTAATCGTGGGTGCGGCTCCTGAATCTGACTCCCAATGTGAGCTGCTCGGTGCTGAGCTGATTTAGGAACCCACAAAGGGAGGGGACTATTCTTTGTCATTGGGAACTTGACTGGTGGTAGTCAGCAGAGGGAGGGGGAGGCTGCTTGGTGCTGGGGTATGAGGGGCTTTGACAGGACCCTTTCTGGGCAAGCTCCTTAAGTAACCCTTTAAGGCCGCATATGCTTTAATCTTCAATGCCCTTAGTCGTCATGCTGCATGAATGCAGTTCTGGTGAGTAACTCGTTGGTGCTGCATTCAAGCATCATGCCGACCGTGCCGGGTTGAGACACTCCCAAAGGAGTTACTCCCCAGGGCAGCATTGGTGCATCATGCCGACCTATGTCATCTTTTAGCGACATCTGTCCTTAAAGGCCCAGCGCCCCTATATATAGAGCTGAGTAACTGTCCCGACTGCACTCTGACTGTTACTGGACGTGCAGTAAGATCTGCGGGTTTAAAGAGTTAATGAGGTAACCCTTTAACACCGCATAATGCTTTAATCTTCAATGCCCTTTGTCGTCATGATGTATATATGCAGCGCTGGCTAGTCTACTTGTCCGGGCCGTATTTCATTATGCCAACTATTCTGAAGTCTGTATCAACACCGTAGGGTTGGTATGATGTATGAGTGCAGCCCTAGCAATTAGACTCACCAGGGCTTCATTCATGCATCATGACAACAAAGGGGAAGTACAATGAACCGCCATAAGGCCCTAAAGTGGCTAATTGGCGCTTTGAAACGAAATGCCTTTGGGCTATGAGTTCTGTCACACATCATGCCAACCATTCTGGAGTGTATTAACCCAGTAGGGTCGGCATGATGCATGAATGCAGTCCTGCCCAGTACTCTCCAGAGAACTGCATTCATATTTATGAGGACTAAGAGCATAACACATTAAACCACTATGAATCCGTCAAATGATTAATGAACAGTGTCAAAAGGGAGTCGAGGTTGCCTCCAAAATGATTCCCACCTTTGGGGGAGCCCATATCCTTATGTGACTCACTTAGGTGAGTCAGGGGACTATGTGATTCCCCTAGATCACTCCCTTATGTCGGGTAGGGAATTATCTAGGCTCCCTTGGGCAGTCTGGGATTCCCTAAAGAGGGGAGTCATTCTGGAGGCAGCCTGGACTCCCTTTTGACGCTGTTTCTTTTCTGTGTGAAGTAAAACCACAAACCCCCATCCATTCAGCAGCTGAGAGTCCACTGACCCACCATACATTATTGTTCAATACAACATGGAATTTCTCATTTGTTCATTTTTTTCAGCAGGGTCTATGTAAATTACCTTCACCAACTACTCTGTGGGATGTTGGGAATGAGGGAGGAGTTGCCCATACATTTTACTGTGAACCTTGCGTATAAGCCTAACTCATGTATTAGTCACACCTAGACTTTGTGCCGATCCTATAAGCTGCACCAGCAATCTGACTATGGTGCCTTTTAGTACTGTACCATAGTAGCAAAATCCCTCGTATAAGCTGCACCCCGACTATGGGCCGATCCTATAAGCCGCACCAGCGATCTGATTTACGTACTTGCCACGGCTTATACGTAAGGTTTTAGAGTAGGTGTTCATATAATTCTCTGGTTAGACATGTTAACCATCCGAGGTTTACCATCACTGGCAATCAACTGGGGCAATAACAGCAATGTTCTGTTTTATAAATCACAGCCATATTCCTCTCAGCCTCTCCAGCACAAGTCGCATGCAACAACAACATCCACATAGGGCCTGGTCGTATATGAAACATTGGCCCTAGTCCCCAAAATCATTTACACTCGCAGAGCAGAATTGGTGACTTAATGCTTTATACTCTTTATCTTCATGATGCATGAATGCACTATCCGTCTGGAGAGTATAAATTCGCGGGTGTATGGCAAAGGGTTTAGTTTATCAAAGCATAATGCAGTCCTTCAAGGGGTGATTGTACACCATAAAGTTTAGAAAAAAAATCACTTCATGATTTCTTTCAAAATATACCAAGCATTTTTACCTAGCAGCATTGGTTTGCAGTGGTGGATTTAGATGGGGTTTACACCAATTTCACGTGTACCTTTTAATGTAAAATTTGGCTCAAAAGTTAAGGGATGGAAGAAGTTTCCCAATAGCCCATGACCCCCCGCCCCTCCCCAGCACCCATTTCCCATTTTTCAAAAACCTGGTTCCACCACTACTTAAATGGGGGAGCTGTATTTGCTGAGGTTTCCCGACCTACCATCATCCTACCAGAAGTAATACCAGTTCAGGACACCCAGAGCTCTTTAACCCGTTATGGACGGCATGAATGCATCATGCCCTTTGTCGTCATGATGCGTGAATGCAGCCCTGGCGAGTAACTCGCCAGGGCTGCATTCATGCATCATGCCGACCTTATGAGGTGGAGACACTACCAAAGGGTCATCATGATGCACCAATGCAGCACTGGCGAGTTACTCGCGGGAGCTGCATTGGTGCATCATGCTGACAAATGTCATCTTTTAGCGACATTTGTCCTTAAAGGGTTAAAGCACCCCGTGAGTTCTGATGGAGGAGGTTTGGGGGTGAGGGACCCGACCGGGGTATTACATATGTATAGAGCAGGGACGGGCACCGTCAGGGGTGGAGGGGGACCGTCAGGGGTAGAGAGCAGTGGCTGAACCCTGGGGTAAAGCAGGAGCATCACTCAGACCCCATGGAGCGGGGATGTTGGCTGTGGGGGACCAGTCTCAGACTCCCAGCCCTATACCAATGGATGGGCTGGTAGCAAGGTTGCATTTCATTTTTGCGCCAGTTTGGTGGCGCAAATGGTGTGTATTGGTCAAAACCCATCGAACTGCAGACAGATTCCTATCTACATCAAAAGGGTAATCAAAGTTGGTGGGTGCTACTGTGTAGTTAACAGCTAGACTTGACAGAGGCAATGTAAAGATGTGGATTAGGGTGGGATGACAGCCTGCTCCCAGGCTACCAACTTGTAGGATAGTTGCTGGCCGAGGCCAGGGTCTCCTGCACTGGAGACTTTCTTAAATGTCATATTGTGCCCAAAGATATTGTATTTCTCCGAACAAGATCCAGATTTTCTTTTTCAGGTTTAGAAATTGTTGCCTTCTACGGATTGCAGCGCCATGTAGAAATATGTGAATTGCCGTAGACCATCATTTTTCAAAATTATAATTCACTTCCCTTCTCAGCTTTCTCTTTACCCAACTTGAACAGGAAACATTTCTCTGGTGGCCTCACTCGCCCAATTTCGCCCTAATTTATTCTTAAGCCATAATTGTTTTACATGTTAAAACAGCTACCATAATGAGGTGGTTACCATGCATTTTAGACAGAGATATCAAAAAGGATATCCACTACAAATAGCTAAAAAAAAAAGTGAAAGAAGACTCAGATACAATCCAGGCTAGTCCTTTTAGATTCTCGCTGATTGTATTCGCTCTTTAAGGGTTGCATAGTGCTTTAATCGGTTCTCATGATGCATGAATGCAGCCCTGGCGGCTAACTGACCACTGCTGCATTCATGCCAATGAGTTGATACACTCCCAAAGGGTCAGCATAATGCAAGACTGCCACGTAGGAAGTGTATCAATCCCATAGGGTCAGCATGATGCTTGAATGCAGTGCTGGCGAGTTACTCACCAGGGCTGCATACATGCATCATGGCGACAAAAGGACATAACATATTAAAGCCCTCTGCAGCCCTAAAATGGTTAGATGGGCGCTTGCTCTGCTCCGTCCATTGTTACCCCTTTCCCAATAAATGTCTCCAGGTCCTTCAGATGGCACCTGGATGTGTGCTTTATGGTCAATAATAGCGTTAATACGAGTAGATAGTGCTGTCCCTACAAGTCTCAACGTCTTCCCCAGTTACACAGAGAGAAGAAACAGAGTCCAGGTTAGCTCCAAAATGAATCCCCTGTTTAGGGGAGTCCAGGTCGCCTAAGGGCGCCTAGCTGACTCTCTGGAAGACCTAAGGGAGTACCCTGGGGGAGTCATATGACCCAGAGAGCTATATGACTCCCCCAGATGACTCCCTTATAGGTTTTCCACAGAGTCACCTATTATTCACATCTCTCAGCCAGGGCCACTCCCAAGACAACTTGTGTCTCGTTACCAAGGCATTCAAATATGAGGTTTTTTTTGCCTTTTTTTTACTGACCTTCCACAGGACCGGTCCGTCCACAAGTGAATTATCCTGATTTAATAGCTTAATGGCATGTAAAACTTGTAAAAGTGTTGGTCCTCCAGAGCCGACTGAATCATGAACCCCATGAGCTTCAGTTTGTTACCAAATATGGACATCAGAAATAAATCTTCAAATAGTATGTTTTTTCCTGAAATGCATTGCTATGTGAAATGGGTAGGTTTTCTTTTGGAGTGAAGAAGGAGAAGATGTTAATAAACATTATGCTGACCTTTGCAATATGTTATTAGTGGACTTATGGTGTATACTATTTACATTTGGCCGAGGATAAAACTAGCTGTTATCAGGATATGATTTGAAACAGAATTATCATATATATAATATATACATATATATAATACATATACATATACACATACATATATATATATATATATATATATATATATATATATATATATATATATATATATATATATATATATATATATATATATATATATATATATATATATATATATAATTATGCTTGCTTTGTGGAATGATAATAAACTTGAAAGATACCAAGCACTTTGCATGTATATAAAGCACAATATAACTTTAATCATGAGTTCAGAAGCCGATTAAACCCAGCAGCAGCGTATCAGTAAATATATCTACATCCCTGTAGCAGAAACCGAACCCTTCCCTGAGATACGGGAGATACCGCACCTATAACTCTCCTACATTGTACTGCTATCTGTGGGAATATCTCTCTGTGGGTCCCCCTACTACTATAGACCAATGCTGCAAGAAAGGCTGACTTTTCTATTTCAATGAAAAGCATTCACCTTTTTGGAGGTTGGAAGAATAAGAATGCAAATATCCAAAATCCTGCATACTCTAATATGTATATATCGAAGGTAAAGTTCTTCAGAATCTCCTGAGATAAGACGATTGCATATCAGAGATAACATTATGAGCCTTCTACTGAAATCACCATGAACTAAACTTTACTAGGGAAAATCACTGTTTCTTGCTGAATGGGGCTATACTGCCACAGCTGCAGCTGCTGTGGAGGCCATAACCCTTTAAGGACCACAAAGTGCTTTAATGCATGATGTCCTTGGTCGTCATGTTACATGAATGCAGCCCTAGTGATCTACTCACCAGTACTGCATTCATCCCTCACATTTGGGGGTATATCAACTACCTATAGGGACCAGCATGGTGCATGAATGCAGCACTGGTGAGGTAATCGCCAGGGCTGCATTCATGCATCATGATGACAAATGGCATGCTCCATTAAAGCACCATGCGGCCCCTGAAGCCATACACTGTGCAGGAATTATCATGAGACATCAGCTGTCAGAGCCAGAGATGGTGCGAGCTGCTCGTGTGGGCGGGGGGAGCCGCTCCAGGAGGCATTAAAGATGGCACTTCACCTACACTGATATTCCTAGGCTCCCTATACGCCCAACCTCTCAGTCACTAGTGCCTAACCTAGTTAGTCATTTTTTGGATCCCTATACGCCCAACCTAGGTCAGTTATTATTGTCAGGTTGGTCAGTACTGACCGACCCACCTTAGTCTTTTTATTTCCAGGGGGAGCCACTGAGTGGTCATGACAGGTGGCCCCAACTGGTGGTATACAAATACAACACACCAATGATGAACCTAGGCTAGCCTTTACTGACTGACCCCTCGGTCATTTTTGAATATAACTTTGCCATTATGACTAACACTCATTTGACCAACCTAGGATAGTCTGTACTGACAAACCCTTTCAATCTATGGATTTTCAGTGTATATTGGTCGGTATAGGTCCCCTTCTCTAGTGAACAATTTAAGGTCACTAAAAAACGACATTTGTTGTCATGATGCACCAATGCAGCCTTGGCGAGTAACTTGCCGGTGCTGCATTGGTGCATCATGACGACCCTTCGAGAGTGTCTCAACCCCATAGGGTCGGCATGATGCTTGATTGCAGCCCTGGTGACTGATTTACTCACCAGGGCTGCATTCATGCATCATGACGACCAAGGGCGTGATGCATTAAGGTATCATGCCGTCGTAAAAGGGTTAATGGATATCTATCACCTATATTGGTTGATATGGGTCCACTTCTTAAGTGAATGAATATCATCTTGATACCCAATGTAGATTCAGTCAAATGGTTTAAGGGATATAACCTTAAAAAATTTCATTTTCCATCTACAACTCCCACTCAGCAGTTTAAAATGTCAGTCTGCCTTACAGGGATTTCCTGTGGTGGCACAAGGGTCCAATTTCTAGTCCAAAGGTGGATATGATGCTTTCCATATTAGTGGCTTTTAAACTATATATATTTGGGAGAAGTAGAGAGGTCAAAATCAGTAGTATATTTCTTGCATATGTATCAATGTGTATATATGTTTTTTCCTTGCATGTATAAATAATGGAAACGTTTTCTCTAAGAAATCTGCACATTTGTAAAAATGAATAGGTAACTGCTAGCCCATCCTTAAGTAGCACAATGGTGAGAGTTGCACAGGGAGGGGATCTTGAACAGAGTGATACTCCACAGACTCTCCTGCAACAACCAGAGATTGGGACTATTGTCTGAGAAGTATGGGCCATTCTGAGGAATGGGAAACCCTTTAAGGGCCGCATAGTGCTTTATGATCTTCATTATGATGCATTAATGCAGCCCTGGCGAGTAACTCGCCTATGCGACATCCAAACAACATGATAACCCTATGGGGTTGATACACTCCCAGCGAGTCAGCATGATGCAGAATGCAGCCCTACTGAGATTATTTTACTCACCAGTAATAATGCATTAAATGGTATAAAGCATTAAATTACTATGCGGCCCTTAGAGGGTTAAGGCGGCATGGCTTCTGGAGTTGACAGTGAGAGTTGGCTGGGGAGGAGGATGGATGCAGAGAGGAAGGGGGACACAATGAGGAAGGGGTAAGCGTCCTAAATGGGTCTCGACATGAGGATTCTCTTTGCTATAAATGGGCAATGGAAGGGGTACAGTGGGGATGGCTATCTATACACCAAGGTAGCAAACTATGACAAATGTGAAGATGTATTTATTTTATTTTATTTATTTGAGCATCCGCAGGACCGGTCTGTACACAAATGAGTTATCCTGATTTAATGGTTAATAGGTGAGTTGCCTGTAAAACTTGTAAATACATTGGTATAGTCTGGGCCAAAAGCAGTACTGACCCCATGAGCTTCAAGTCGTTACCAAATAATTGATAATCATGAATAAATCCCCAATTAATAAGTTTTCTTATAATACATATTCTCTTTGCTATGGATGATGGGCCATGCATGAAGGGTACAATATATTAAACCACTATAAATCAAAGGGTTCAAAGCTAAAAGCAAACTGGCACCACGTCGACCTCTGTTCCCCAGCGTCATCGCTGGCACCAAAGGATGATAGTAAAAGTAGTTCTGGTACGCTTGGTGCTGTAATGTTAAAAGTGTGGATGGGTACCGTGTAGGGATCCCCTCCCCTCCCCAATATACGGGGGAAGTGACGCGGTCAGATACCAGCGATATCGCTCGTACGTGTCCGAGGACGAGTTGGGGCCAGCTTGGGCTGAAAGGCCAGGTCAGCCTGGGGTGGGGCAGTGCAGCGTCATGCTGGGAGGGCAGGCAGTGAGGGTGAGGGGGACTTGTACAAGTTTGTATAGAGGAGAGCTGACCACGGTAGCCCATAGCTATGGGAGCCTCTCCTAATATGTGTCCAGGCTAAAGTCAATAGCCAGTATGATACGGTCCTCTGACACGCACACTCACGGGTCACCCTGGGTATAGACCCCTGCTCCCTACCCTCCCCTCACACATCTACTCCTATATTGGGTCTTTTATGGAGTAAACTAGAAACTTTGCTGATGCCTTGCGGATCTCCATCTCGACTGTAAATATGCATAGTATTGCAGAGGAAATTTGTAACATAGACTGAGAGTGAGACTGTTTCCCCTAATTAAACAGTGAATTTAGAGTCAGGCCTGTGGGGTCGGCTATCATGAAAAACATCAGCTTCTTTGACGATATATTTATGGTCATTAACCAGCTTATAATGTGTAGCTTTAAGAACTAAAATATATTATTATGAAAGCGAAGTAGCTAAAACGAAACAATGTAATCTCCGCGTGTAGGATTGAGAAGTACCTCCCATTTTTGCTAAAACGGTTGTTACCAGAGCTCAACTGTCATTAGATTAGACGCTATAAATGATTCTATAGAATTAAGCAAAACAAAAATAAACATTGTTTTCAGTGTCGTAATATTTGCTGAACCAAACACCAAAATGCTGGCCCCATGTTTTAATTAAAAACAATGGATTAAATACACCGTGCAGAGACAAATCAATAATCCAATCAATTCTAATCAACTTGATTGCTACTCATGCCTGGAATGGATTAACTCAGCAGATGAATCACAAACCCTTTAACACTTTAAGGACGGCATGATACCTTAGTGCATCATGTCCTTGGTCGTCATGATGCATGAATGCAGCCCTGGCGAGTTACTCATGCCGACCCTATGGGGTTGAGACACTCCCGTAGGGTCGGCATGATGCACCGATGCAGCACCAGCGAGTTACTCGCTGGGGCTGCATTGGTGCATCGTGACGACAAATGTCACCTTTTAGCGACATTCGTCCTTCAAGGTTTAAGGGCTGCATAGTGCTTTAATGTACCATCCCCGTTTATCGTCTTGAGTCATGAATGCAGCCTGAGCAAGTAATTCGCGAGTGCTGCATCATACCGACCCAATTAGGTGGATACACTCTCAAAGGTTGGCGCTATCATGGTTTGAATTCAGCGGTCTCATACATGCACTAGTCTATGGCGACAAAAGGCATAAGGACACTAGTCGCTAAAAGATAACATTGGTCCTCATGATGCACCGATACAGCTCTAGCGAGTAACTCGCTGTTGCTGCACTGGTGCATCATGCCGACCCTCTGGGAGTGTCTCAACCCCATAGGATCAGCATGATGCTTGAAGCGAGTTACTCGCCAGGGCTGCATTCATCATCGTGACGACCAAGGGCATGATCCATTAAAGCATTATGCCGTCCTTAAAGGGTTAAAGGGTTATTGCAGCACACCCAGACCTGTCAACGACCCCCCCCCCCCACCCTATACTCCAGCTACACCACGTCCTTAGTCTATGGTGAGCCTTATAAAAAGGTGTCATAGAGAAAGGATATTTTCCTCCATTATATTGATGGTTTTTATTGTTGTTGTTTTTTGTATAGTACATTAATTACAATTACGTGGCGTGAAGACAATGCGTAAAGTGGCTCCTCTCTTGTTTTTTTGGGTGGCAATACAGGCACAAAAAGACATGAGGTAAATGGCGACAGTATACGGGACCTCTTTCCTCACAGTAATCAGATAACTAAAGGCACATTTCTGTTTGTTGGGTAAAAATGAGAAGTTGGGAGAAGTAGAGAGGTCAAAATCAGTAGTATATTTCTTGCATATGTATCAATGTGTATATATGTTTTTTCCTTGCATGTATAAATAATGGAAACGTTTTCTCTAAGAAATCTGCACATTTGTAAAAATGAATAGGTAACTGCTAGCCCATCCTTAAGTAGCACAATGGTGAGAGTTGCACAGGGAGGGGATCTTGAACAGAGTGATACTCCACAGACTCTCCTGCAACAACCAGAGATTGGGACTATTGTCTGAGAAGTATGGGCCATTCTGAGGAATGGGAAACCCTTTAAGGGCCGCATAGTGCTTTATGATCTTCATTATGATGCATTAATGCAGCCCTGGCGAGTAACTCGCCTATGCGACATCCAAACAACATGATAACCCTATGGGGTTGATACACTCCCAGCGAGTCAGCATGATGCAGAATGCAGCCCTACTGAGATTATTTTACTCACCAGTAATAATGCATTAAATGGTATAAAGCATTAAATTACTATGCGGCCCTTAGAGGGTTAAGGCGGCATGGCTTCTGGAGTTGACAGTGAGAGTTGGCTGGGGAGGAGGATGGATGCAGAGAGGAAGGGGGACACAATGAGGAAGGGGTAAGCGTCCTAAATGGGTCTCGACATGAGGATTCTCTTTGCTATAAATGGGCAATGGAAGGGGTACAGTGGGGATGGCTATCTATACACCAAGGTAGCAAACTATGACAAATGTGAAGATGTATTTATTTTATTTTATTTATTTGAGCATCCGCAGGACCGGTCTGTACACAAATGAGTTATCCTGATTTAATGGTTAATAGGTGAGTTGCCTGTAAAACTTGTAAATACATTGGTATAGTCTGGGCCAAAAGCAGTACTGACCCCATGAGCTTCAAGTCGTTACCAAATAATTGATAATCATGAATAAATCCCCAATTAATAAGTTTTCTTATAATACATATTCTCTTTGCTATGGATGATGGGCCATGCATGAAGGGTACAATATATTAAACCACTATAAATCAAAGGGTTCAAAGCTAAAAGCAAACTGGCACCACGTCGACCTCTGTTCCCCAGCGTCATCGCTGGCACCAAAGGATGATAGTAAAAGTAGTTCTGGTACGCTTGGTGCTGTAATGTTAAAAGTGTGGATGGGTACCGTGTAGGGATCCCCTCCCCTCCCCAATATACGGGGGAAGTGACGCGGTCAGATACCAGCGATATCGCTCGTACGTGTCCGAGGACGAGTTGGGGCCAGCTTGGGCTGAAAGGCCAGGTCAGCCTGGGGTGGGGCAGTGCAGCGTCATGCTGGGAGGGCAGGCAGTGAGGGTGAGGGGGACTTGTACAAGTTTGTATAGAGGAGAGCTGACCACGGTAGCCCATAGCTATGGGAGCCTCTCCTAATATGTGTCCAGGCTAAAGTCAATAGCCAGTATGATACGGTCCTCTGACACGCACACTCACGGGTCACCCTGGGTATAGACCCCTGCTCCCTACCCTCCCCTCACACATCTACTCCTATATTGGGTCTTTTATGGAGTAAACTAGAAACTTTGCTGATGCCTTGCGGATCTCCATCTCGACTGTAAATATGCATAGTATTGCAGAGGAAATTTGTAACATAGACTGAGAGTGAGACTGTTTCCCCTAATTAAACAGTGAATTTAGAGTCAGGCCTGTGGGGTCGGCTATCATGAAAAACATCAGCTTCTTTGACGATATATTTATGGTCATTAACCAGCTTATAATGTGTAGCTTTAAGAACTAAAATATATTATTATGAAAGCGAAGTAGCTAAAACGAAACAATGTAATCTCCGCGTGTAGGATTGAGAAGTACCTCCCATTTTTGCTAAAACGGTTGTTACCAGAGCTCAACTGTCATTAGATTAGACGCTATAAATGATTCTATAGAATTAAGCAAAACAAAAATAAACATTGTTTTCAGTGTCGTAATATTTGCTGAACCAAACACCAAAATGCTGGCCCCATGTTTTAATTAAAAACAATGGATTAAATACACCGTGCAGAGACAAATCAATAATCCAATCAATTCTAATCAACTTGATTGCTACTCATGCCTGGAATGGATTAACTCAGCAGATGAATCACAAACCCTTTAACACTTTAAGGACGGCATGATACCTTAGTGCATCATGTCCTTGGTCGTCATGATGCATGAATGCAGCCCTGGCGAGTTACTCATGCCGACCCTATGGGGTTGAGACACTCCCGTAGGGTCGGCATGATGCACCGATGCAGCACCAGCGAGTTACTCGCTGGGGCTGCATTGGTGCATCGTGACGACAAATGTCACCTTTTAGCGACATTCGTCCTTCAAGGTTTAAGGGCTGCATAGTGCTTTAATGTACCATCCCCGTTTATCGTCTTGAGTCATGAATGCAGCCTGAGCAAGTAATTCGCGAGTGCTGCATCATACCGACCCAATTAGGTGGATACACTCTCAAAGGTTGGCGCTATCATGGTTTGAATTCAGCGGTCTCATACATGCACTAGTCTATGGCGACAAAAGGCATAAGGACACTAGTCGCTAAAAGATAACATTGGTCCTCATGATGCACCGATACAGCTCTAGCGAGTAACTCGCTGTTGCTGCACTGGTGCATCATGCCGACCCTCTGGGAGTGTCTCAACCCCATAGGATCAGCATGATGCTTGAAGCGAGTTACTCGCCAGGGCTGCATTCATCATCGTGACGACCAAGGGCATGATCCATTAAAGCATTATGCCGTCCTTAAAGGGTTAAAGGGTTATTGCAGCACACCCAGACCTGTCAACGACCCCCCCCCCCCCACCCTATACTCCAGCTACACCACGTCCTTAGTCTATGGTGAGCCTTATAAAAAGGTGTCATAGAGAAAGGATATTTTCCTCCATTATATTGATGGTTTTTATTGTTGTTGTTTTTTGTATAGTACATTAATTACAATTACGTGGCGTGAAGACAATACGTAAAGTGGCTCCTCTCTTGTTTTTTTGGGTGGCAATACAGGCACAAAAAGACATGAGGTAAATGGCGACAGTATACGGGACCTCTTTCCTCACAGTAATCAGATAACTAAAGGCACATTTCTGTTTGTTGGGTAAAAATGACTGGACTAGAATTCAGACAGATGTGTATTGAGGCAATTCTGGGATTGGGACTACAGTTTGCCTATTGTTTGGGAGGCCAGGGACTCCTAATTGTGGTTGACTAATTACAGTAAATTAATGTATTAAATGTACTTATCTCCCTTAATTTCGCTTATCTTGCTCTTCATTGTCGTCATTTATTATCATTTGATTTACAAAAGGGTTGTATCTACTACGTTGTTATCTGATTGGCATAATTATTTTGGCTAAATATTTGGCTTGTATCAAGTTGATACAGATGAGAAATATACCTCTGAATATATACACGAATCAAAATCGACCTAATTCTAATGAGCATAGCCCTCTTATCCAGGTTGCCATTTTTTTTGCAGATTTCAGCGATACTCTAACACTAATTTCTGATTGGCTTTCCCTGCAACCAGAAAAATACTTCTCCCAGCAAACCCATACACCAGGGATGAATCTCGGGTAGGAGGACAAACTAGGCTGTTATGTAATAAGATACAGTTTTATAAATACATGGATTCAACATCAAGGAGATCAGATGTCATTGCTACACATTTGGCTCTGACAAATGTATCCAGGTTAGAGCTATCCAGGTTAATTTCAATAAGGTCACTTTTTATAAACCTCCCATTGGATCATTTTTTGACAAAAGGGGGTGAGGGTTTTTTTTTGGGGGGGAGGGGTGTCAACCTCTTGACCAGAAGAGTAAACGATAATTTCAACCCCGCTGACGCGCATCCGCCCAAACTTTCACTACCCCCCCCCCTCGCATGTTGTTAATGAAATGATCAGTCCCTATACTAGGGACTCACTGCATAGGGATCCTATTGCTACCTGCCTAGATCTCATGAAAAAGGTTTGGCATCCACATGTTACAGAAATAGAGCCGAGTATTGGCTTACTCGACACCGAGGCCACAAGATGGCCGACAAGCATAGGTTAGTGCCATCTGGTGTGAATCACTTTTTAAGGCCTTCTTCAGTCTCTGTGAAAACTTTTTCGCTATGCAGGACATTCGGTCCTGCAGGTCTTTTATTTTGCAGGACCGGCTTAAATTTTGCAGGCCCTTTTACCTGAGGGCACTTTTTATATCTGATACAAAGCAAGAATTTACATTGAATGAATACAACTTTCCTGTATATTCCTGTTAAAACATTGTAATATATACAAATTAGAGTACTAATTTTCAAAATGATTATGCACAAATGCTTTTTCTCTCTAGAAACCTTGATAATGGTCTATTATGGAATATATTCCTGATTTATCTATGTTAAAATGAGACCAAATTGCCTCATTTTCCCACATTTTCCTCTTTCCAACGACATATTACATGACTATACTTACCAAGGATATTCATCCCAAATATTTTCCAAAACTTCCTGTGGGCCACCCGGGCCCATGGGAAGGTTATCCTGAAGAAAACTACGGGCCCGGACCCAAAATTACGGGCCATTGGCTCCCGGGCCAGCGTTAGTGTCTCCCCCTGACTAATTCCTGCAATCACCCTCGCGTGAAGTTGCTTTGTTATTGACCACCACTGGAGTCATTCTGCAGTTGAGGGGTGACCGGAAGGCATCTAGATTCAAATCAAACTGCATGAAACATCTTACATTATCCATCGATAGATACAGAATGGCCTGAAAACTTGTCTCTAGACTCGTCTAAGTGACTGTCACAAAATAAACGAGTCAAAAGTTGTCTAACCTAACAGGCTACCATCCCACAAATACAATCTGTAGCTGGAAAATGTCAGGTTTTGGGCTGGCACATACCATGCTCCTACCATCTCCAGCTAGAAGACCCGCTTCCTTGTCACTTAAACGAGTTTTGAACTGTTTTTTTTATGACAGTCACTTGGAAGAGTGTGGAGACAAGTTTACTTTTTCAGTGTTCCCAACCTAAATCACGCGAGGTCAGGACCAAAATGGCCGCAGTCATTGCTGCACCCATTGCATCGTTATATTGACCTCATCCAATAGGAAGTTACTCTACCATGTAATGTGTCCCTGAATGTATCAGAGTGTACCGGGGGTGATTCAGGCCCATATAGGTTAACGGTCATTAGGCCAAATAAAAAAAAGGTTCGTTTCAGGTAACATGGGGCGAAAATGTAGGGTCGGTAGGTCGGTATTTTTCCCTTTTTTTTCTTTTTTTTTTACAAACCCTCTACGATACCAAAAAAGTGAAAAAAAATGGGGGAAAGAATCATTTTTTTTGTAAACCTAAAATGGACCCCAAAAAAGTGTAAAAATATAAAAATTTCTTCAAAATTGGATAAAAAAAAGTAGGGTCGGCCCTGTTTTGATAGGGTCGGTCGGGTGACCTGAAACAAACCTTCTTTTTTTTTGGCCTTAGGGGAGCTCGGATCGGTCATTTAGCGATCTGCAATGGCTGGATGAATGCAGAGGCAGTCCGGGTTGTGCCACTAGATAACGCATTATGAGGTCAATATAGCGGTCATTTATAATTCAATTACTATTGTAACCTATACATCAGGTATTTAAAGCGGCATAGTCTGATGGTTAGGGCTCAAAAATAAATTTCACTAAAAATGAACCAGAATGTTCAATATGGCTATACTTCATGTCCTAACTACTTTATTACACATTATTACTCTACAAAGAAGTAATCAGTGCCATCTATATTTCTCTTCTTTTCATCTATTCATGACGTTCTATATTTTGAAACCTTCCTCAAGACCCCCACCACGCCCTATCACTATTTTGGTAGATGTAATCCAAGTCTATGTGTAAAGTACTTTTCCACCTCATTGTGAAATAGACAAGTCACAGTATGTACATGTATTAAATCTTCCTGTATACCTACAGCTTATGGTGCTTACTGTAAAACCCCCACTTTAAGACGACCCCGCCTTTAAGACGACCCCCATTTAGAGAAAAAAATCCGTCTTGTACAAAAAACTTTTAAAATGGTTTTGACAATAATTCTAACCTATGTATAAAAATCCCACTTTAAAGACGACCCCCCCCCCCCCCCAATCTTGAAATCTGTCTTGTAGGAAAAATAAATCCCAAAATAAAATCCGTTTTAAAGCCGGGGTTTTACTGTATATACTCCATAATATAGCATCTAACTCCATCATAGGCACCCCTCCTCCTGTAGTCTGTATAATGGGTATGCTGCTGGCAGTAGATCAAGTTGTACAAAGGCCAGCAGGAGCCCTCCTCCAGGGCCAGTTGTCAGGTGTGCAGATGGGGGGGGGGGTAGGGAGGGGGGGTATAGGGCCGTGCTTAGAATAATCTACAGCACCCACGTCGTTGCCACAGAGGGGTAAGCTCACCATTGGGGCAGATATAGAGAGATTAGCAAGGGATAAGTGTGACCTTTGTGAGAATTCAGCAGCCATTCTGACCTTAGGCTTTTAGGGGCAGTGTTTGGCTAAAATGTGTTTAATATACCCTTTTGTTGTTACACTGAAAGAGTAAACTTGTCTCCAGACTCATTCAAGTGACTATCATAAAATAAACGAGTTAAGATTTGTCTAACCTATCAGGTTACCATCTCACAAATAGAATCTGGAGCTGGCAAATGTCGGCTTTTGGGCTGGCACTTGCCAAGTGGGTCTTCTATCTCCAGCTAGAAGGCCCGCTTCCTTGTCACTTAGACAAGTTTTTGACTCGTTTATTTTATGACTGTTACTTGGAAGAGCCTGGAGGCAAGTTAACTTTTTGAGTGTATGATGCATGAATGCAGCTCTACATGGCGAGTAACTCGTCAGGGCTGTATTATGCATTGTGCTGACTATAATGGGTTAATAAACCCCTTAATGATCGGCAAGATACATAAATGCTGCTCACCAGGGCTGCATTTATGCATCATGACCACAAAAGACAAAGCACATTAAATCAATTATCGCCCCTTAAAGTGTTAAGTCATTGTAACTTTGGTAACTCAGCTGATGGAGTTAAGCTGTTTAATGAATAAATCCTACCACACATATCGATGCCTATATAGCTATGCCCACACTATGTCTGATAATCCTAAGCTTACACACCTGACCTGAGGTAAATCCTGTGGTTAAACCGATAGGCCTGTATACATGTCTGGCTATCATTTGGCTTATATCCATGTGTACATCATGGCCAGTCACCTAGGATCAATAGTGTAAGGTGGGGCCATAAATAATGGGCAACCCGAGCTCCTCGCTTAACCCTTTATGGGATGCTCGATACCTCAAGGTGTCAAGTTGGCATGGCACAGTGACGCAGCGCCGGAGTAACTGGCCGACGCTACATGAGTGTATCATGCCAATCCTATTGGAGTGCATCACACCTATAGGGTCGTCATGATGCATGAATGCATCACCGGTGAGTTACTCGCAGCTGCAGTATTCAAGCATCATGCTGCCAGAATGACATAGTGGAATAAAGCAGTTTGCTGGTATTAAAGGATCAAGGAGACACCTTGGATGGAGGCCCATGTACAGGACTAACAATAGCTCAGAGGGTTAGTGCTAATGCAATGTCATTGCAGTCCTAGTGCTATTTTTGTAGGGACCTAAGCATATCAATGCCATCTAAATGCATCTGAAGGCTGAATATATATATATATATATATATATATATATATATATATATATATATGTATATGTATATATATATATATATATATATATATATATATATATATATATATATATATATATATATATATATATAAAGGTGACAAGGATAGACGATATGTCCCATCAAGTTAACACATCCTTTATATATCTATCTATCTATTGATATTTATTATATATCTATCTATCTATCGATATATAGATATAGATAGATATATAGATATATGTATATATATATATAGATAGATAGATAGATAGAGAGATAGAGAGAGAGAGAGAGAGAGAGAGAGAGAGAGAGAGAGAGAGAGAGAGATGGATAGATATATAGATAGAGATAGATACATACAGATATAGAGATACAGATAGATGGATAGATATAGATAGATTTAATGTGGATAGATATATAGATATAGATAAACGACTTACCGACTAATAGATATAATCATAAAGGGATATGATTAAGGGCTATATATTATGTATATAGTACATTTGTATATAACTTATTCTGACACTAGATTAGTTGTTATACCTGTTGTTTCTAGTCTCACGTTATCTTATCAGGTGATGACCTCAAGTGACCTTTGCCCATGCAGTAGAATTAAACCAGAGGACTAACATGACCAGAATTATCATGATGATACCGTCGGCTCCTGTATCCAGTAAAAACGATATAATACATTTGGCTTACATTGGCATAATCGGGCGTTTGCACAGAATTTTCTTATCTAGTCCATCATAATGTAATGGGCAGTTATTGTTAAATATTATTATTGCTTATCCCGATTTTACCCATGATTATTATTACCATAATTATTCTCCCCATTGATTCCGTATGCTATGACCTTATCGTGGGTCTATAGGTATCCCAAATAATTCCGTGTTTGACTTTTAATATTGTATCCCCCAATAATTCTCTATACAAGTATATGGCCTTATACACAAGCCCTATGCCCTAGCTATGAACATTTCTATAGAAAACTTTGGACTTAGTCATAAATTGTCTTAATCAAAGTTAAAGTGGCATAATCACCAAGCGTATCCCACTCACAATTCTAGTAGCCTATTGTTCTAGTCTACTATGTGGTTAAGTGCGAGTGATGAGAATGCCTCTTTGATGTATACACTGTAGGTATGCTACACTATAGTCCATAGTGTACTGGATTGTACTTACAAGTACCCTACATTGTGTAGCAGACAGGCACGTGTACCCGCACAGACGTTGGCAATTATACACCCCCACACCCACCCTTCATCAAACATTGACGATAACCCAGTCAGATGTAGCACGACTCATGGAAGTGGACATAATGCGATTTGCTACCCTCCCTCCCTGAGTCCCTCCCTCCCCGGGGGGGGGGGGGGGGGGGGGTCACTTAGTATATTTTGTATACACATGTGTGCGGCTGGCAAGGGTACTTTTTTTACAAAATTCCCCATGACAAGGGTCCACTTTTCAAGAAGATTTGCCATGACAAGGGGGCAGTTTCATGAAAATCCCCACGACAAGGTTCTACTTTTGAAGAAAATGTCTGAGATTTTACCTAAGTTTTCCATTTAAAAAAATCAAAATCAAGTGCCCCCCACCCCCCCCCCCCCGCCCCGGCGCTCCCTTCCTCCTCTATCCTCCCATCCCCTGCGCCTACCCTACAATGCCTACACTACTCACAACAGCACACCACAGACACCAGCAATCCTCCACCCGCAGGTGTCACGGTACAGAATCCACAGCGTGACCTAGTTCCCACAACCATAACAAACCCAGCGGAAGCCGCGGACGACGTGCGGAAAAACGGTGAAAAAACGGCCATGGTCGGGTGTTGGGGGTTGTGATCTTGGCTGTGGAGAGATTAGGGGATAGTGGACGGATTAAGAGGGCCTACCATGGTGTTGGCTTGGTGGGCAGCGCCGGGGAAGACTCCAGGGTGTTGTGGGCTCCTACATGAGATCTGCCGCGCTCCCAGCTTGGCTTTGCTTTGATGGGCGGGCGCTGAAAAGGGTGCAAGGTTTCAGGCTGGCCCCGGCTGCTTTTGTCTGCGTGCTACCCGGTGCAACGCCGGGCTGGAGATAGGGTTGTGGTGTGTACAGAGGGAGTGGGGGATCAATATGGCACAGCCGACCAACAGCTGGGACATGTGCTGGGAGAGTGACGAAGGGCCTGCTGTGTTTGGCAACAGTCACATACAGTGACCTCCAGGAGGGGAGGGGGGGGGGGGGGGGGGGTGGAAGGGATCCAAGGAGGGGGCTCTAATTTCTGCACTGCCCTCTCTCTCTCCACCCAGGCCAAGAAAAGGTTGGTTTCCAGTCCAGTCTAGCAAAACTGTACAAAACCAACTCTGCTATTTATAATTCCTTTCGCGTCTAGTCAATATAGGCTACTATAGGGCCAAAAAAAATAAAAGGTGCGTTTCAGGCAACCCGACCCTAGTTTCAAAAAGGGCCGACCCTAGCATTTTTTTCCGATTTTGGAGAATTTTTTTTTTTTTTTTTGCAAATATTTTCGGTCAGGAAGAACAGATCACATATATATATATATATATTGCCTAATTAACTGTCCAGCCTCAGGAAATTGCTTATTAACAAGAATGTCCAATAATTTCATGATATTCCTAGTTATAGTAAGAATTGGTGAGTCGTCTTGATGACCCGCGAGTCGATATGACAGTCCGCGACTCATTCAAGATACCTCCAACATTAAAAAAAAAAAAAAAAAAAAAAAAAATCCGACCTACCTACCCTAAATTTTTGGACCATGTTGCCTGAAACACACCTTCTTTTTTTTTTGGCCTAGTTAAGGTCATTATTATTATTTCTATTCTTTAGAGAAAACTAGCCCATTCATTTCATGTTTAACCCCGAAAGAAAAAAGAAAAGAAAAAAAAAGGGGGGGGGGCAAATGGCACCCTAGGCCTAGCTTTTCAGACCATGTTACCAGAAACCAACTCTTTTTTATTTAGCCCCAGAACACATGTTGTCCAAAAGGGCGCTGGCAAGTGTTCTGAGCATGGTTCATAGGAGGTGGATGTAGAGGGGTGGGGGGGGGGGGTATCATTTTTGTCGGCTTCTTTTTCCACTCAATACCATCAGTACACATGGGGTGCCAGCTGCGGCTCATGGTGGGTGGGTTTTATGGGGCTCTGGAGGTGGGTGGTGGGGAGTTGGGGGCTTCTGCTGAATTTAAGAAATGCCAGGTATTCCCTGTTATTTGTATTCCCATGTCCCACGTTGCCCCTTCATGTCACTAAGCCCCATGCATGTCATGAGAAATGCCCTTGCCATCATGTCAAATTTAAAGTCCAGATGACCCATTTCCGTGTTGGCTTTTAGAAGCGAGGGCCTTTGAATAAGTAGGTCTCAAATAGGTGCAAGGAGTATATATATATATATATAATATACATGTGTATATACAGGCCAATACAGTGTGTAGCATCTCATTATGCCCTACACTGAAAACATAGGTTTGGATGAAGGTCATCACTGCAGATGACTTAGGGTAATCATGGCCGGTTGATGACCTATGATAATCATAGTGATGACCCAAGGTCATCATCTTGAGGACATAGTTTTGCCACTAGGGGGGCCCTACTAGACTAGAATGTAGTAGACAATCCAGTCTCTGAGTGATCTACTAATTAAGTCATATGAAAACCTTGATCATAGATACTTATAAGCTAAACCATTGTTAAGAATATTTTAAATGAATATTTTAAGCAAAATTACTAAAGCATACATATCTGTATACCTAGACACCTTTTCTTTGTCTAAAACTACATGTATAAGTTTGAGGATATACTCTGATTGGTTACAACTTACACACATAATGGACCAATCATCAGGGCTTAAAGGTGCACTCAATAAGGCTTGATGATGGGAAAAGGGGGTAATTAAAAGATATTTGAAAATAATATCTTAATTGTTTTGTAAAAGATGATATGCAAAAGTCATCAAATTGATTACCTAGTGTCATCACTATGATTGTCCAAGCACTCTCTCTAATTTGGTCAAAAGGTGATCAAGGTGATGACCCAGGTCATCACATATGATGACCCTAGTGATGACGGGGTACTCCCCCAGACCCCCATCACAGTGATCACCCTAAAGTCATCACTAGTGATGACTTTCTAGACCCATAAAACTTTCAGTGTATGAAACCTCCCCGGAAGCCTCATCCCTTCATGTTCATGTCCAATATAGATCTCTGTACTATTACAGGTCAAAGTATAGCCACCACTATATTATCATACACCAGTGGCGTAGGAAAAGGGGGGGGGGCAGGGGGGCCCGGGCCCCCCCAATCACAGAGGAGGGGGGGGGGCCTGAATATGTTTGGGCCCCCCCAAAATTTGCCAAGACCCTATCATATGATACATAGATTCCCCAAATTGTACCTCTCACACATAGAAAAAAGTGGGGGCAGAGTTGCTTGGCCCCCCAATCAGAATTAAAAAGGGCTCAAAACTACTTGTTTACACGATTCCAATACAAGCGTGCATACACACCATCATACCTAAAATCTGACATTTAAAGCTGGTTGGGGTGCCCCCCCCCCCAATGAAGATTTGCTTCCTACGCCTCTGTACACATGTTGTAGCCATTAGTATCATGTGGCTTGTATGTTCATACTCAATTATTCACTTATAAATATAATGAAGAAGTGAAATAACGATGAAAGTCGGAAAGCAGGAGAGCCAATCGTTACGGTGGCTGAAGTATAGGTCTTGCTGGTTGGTTGATAATTGAGACGGATGATGGGCCAAAAAAGGGAACAACCCGCGGGCACAAGGCTTATTGATAACGGTTATATTTATAAGTGTCTGTCGTCGCATTATCGACTGGAGCCCGCTGCATGCATGAATTTAAAGTGCTAGAATAGATATAATGAATTAAGATAATATGCCCTTTTGTCGTGCGTCATGGTGCATGAATGCATCTGGTTGAACCTACGGGTTGATACACTCCCTAAGGGCCGGCATCATGATGCATGAACGCAGTGCGGGAGAGTTATATACTGGCACTGGGAGTTCGTGGTTATATACTCTATCACGACGACAACTATAGCCAGAATTTGCTGGCCCGGCAGCAACAGTCGGAGTGCAGGCATGACAGGAACTCAGCCCTTTATATACGGTCGCCGGGGTTTATGATACGGTTCATCACCCCTGTATCCCTGACCTCATATAAGGCCGGTGCTTATTCAAAACCCGGCGCTAAAACGCGAGGGTTTGGTACCTGATGTAAGTAGTATAGGGTGCGTCACTTATCCTGTGGTGCTGTGCTGCAGTAGTATGGTGGAGGACTATTTCCTTGACGGGCCATGTCCCTATGCTTTAACCATTTAAGGACGGATGTCGCAAAAAGATGACTTTTGTTGTCATGATGCACCAATGCCGACCCTACCGGAGTCTCTCAACCCCGTAGGGTCGGCATGATGCTCGAATGCAGCACTAGTGAATTACTCGCCAGGCTGCAATCATGCATCATGATGACCAAGGGTATCATGCCTTAATGCATTATGCCATCCTCAAATGGTTTAACATTATTGTCCATGGTTAATTATTATGAACTTAACACTTCAAAATCAATGAGCAGCGCTTTAGACGCTCTGCATGTCACGGCTCTACCATGTAGGAGTCACTGAAGGCTTTGGAGCTGAGCGAATAGTACGCCATCTATCGGCAAAAGGCACAGGCATGTGTGCCGTCAGCGACCCGCATCTCTCCCGATGGCCCCGGCGTTTGAATGGTATAGTAATTGAAAAGGCCCCTTGATATTCTGACACCGGCGAGTGAGTGAGTAAATCGCTGGTGCAGCATTGGTGCATCATAACGGTGCATTGGGAGTGTATCAGCCCCATAGAGTCGGCATGATGCATGAGTGCATTATGTTTCAAGGTCCTTTTGCTGGAACCGTTAGGCAGATCAATATGAGATCTTTGAATTGAAAGACCAAATTCTCACCTGCCAGAATACATTTACTTTTCCAAACATTAAATCCCGACCTTAATGTCTATAATTTTTATAGATTGCAGTATGTACTTATACATCATGCATTGGCAATAATCACAGATACTATAACTGGATTTGGTGATAGTATTTACAGAGAATATCTACAAATATGAATACACATTACCTCGGCAATTATTAATTAGGAACTTTCCCCCTCCTCAATCATCCCTAATGAGGTCCTTAGTGTAGAAGTAAAGGGACAGGTAGAACGCCACGAGGGGGACATATTGTATGTTTCAGGTCGCCTGACCTTACGCTCCGAGATGATGAAATGCTCAGATGGCTGTGTCTCACGACCTTTGGCCAATGTTTTTGTCTCTGACCGGGTGCCAGCTCTGACCGGGTGCCAGCTCTGACCGGGTGCCAGCTCTGATCGGCCTGAATAAAATCGGGTTATTTAAGGCAGATGGAGATAGAATTTGGATGAAAAGGTTAATGGATGTTATAACTCTCTAAACTAGTCATTAATTGTCCATGTTTATCATCATCTGCCCTAAATAACCCGTTTTTATTCAGGCCGGTCAGAGCTGGCACCCAGTCAGAGCTGGCACCCGGTCAGAGACAAAAACATTGGCCCAAGGTCGTGAGACACAGCCAGATACTTTTCACGTTATTTTAAAGAATCTTAAAGCCACAGCGGAGGGGTAAGGCAAATGATTTCACACCTTAGTTATTTCCACATACCTTCACATCACGCTAAAGCTGTGGTTTAAAACAGATAGACAATAGTTTTTTTAAGTTACCCTCTCATAACCATAGTCTATCTATTACATAAATGTTTAGAGCTGAGTAAAAAATGACAATGGCACAAATCGTGCATATGTTTGACAATAATTGCTTTCTACTACTACCTGTATTAAATGATTACCTGACCGTGTTACATGAAACAAATGTTTTATTGGCATTGGCTCCTAGGTACCTATAGGTAACTGATTGGGGACCGCATAATGCTTTAATACATTTATGACCTTGGGCGTCATGATACATGCATGTAGCCATGGTACATGTACGTATCAGCCAGTGCTTCATTCCTGCATCATACTGACCCTGGTGCCAACCGTATAGGGTTGATACACTCATAAAAAGGTCGGCATGATGCATGAATGCATCCCTGATGAGTACATGAAGACCCACTTTATAAGGTCTACGTGTCATGGAGTATCACAGCACTATATAGGCGGCCCTTAACCCTTTAAAGATGGATGTCGCTAAAAGATAAAATTTGTCATCATGATGGACCAATGCTACCCCGGCGAGTAACTCGCCAGTGCTGCATTGGTACACAGGCCCGTAGCCAGGGGGGGGGGACGGGGGGGACGCGTCCCCCCCCCCCCCCCACGGCCCTACAGGTGAAAAATGGTCCGTATCAGAGAGCCCCCTACATAGTCATAGGCAAGATAGGCCTAATATTTGTCCGGCGCTGTGGTCATCAGGAGTGCTGCTGACTATTTGTCACTGGTCATCAGGACTGCTGCTGACTACTCGTCACTGTGGTCATCAGGACTGCTGCTGACTACTCGTCACTGTGGTCATCAGGACTGCTGCTGACTACTCGTCACTGTGGTCATCAGGAGTGCTGCTGACTATTTGTCACTGGTTATCAGGACTGCTGCTGACTGTGCGTCACTGGTGACGAGAGACATTAGTTTTCCGATAGACGGCGCGTGGGATACGTTGCATCGCATACAGAAGTCTGATACAGAAGGGTGTAACTTTCACTTGGCAACTCAAACCGGAAACCAAATGCCGGTGAACGAAAGTACCGCGTCTTGGAGAAGAATACAAGGTCAAAGGTAAGAACTGCTGATTAAAACCATCAATATCAATGCTGTATCAATATCGATGCTGCTCCGGTAATGCATTTCAACCAAGGGGATTTTATTGGTCAGTAGTTAGGCTATGAGAATGAAAGTGAGAGTTTATGTCCGTGATTTTTTGAAAAGTGATGAGGCTTTTTTTCATAATTCATAATACCCCCCCCCCCCCCCGTCAAAAACTCATACATTTTTACCCCCCCCCCCCACCTACGAGTGGGGAAGCTTGGTGGTAAATGAGGGTGGGGGGGGGTCATAAAATCATGACCATAGTGGGTAGGTCGAGATAATTATCGGCTATCTAGGTGGGGGGGGGGTCAGAATAAAACGGCCGCAGGAAGTTACGGTATATCTTTGCAGGTGTCACATCGAATCTTCGGTACGGTACGCATAATTTCGGCCAAAATTGACCCCGCCCCCCCCCTGTTGCACCATGTAACCTATGCATTGGGCCTACCCTCCATCCCCATCAGTACATACTTAAAGGCGCACTGAACTCAAGACGTCATTTGCGTGCAAAACTCGGCAGGGTTAGGTCACCGACTCCGTGCGCCTTTAAATGACTGGCACCCCCCCCCTACCGCCATAGGCCTGCCAAATAGGTAGAGAATTTTTGGCTTTTTCTCACAACAGCATTAAACCGACCCCTCACAAATTGTTATCTTAAAGTAACCTGAACCCAGCACCCAGCAAAGCTAAGTTTCAGACTAAAAGAAGCAAAGCAGCATACCACATTGTTTACTTCATAAAATGTCTCTTCACGGGCACCGATAGATCTACTAATAGTAGGCCTACTATCAATATTGTTTGTTTTTTCGCAGACAGGATCCCCTCCCTCACAACCCCATCTGTATACTATAGTATTAGTAATATTAATCATAGCCTACTTCTTCATTTCTTCATACAGGACCTTATCTCAACTATCTGTGGGTATATATAACACAGGAGAATGGGACGAAGAGAGGTGGAGAAACGTAAAATGAAGGCAGTTGCCAAGACATGCCATACCCTAGACAACTTCTTTGGAAAAAGAAGAAAAAATGGTAAGTAGCATGAAATATTTATTATCATACTCATTTTACATTAAAGCTATAATCTTTTCACAAATAATCAAGAAAGTATTAGGAGTCATTTATGCATTTAGTAATAGGAAGCACACTCAATCTTGGCAATCAGTGTTATAGTTTATCTAATGTAGATGTCAGATATACCCTCTATATTGATAAAGATGGGCACTGCCCTCCTCCTTTTTAGATGAAAACCCAGAGGTCATGAACCAAGTGGAAGGACTGCACCCTGGAGAGCAACAAGATGATTCTGACAGAGATGCAGATCTATCTGATGAGAGCAATGAATCCAGTATGTATATTTCCCTACATAGTGGATAGCATTTCTTTTGATCATGGTTGTGGTTCACCTATATAGGTGCATATCAACCTATAAGGACAGTGAATATCTACTTAATTCCTAAGATATGTAAGCATTTAGTATCGGTAGGAGTGAATTACCGTAAATTCTCGCGTATAAGCTTAACTCGCGTATAAGCCGCACCCCTAACTTTGACAAATTATATAAGCCGCAGAGGGGGTCTGAATATTGCGATTTTGGTACTGTAGTATACTAATATAAACTCTCGTATAAGCCGCACCCTATATAGGCATGTTTGGTATCAAAAGAAAGCTGAGTCTAACTCGCGTACAAGCCGCGGCTTCTACGCGAGAATTTACGGTAAGTCATTTTTAAGGGGGATTGTTCAGTATGCAACAGTTCCAAGGTAGCAAATATTTACACACTATTCTATTGGGTAGCACTGCCGTGATGCTACACAATTTAATATGCCATACAAAGATGATTTGCTGCTCTGGCCCAGATATCTGAACAGTATGAGCCCTTCGACAAGGTAGTTGTAACATGAAACTTTTATTCTTCATTGATAGGTAAATCAACAATGTCACAGGAACCTGTGGCGAGTACCTCAACCTCATGCAGAGACAACACAGAGATGGCTGATACCGGTTCTGCTGAAGGTACCAAGGTGCCAAAGGTACCAACTCGAGTAAATCCCATAAGGCCAGACTTAGGCGATTTGATAAAAGCAACAATGACACCTGGTGAAGTTAGTAAGTGTATAGAAACTCTAACTGCGCAACAGAAATATCAACTACTCGCTGAACATGATCGTCCATCACCCGAACACATTTTCCCAGAAACTTTCATGGACGGGTATCACAGATCGTTCCAACATAAATGGTTTTCATTGTGCCCTGGCCTAGTCTATAGCAACAGATTGGATGCTGCATTTTGCAAGTTCTGTGCTGTGCTTCTTCCAACAGACAAAAGGATTAGTCACAAAGGATTCGTGAATGTGCCGTTCACAAATTGGAAAAAGTTTAAAACTAAATGGGACAAACATGCGGCAGGAAAATTTCACCAAGCAATGCTACAAGAAGGGGAGCAATACATTCAGGCCATGAATGAGCCCCAGAGGAGGCGTATTGATGTAAAGATAAATGACCAGAAATTGGCACAGATACGGGAAAATCGCCACATTCTAAAATGCTGTACAGAAGGAGTGTTATACTGTGCTAAGCAGTGCATTGGGCTGAGGGGCACCACAGAGAATCTGTCACATAGTGGAAACCCTGGAAACTTCCTTGCCTTTCTGAGGGAAATGGCTAAGCATGATGCAATTCTTGAGGCCCATCTGGAGAAACCACGATTAAAAAATGCAACATACATATCTCCTACAACACAAAACATCCTGATTGAGATCATTGGCCAGCAGATAATTCTGAAAGATATTTTGGCTGAGGTTAGGGAGGCAGGGTTTTTCTCTGTAATGGCCGATGAGGTGACCTCTGCAAACAAAGAACACATGCCAATTGTTCTTCGGTTTGTTGACAAGGGGAGTGACATTAGAGAAGAGTTTGTGCAGATGTCCACCTTGGAACGCACAACTGGTGCAGAGGTTGCAAAAAAGCTGATCTCTGTGCTTCAGGATGATCTGGGTCTGGACCTTAGTCTTATGAGAGGCCAGGGATACGATGGAGCATATAACATGTCCTCTGACGCAGTTGGTGTGCAATGTGTCATAAGAGAAGTTGCTCCAAAGGCACTGTACAACCATTGTGGCAGTCACATATTCAACTTGGTCATTGTTGATTCATGCAAGAGCAGCACATCAGTTGTCAACACACTGGAGAAGCTTAAAGATACCTGCATATTCTTCACATACCGACCTAAAAACATGTGTGCTCTCAAGGATGTGGTGTCGCATCATATCATAGATCCGCAACGCAGGAAACCCATCATTGATCTGTGCAAGACCAGATGGGCAGAAAGGCATATTGCCTATCAGCACTTTTACCAGTGCTACGTCTTCATCGTGAAGACACTGGAGAGAATTGCCAAGGGGCACCATGTAGGCACTTATGATCCACTGTTTGACAAGGGGTGGTCTTCGAAGTGTAAGGCCAAAGCAGGCACACTCCTGGAGTCCATCACTAGCTTTGACTTCATTGTTACATTTGTAACAGTCTACCAGTTCCTGTCTCACATGGCAGGCATAACAGTCCGGCTACAGGGATCAACTGTGGACATCATCAAAGCCTACAGCGAGGTAACTATCAATAATATATCTTTTCACAATGTTTTTTAAATATGGCTTATATGCTCTTGTTCAGTAATATATTTAGAGTCTATTCATGTCTATTAATCGAGAATAATATAATGTAACTTGTGTACAACTGTGCAACAACATGGGAGATGGTAACACTGAGGGAAATAACCGTTATGCTGTAAACACACTATTTCAGGAGATATTACAAGAACAGTAAACAGTTATGAAAAACTCTTGTGTGAACTTTTTGTGTCATTCAATATCATTTCAGGTTGAAGATGTAAAGTCTGTGTACTGCACGCTAAGGGACAACATTGAAGTAGAGTTCCACAAGGTGTATGAGCAATCAGTCAGAATGGCTGCTGCAATCAATCAGGTACCAAGCATGCCCAGATTGTGTGGAAGACAGATACACCGAGGCAATGCAGGTGGCCCAGATACAGGACCAGAAGCCTACTACAGGATCAACATGGCTGTGAAGTTTGTAGACCACATCAATACATCCATGGCGACTAGGTTTTCTGGTAGGTTTAATTAGAGAATTGAACAACCTTTGTACATAAGCAACCATGATATACCACTCTTGAAACAAGAATAAACTGATATTCTCTTGGTACATTTTCTAAAAAGGCATTAATCAAATGTAATATGTTTAAGTGAGAATATCACATTATCAAATATTGATTTTGTTACTATGTTTTACAACAGCTCTATCAAAGAGATTGTTACTATGTTTTACAACAGCTCTATCAAAGAAGGCCTCAGGATTGCTTGGACTGGTGCCTTCCGTCCTGTGCAGAACCGAAAATGACCTATCTGAAGTGGTGCAGTTATACCAAGAGGACCTCCCCTCACCGGAGCTTGTCAGCTCCGAGATCTTCAGTTGGAAAACAAAGTAAGCATTCATCCCAGTTCCAAAACACTGCATGATAATACATAAAGTGTGATCCTTAATTTTATTAAGTGAGATCCTTAATCTTATTGATTGGAATACTATTTTTCTCCCTGACTTTTACATCTGAGGAAGTATTTCCAATTCCATGAAATCAGCTAATCTCTGTTATTAGATTAATATTTATTGTACATATTCATATACTTCAGGCTCCTGAAGATTCCTGATTCCGAGAGACCTGACAACCTAGCAAAAGCCATTAAGATGTGCGACAAAACAAACTACCCAAACCTGTACACCCTGCTAAAGATTGCATGCACTCTCACTGTAACATCATGTGAGTGTGAGAGGAACGCTTCAGCACTCCGAAGACTCAACACATTCACCAGGGCTAGTATGTCAGAGGAGAGGCTGACCTCGCTGGCCCTCATGCACATCCACTACGAAACATCTGTCCACATAGACCTAGACACCGTAGTAGACACATATGCCCGGCAGCATCCGACACGACTTCAATTCGATAGTGTGCTCTTAGAATCATCATGAATCATGAATATGAATAAAGAGTATGAAAAGTATGAGGTATATATTTCTTCTGTTATTATTGAAAAAGCTACCATCAACCAGTATAAGGTGTTAAATAGGACCATTTATGTATTTGTATTAACAAATGACACTATACCAAAGTATGCATCTAGAGGGTCCCAAAATACACCAGAGTGCACCATTTCACGTCGAAACACTTCAAAATTTTCTGGGGGGGCATGCCCCCAGACCCCCCCAGCTTGTCGCTGCGCTTCGCTTGCGATGTGATACTGACTCAAAAAGGTCCACATTCAAAAGATAGTCCCCCCCCATCAAAAGAGCTGGATACGGGCCTGGTACATCATGCTAACACTACCGGAGTGTATCAACCTCGTGAGGTCAGCATGATGCTTAAATCCAGCACTGGCGAGTTACTCGCCAGGGCTGCATTGATGCATCATGACGACGAAGGTATGATGCTTTAAGGTATCATGCCCTCCTTAAAGGGTTTACTCTATAGCTTACATAGTGGGCCGTGTCAATGTTGCCATACTCCACGTCACTCCATATGTCAACACGTTATTGATGGTTCATTACTGGAGTTGATAGGCCTCCTCATTATGTGAGGGTCTGTACATTAGTGATTAACTACATGTTAATTAACCATGTAAGGGTAGCATAGTGCAGTAATGCATAATGCCCATGGTCGTCATGATGGATGAATGCAGCCCTGGCAAGTAAGTCACCAGGGCTGTATTTAAGCATCAAACCAACCCTATGGGGTTGATACATCCCCAAAGGATCAGCATGATGCTTGGAAATAGCCCTGGCGAGTTAGCCTCCAGGGCTGCATTCATGCATCATGACAACCAAGGACATGATGCATTAATACATTATGCGGTCCTTAAAGGGTTAAATAATAAGCCTCCTCATCAGCTTTGGTTTTGTAAGTTAGTAATTAATTAGTTTAACCCTTTAGAGATGGTGTGCTGCCTTAAGGTTCATACCCATTAATTTTGTTATCATGATACACCAATGTAATGCTGGCGAGTTACTCACACGCTTTGCATTGGTGCATCACACGGGCCGTGTATCAATGCCCCTGTTTGATGCACGAACGCATCACTGGAGAGGGGGTGCAGAGGGGCTCCCCCCCCCTTAGGTCGGAAAGTCGCCGAAAGTAAGGCACCCAGGTCGCAAAGTCGCTTTTATCGACCATTTATACTATTGCCAATTTTTCCAAAAAGTTGCCAGGTCGCTTAAATTATTGTAACAGGTCGCTAGGTATTGCATCAAGGGCAAACCAACAATTTGAAATATTATTAGAAAAAAAACCACCCCCCCTCGCATTAAAAAGAATGATTTGGTCCAGACCCCCCTGCATGGGTGCGCCCTTGCGTATATTTATGACTTATACATAATCACTTGTCACATTCCCTCCAAGTCCACAACATGCTCAACCCAAAATTGTCCCCACATACCCTCAGTACGCCCCCCACCCCACCACCACCCCAATCCCCACCTCCGTGCCCCACCCATCTTCCACCCAACTCTGTCCCCATATAGTAGTATGTCCTTCACCCCTCCCCCTTATCCTCCCCCCCCCCCTTCCCACCCTCCCAAGTTGATAAGGCTCCATACGTCACATTACCTGTCGCCTGGTGGACACGGAGAGGGTCATCCATCCTTATCAAGTCTTATCAGATCTGATCAGCCCCTGACAATGACACCATAACACCCCATCTCCCCACCCCACCCACTCCACTCCTCACTGACAAGCTGTTATAGCCCTTAACCCTTTAAGGACGGCATGTCGCTAAAAGATTATATTTGTCGTCATAATGCACCAATGCAGCCCCGGCGAGTTACTTGTCGGGGCTACATTGGTGCATCATGTTTGGGAGTGTCTCAACCCCGTAGGACTGGCATGGTGCTTGAATGTAGCCCTGGCGAGTTACTCTCCAGGGCTACATTCATGTATCATGACGACTGTGGGCATGATGCAGTAAGGCATCAAGCTGTTATAACCCTTTAACGGAATCATACTGCTTTAATGCACTATGCCCTTGTGTTGGAATGATGCATAAATGCAGCCCTGGCGAGTAACTCACCAGGGCTGCATTCAAGCATCATGACGACCCTATGGAGTTGAGACTTTCCCGGAGGGTCGGCAGGATGCACCAATGCAGCCCCGGCGAGTTACGCACCGGGGCTGCATTGGTGCATCATGATGACAAATGTCATCTTTTTAGTGACATGCCGTCCTAAAACGTATGAGTTAAGCGCAGCATACTGCTTAAATGTGCGATACCCTCTTTTTGGCATGATTCATGAATGCAGCGATGGCATGGAACTCTTCATGGCTGCTTTCATACATCATGCCAACCCAACAGAGTTGATACACTCTTAATGGGTCGGCATGATGCACCAATACAATGCAACTATATACAACTTACCCAGCCCCATACTGCAAACGTTAACTCAGCAAAATGTACGTACCTGCAAAACACAAAGAGAAAACAATTGTTAAAGTCAGGGCTACATTCATAAAATGCTTTAGCACCTGCCATTACCTTACCCCGCCTGTTACTGTCGTGGCAGCAACATCCCGGCCTTTAATGGTGTCCTACAAAGGGCGGCCAGGAACAAGCTCCCATTATCCGGATGTGGAAAACAAATGCCTGCCTGAACCGGAAGTGACAACTACAGTACCCATCGGGGGAACTCTGGTCTGTAGTATAGAGAAGGGGAAGATGAAGACAAACGGCAAGAAACCGTGCATTAACCCATTAAGGGCCGCACAGTGTTTTAACTCTTCCTTTCCCAAGGCATTTTTGGGGGATTTTCGGACTTTAGAGTTTGGGATAAGCTTTCCAAAACTGCATCAATCATAAAAATAATCCAATTAGAAGTCAAATGGTGATGTTTTAACCTAAGCGAGTATGCAGAAGAGCCAGTACGGTAGTAATGTGTATTCATATCAATAAGGGTATCAACATATCATTAACAAGCATGATGCATGAATGCAGCCCTGGCGTATATCCTCACTAGGGTCGCATGAATGCATCATGCCGGCCATATGGGGTTGATAGGACTCTGTTTCCACAAAGAGTATGCATGATGCATGATGATATGGTTTTAAAACCAACACAGCTGAAGACTGGCCAGCAGGTCCACAAGGCCCATTCGGACCGAACCCGTGATACATGAGTCACTGGCGCTGCATTCATGTATCATGCCGATATGATTAAAGCGGCAAAATCACCGAGTGGCTGCCATTCAATTTCCAGTCTACTACAATGGTGAAGTGTTAGTTGTGATTGTGGAACTTTAAGGGATACTCAACTGTGAAAATCCTTTGTACCTCAATCCTTAATATCATGGCTTAGCAAGTAGTATAGACAAATGTGGATGTTTTAGCATACCACACTCAAAAAGTAAACTTTTCTCCAGACTCTTCCAAGTGACGGTCATAAAATAAACGAGTCAAAAACTCGTCTAAGTGACAAGGAAGCGGGTCTTCTAGCTGGAGATTGAAGACCCACTTGACATATGCCAGCCCAAAACTTGACATTTGCCAGCTCCAGATTCTATTTGTGGGATGGTAACCTGATAGGTTAGACAACTTTTGACTCGTTTATTTTATGATAGTCACTTTGACGAGTCTGGAGACAAGTTTACTTTTTCAGTGCATTCAATTGATGTGAATGCCATCTTCCCATGCACTTGCCATAACATGCAGTGTTGTCAAGGAGGCTGAATACCCTATAATCTAAACTTCTTAGTGCTATCTCTAAATCGATCTTACTAGAAGGTTTTAAATGTTAAGATAGATGGATGCAATTTGGGTGAATGACTGGGGTAACTGTAGTGGTGTAGAAAAGGGGGGCAGGGGGGATCGGCCCCCCTAATCACAGAGGAGGGGGCCCCCTCCCCTCCCAAGCAGGACCCTATGATGTAATGCACAAAGTTTTCAAAATGTACCTTTCTCACATAGGGACATTCGGGCCTAGCACCCAATCAGAATTAAAGGGGGGGGGGGGGTCAAATACTACTTTTCTATACAATTTCTATATGAGCGTGTATATGCACTATCATGATTGGAAGCCAATATTTAATGCTGGTTGGGTTGGGCCCCCTGC
Source organism: Harmothoe impar (assembly GCA_947462335.1). Classification (NCBI taxonomy): domain Eukaryota; kingdom Metazoa; phylum Annelida; class Polychaeta; order Phyllodocida; family Polynoidae; genus Harmothoe; species Harmothoe impar. The sequence goes on from OX381719.1 coordinate 19,627,776, forward strand.
CCCTCCCCCCCAAATGAAGATTTGCTTCCTACTCCTCTGCTCTAGGGGGTAGATATAATTAATCACATGGTGGGTGGAGGTTAAACATGTGTAAGTGTATTGGTACTGTGGAGGAACAGGAGGAGGGGGCAGAGGTGTTAGTATAGTTGATGAATGTCTGACTGGGTGGGGGGTTGTGTCTTGCTATGGTTTAGTGGTTTGGCGAATATTAATTGGGGGGGGGGTGATAATAAGGACAAAAAGAAATAAAGGCATGTTTCAGGCAGCATGGTCCAAGAAATTGGGATAGGTAGGTTGGAAAAGAATCCCCAAAATCGGGGGGAAATGCTAGGGTCGGCCCTTTTTCAATCTAGGGTCGGGTTGCCTGAAACACACCTTTTTAATTTTTTGGGGGGGGCCTAAGGTAGGCTAGGCGGGGATGTGTGGCAGTGGAGATGGCGAGAAGAGGTATGGATGGCAGTGTTATGTGTGGGTGTGGGAGGGAGGGAGGGGGAGGAGGGTTATAGGGTATTAGATCGCCTCTGTTCATTAGTCCTGTCTGCCATAAAAATGTGTTCCAGGGTGTTTGTGTGTGTGTGTGTGTAGGTGGGTGGGTGGGTGAGGGTGATAGGGCAGAGGCAGCCAGTGATAAAAGAGAGGATAGGCAGGGAGGGCCAGAGGCAGGGGGGCCCTTGATGTCCCATGTCAATTTTTAAGAAATTGCCATGTCACCATATCAATTTTAAGAAATGGCCGATGTCTAATGTCACTATTTTATTTTCCCTCCTGTCCCATGTCACTATTAAGCCTCAAAATGGTCCATGTCGAATTTAGGGGTCTAGGGCCATTGAAGAGGGGAGTAGGGTATATTGGGAAGGCACGGGTGGGAAGGGGAGGGAGGGAAGGGTATGTCGTGGGGGAAGGGGGAAGCAAGGAAGAAAGGATATGGGAAGGCAGAGAGGTGTACTGGAAGACTGAGAGACTCCACACAGTGGAGGAACAGAGTAAAAAGGGAGTCCAGGCTGCCTCCAGAATGACTCCCCTGTCCTGGTCCTCATGTGACTCCCTTATAGATGAGCCAGGGAGTTATGTGACTCCCTTTTTGTTGGGCCACGGAGTCACCCAGGCTCCTTTCATCAGCCAGGGCTACCCTATTAAATAAGGGGAGTCATTCTGGAGACTTTTTGACTGGACTCCCTCTTTTCTCTATGTAAAGTCTGTTAGGAGGGTGGGTTAGTAGTTGTTCGGGTGGGGTTGGGGTAGAGGGTGAATATGGTAGAGTTGGGTGGGGGGGGGGGGAGGGGGGGGGTCAGAGGGGTGGGTCAGCGGTAGACCCCTGCGCAGGCGCGTTGATTATGTGGGGGTGACAGAAACCACAAATCACACGGGCTCCTGTTGCCTGGTAACCAACATGAAAGAGAGGCTCCGACCGCCACGCATGGGGCTAATGAGAATAGATGGGGGTGTTGGCAGTGGTGGGGGGCGGGGGGCATAGACCCTATAGGGAGGTATACCTCTAAAAGGGCCAACATAGTGCTTTAATCTGCTATAATTTTGTATCTACTCCCCAGGGCTGCATTCATGCATTATACCGACCCTTCGGGAGTGTATCAACGCTGTAGGGTGGACATAATGCTTGAATACAATCCTGGCGGGTTACTCGCAAGGGCTGCATTGAAGCATCATGCCGACCGAGGGCATGATGCAGTAAAGCACTATGTGGCCATCAGAGGTTCAGGGAGGGTATCAGGGGTTATAAAGGGTGAGATAGGGATAGGGGACCTCTGGTATATTACCTCAGGCGGCAACATTTCCAACCTAATGAGAAAAAGAGTTGCCACGCATGTATACATTTTTATTCTATACTAGTAATCATGCTGCAGTTCCGATGAGATTGGAGCATCATGGCGACAAAAAGAAAACGAATCGTGAAGGCATTATGCATGCATATTACTCCATAAATCTGAAGACCTCACCCAATAGGATCACTCAAAAAGAAAATTCATCCTCGTTATTTCATGTAAGTATACATGTATACCTATTGATAAATGCAGTGTAGAATATTATTAATGTTATTAGAGTTGTTATTAGCTCTTCAATATAGGAGGCAGGAATCGAGTTTAACCTTATCAGCCGTCTGAATAACACTGCCCTCTATGGCAATATTGGATATCGACATTGCAGCATGCACCGTTATATATGTTCACACTAAGGGTATTAGGCTCATAGATATTGACTCTGTGGTTATCGGTTTCCGACTGGGTGGTATGTATCCTAAGAGGTATACTGGTATATATACAAGATATACACATTGATTTAGTAGGTGCTAAAACGTTTATTACCTCCAGATCCCCATCTTCGTAATTCAATTCAGTTAGTTTATGCTTGTTTTCCACCTCTATGTATTTCCCAATGGTAATCAAGAGAGTTATATAAAGTGATACATTCTCCTATAAATCAAATAGGATTATTGGGATAGGGATAGTTAAGCTTATACTAAGAAGTATATAGCCCTTTATTTTTTATCAAATACGACAGCCCCATTGACTTAACCTAGGAACGCCGTATTGCACACCCCCCGTGAAATAACACATGGCCGTATTTCACGGCCCTATGACGTCATCAAAAATGGCGGTTTGTTTACATTTGAATGATGTAGAAAAGGGATGGAAAAAAGGTATTTTAGGCTCCCCCTATCATAATCTTGGTAAATTCAATCGAAAATCATAAAAAATAAACACAAAGGTACACTTATTTCAGTCTGTTGACTGGGTTATTTCACTTGTTGACCCTTGGGCCGCATTTCACTCGGCCTACGGCCTTGTGAAATACGGCCCAAGGTCAACTCGTGAAATAACCCATCCAACAGACTGAAACTCGTGCACCTTTGTCTATATATTAAAGTACATAGCTAATTAGTAATTTGGTTACTGGGATGGATTCATGATTATCCCTTAAGAAGAAAGGATGGAAATTCCCAGTCCACATTATAAGCGCCATTAGAACTGAAAACACTTGAAGCCTCTTTAACACTACACCCTCAGAAAAGTGAGCGTCACTTTCGCTAAAAGCACCCTCACCTGAATGTCAGGGATTGAGCATTTAGATGTTTTGTGTGGTTCAGTATGATTTGGTGGGATTGCCCTTTGGACGTGGGAGTCAATCATCTGAGCGTGTTTGCACAATAGTAGCAATACCGGTGTTGTGGTGTAAGGGAGAGGAGGAGGAGAGGAGGAGGGTGGGTGGAGGGAAATGGGGGATGGAAAGGGGAAGACCAAAGGGGAGAGAAAAGGAGAGGACTAATAGGAGGGGATAGTGTAAGGGGAAAGGGTATGGATAGATTAATACATTTAAGCATTTGAGGGAAGACAATAGAAATCAGGTTGAGATGGGTAGCAGGGAGCAGTGAAAAAGAGGATATTTGTAGGAAGACACAAGTGAAGGCGCAGGGAGGAGAGGGACAGAACAAATTGGATAGCTTGTTCTGGTGATTGCAGTGGGGGGAGGGGGGAGGGGTAGAGGAAATAGGGACATCTACGTAGCAGTCTGCTGCCAACGATAAAAAGTCCAGAAGGAGTTGGGAAACACTCAGATAACAGTTATCCTATTTGAGTCTTTGATTTGTTCTTCAATATCATCATCTAGCAATTTGGTGCTCAGAAACCATTACTAATCGTCTATTAAGGCATAGCTGTATACAAAAGTGATATATTATGTGTTAGCTAGGTTAGACAGTTAGTGACTGGGAAAGATTAATGTTCCCTTCCATTACTCCAAAGGTATCATATTACAGGGATGTATAGGTGATATCAACTTTCCATAAAGTAAAAGCTTTTTCGAGATGGAATACATAGTTGTAGGTGGCCTCTTTGCCTTTAAATTAGCACTCAAGGTTCTACAAAGACTGCTTCATGATCATGTAAGGAACACTCATTTTGTTTCATATGACATGTTAGTCACCTTTGTACTACTATTTTCACTATTTTCCATTTATCTCATCTCATCATTAATAAAAATAATAGACAACAACTAATATGATAGGTTGGATTCTAAACACGAATGTAGAGTAATATATCATCATTGGTAGCCTTGCTGTGAATTTGTTATGAACTTTTTATGAATCTTTGAGAAAGAAAGGGCCCTAGGGTAAAAAATGCAATGCACAGAAGCTAAGTATAATTTCTTTTAATTGTATTATTTTAACCCGATAAAACACTTTAAAAAAGAATTATACTACTCTTATCACTTGCCTTGATAGGACTCTGACCAGGGCAATGCATGCTTGTATTGAATGACTAACACTGACTAATGCCCAGTGGGCACAGAACATTGAATCAACATTGATAAAGAGTTGTCAATGTTGATTCACTGTTGATGCAATGTTGATTCAACATTAAACTGAATTTTGTGCCCACTGGGTGGTTATACTGTTGGACGTTCCAACCAATACAAGCCCAGTTCTATTACCCTATACCATGTAACGAACCCATGTGAGATTATTGACTTTGGAATAGAAATATTCCCAATCCCATTCCACCTCAATTTGGTGTAATCGGACTTCCAATGGGAAAGCGACAGATATATCTCTGTGTAAGTGATGCAGATAGTCTCAACGGCCAGTGGATAAACTACTTCATATAGATAGCTGCAATTGAATAGACCAATAGGGTGATAGGGCTCATGATAGTGGAGAGAACAGCATTGATTGTATGGGTAGACTGGTACCCTGTGTAGCCTGGGCTCCACTAGAGCGGCACAGGTACCTGCGAAATGAGGCAATCTATTTTTATGGTTTGATTTTCACATTTTGCTTTATTTCGCGGCAGTGTCGCCCTGATTGTCGCCGTGCTACTGGCGTTACATAGGGTGACACTACCACGAAATGTAGCAAAATGAAGCAAAATGAAGCAAAATATGAAAATCAAAATATAAAAATAGATTGCCTCGTTTCGCAGGTACCTGTGCCGCTCTAGTGGAGACTAGGCTTATGGATAGACTGGTACCCTGTTAGCCACTCCATTTATATCTGCGGCAGGTAGAGAGCAGTGAACATAAGGTACAGAAAGTGGCCCATTGATAAGAACCCTTGGTTCTGACTTAGAGGTGAACAAGAGCCATGTCCAGTCATCAGTGAGTGCCATGAACGATGCTAGTGTCTGACCATTCACAGAGAAAAGAAACAGAGTCAAAAGGGAGTCCAGGTTGTCTCCAGAATGACTCCCCTCTCTGGGGGGAGCCCAGGCTGTCCAAGGGAGCCTTGGTGACTTCCTGGCTAACGTAAGGGAGTCACCTAGGTGAGTCTCATAGCTCCCTGACTCACCTAAGGGAGTCACATAAACACCTGGGCTTCCCTAGAGAGGGGAGACATTCTGGAGGCAACCTGGACTCCCTTTTGACGCCGTTTCTTTTCTCCGTGTTGTGTTTAATACAGGTGTCCAGCCTATCTACTGAGAGTAGAGCGTTATATTCAGGGTCGGGTAGGGATAAGAGCGGAATTACCAAGCTCTGCACTGGTGCATTACTGCTTCATGGGATACATCAAAGATGGTGGCAAAATGGCTCCAATTCATTACTCCCAGAATCCCCTGTGACCACAGACAACATCCTCTTTGGGGGGTTGGAATAGGATTTCCGCCTTTATCGTCTTGTTACCATAACCTGAAGGTCACTGACAATATGTAAAGTCTGCATGGTGAGTCAGGCTTGACTGCAGGTTTGATTTTTTATATGATATGGGGCTTCCATTGGGAAGGTTTTATCTGGGATGATGGTATGGTTTTGATAGGGGAGAGATCGAATGCATGACCAAATCTGTGTTGTTCCATTTGTGGTACAAGAAGCTTCAAGCTACGTGGTTATATTGAATATATTTTTCTCTTTATATTTCCATACTCTATTCCCCCTTTCATGTCTGACTCTATTCCTCCTTTCATGTCTGACTCAAAATTCTCAAAATCTTAAGTCGTCTTTTTTCTCTCCCCGCCCCCCTTGTTTTCCTTCGTTTACACTCTAAAGAGAAATACTGTCAACTGCATGTGCAACTCTTAATTAACCCTTTAGACCCTGACCAAAAAAATACTTAGCTTGCTAGGGGGACGACCTCTGAAAACCATTAGTTCCAAGGAGGACTGACCTTATTTCAATTCCTATAGTATTCCTATGTAAATGGCATGGACTATAGTCTACCCGAGGCCTGCCATAGCATTAACTATAGTCAACGCTAGGCTACCATGGAATTGACTGTAGTCGATGCTCGGCTTTAAATGTGTGTGAGGTAGAAATCCCATTACCCTTACACTGAAAGGTGCAGCCTGTAAAAATGTAGAATATTGACTTTGTACCGCCACCATTATATATATGGTCACACTAAGGGTGTTTATCTTACAGATATTGACTCTGTGGTTACAGGGATGCCTACTTTGTTGTATGGGCCCTGAGAGGTATATTGATATATACCAGATAATTATAAATAAATTATACTCATACTAAGCCAAAGATATAGGCCTATCTAAACACAAGTTGTGTGCAAATTATATTTCATTAAATTATAGTCCAATATGATGTACCGTAATGACACGAGACAACTAGACTTGATACTCATTGCTATTTCAAAGGACATAGGTCACTAAAGCTGTCCATATTTTGGTAATATAACTGCCTTTCAGTAAGACCCGTTTTTCTCAATAGTACAGGATTAGGCACCACCCCTCCTCTCCCTTCACTTCTACTGCTTACATGGGCAATAACTTTTTGTGATGCTCAAAACAAGAAACAAAAGCAGCTATCTTCTTCGTGGATTCCATTTCCGGTCCCCAATGATTAAAGCGGAAAGGGACCACGGTTTATTTTCCAGTCCGTCCAACTTTTTCCCTCATCGCTTGGACTAACCCTTTATGGATCGAATGATGCTTTAATGCACTATACCCTTTTGAAGCATGATGCATGAATGCAACCCTCCGTAGTAAGAGACCCGTGATGCATTTATGCATCATGACTCCACTATGTGGTTAAAACACTTGGGTCAGCAAGATATGCCAATGGAGTGCCAGCGAGCAACTCCCCCACAATCGATCGGTGCGTCATGTCGAAAATGAACATGAAACCATAAGGCATCATGCGGTCCTTAAAGGTCTGAAGTTTTTGTTCTTGGTGGGGTGCTGAGGATGGGAGAGGGGTAAGGGCCCGGTGGGATTTCCCTCCGACCATGGAAGTCAATCATCTGAATCTGCTGGCATTTCATGAAAAGTGCAAAGGAATGGGGATCAAGGGGGGAGGAGCAAGGAGAGAGGGAGGAGAGGATGGGGGAAATGATGTGCAGAGGGAGGGAGGGAGGCAAAGGAGATAATTGGAGAAATTAGAACTGGTGAGAGGGGAAGGAAGATGGGGGGGGATATGAAGGGGATGGGGGGGGGAAGGTCTCTAGAAAATGGCTCTGATCCTGCAGAATGACAAGTGTTGCAGGACCAGATGTCCTTCACATTCTGGGTTTTCCAAAACCGAAAGAATTTTTCAAATTTTCCAACTAGAACTGAAGTTACAAGTTCTAGAGTGCATACTAATAATCTAGGCTAATTAAAGTAATTGGCTCACTGCAGGACTGACTGTCCTGCAAGCAGAAAAGGTTTTCGAAAAGACTGGAGATAGTGCAGATGCCTTTGCTGCAAACAGAACTTTAACCATTTGAGGAGGCATTAGGTTTATCAGATCGCCTTTAAATGGTTAAAGAGATGCAAAAATTGAGTAAGATAGCCCCTGCTCCAAAATGATGAAGTGCTGAAAGTCAGGCTCCATTCCCTGTGGGGAAAATTCATAGACTCTGGGGGAAGAGCTACATTGTCAACCATTCTAGTATCTTTCATGCTTGCAATACTTCTACACCGCTCTCATGGGACTAGCATTTTGGAGGGTGGAGGATATAGAACAAATCATCACTGAAAGGAAGTTGTAGCAATGTTTTTCTAACTGAGCCGACCGAACATAGATACTGTGTCTTGAGACATACAGGGGAAGACAGTGTTTCCTCCCTTGCCCATTTGTCTTGGCTTCAGTAATGGCAAGTGAGAGCCATATCCAGCCACCAGAGGTCACTAGTGTTGCTGTAGCTTGGCCCTTATGTATACAACAGACAGGTCTCCAGCCTATATGTGAGGGGTAGAGTTTGACATTGGAGGCTGCATAGATAATCTTTAGACTCCAGAACTTAGTCAATAGCTACGAACCTAGCTTTTTTTGGCTCCCTATACGACCAACCATGGTTAGTTAATACTACCGGGTATAGTCAGCAGTGACCAACTCACCATAGTCATTCCATTCCTATATATATATAAGTATAATGCTAAATCTCATTTTTGAATATCAGTTTGTCATTCTGACTAGTCTAGGATAGACACTACAGACTAAGGCTCGGAGCATTTAGACTGGTAGTATAGATCGGGGAGGGGGGCAGCGGGAGGGTTGCTATGGAGCTCTGCACTGGTGCATTACTGCATCATGGGATACATCAAAGATGGCGGCGGAAGAGCTCCAATTCATTACTCCCAGAATCCCCTGCGGCCACAGACAACATCCGCTCTGGGGGGTTGGAATAGGATTCCCCCCTTTGTCGTCTTGTTACACCATAACCTGCAGGTCACTAACAATACCAAAAGCCTGCCTGGGGAGATCAGGCTTGACTGCAGGTTGTGTTTTTATACATAAGTGATATGGGGATTCCGCTGGCTAAGTTTAATCTGGGATGATGAGGCTGGCGTGGTCGGCTGTGTTCGATATGGGATAGATTCAACGCATGGCTAAATCTGTGTTGTTCCATCTGTGCTACGAGCTTCAAGCTACGTGACCATATTGAACGCTTTGCCAGCAGTCATAAATCAATTGTAGATGTAGAAACTACTCTGTGGCTTAGAGCTTTAGTTCTGTATGATACAAGTTTGGTAGGAAATATAGCAATTTAGTGTTTTTCCCTGTGGATACAAGGCATTGTGTTGAATAGATTTGTGAAAAGTAAAACAGGGAAAATAGAGACACTTTATGCATTTTTGAAGAAGCTAACCTAACGATAATAAAAAGAGCAGTCACATCATTGGTTGTTTGCTCTCGCTGTCTCCATATAGATGTTTGGCTCTCTGTCTCTGCCCCAGGCTGCATTTGTCTCTCTGTCCCCAATCCCTGTCTCTGTCTCTTGCTTGATGTACATTGGCAGCCGTAGCTCGGTCGTAAGTGTTGACCACTTTCGGTGACTTTGGAGGTTCAATGGGTGGTCACTGTGTGATCATGGCCGAGAGACCACCCAAGGTACCGTGTTCACTGTGACAACATCTGGGTCCTTCTCACTACAGCAAGGTCACAGCTTACGGGACATTGAGGACAAGCCACTATAAGTAAATCTGTGATCATCCATGATTATTTACATTGTATTGTACTGCCTCAGAAATGTGTCTCAATGAAATAGGAATGTAAGAGATCCCATGATGACAATTTTGTGGTTATAACTGACACAAACAATGGCAATTTCATAAGATAGTCACTGTGATTACCATGTTTAGAGAAGCAGAGAATCTGTAGTGAAGTCTGGAAACTAGACCTGTCATTAGCATGTCTAGAGAAACAGAAAAAGTACCAAAGATCATACCACTGCTTGTAAGACGGCCGTACAGACAGCACTCTACCCTATAAGGGCATACTGCTCTGATACACAATGCCCTTGTGTCAGCATGAATGAATGCAGCACCAGCGATTAACTCACCGATGCTACATAATACATCATGCGGACACAAGGAGCCTCTCGGCATGATGCAGTGATGCAGCACTCCTGATGCAAAATTGCATGCAAAAAAAAGTTAAATGAATTCTTGAGGCATCATGCTCTTCTAAAAGGGTTAAAGGCTTGGAGAAGAAGCCAGTCACAAAGATCCAGCTTCCTCTAATTTCGGGAAACAAACTTCCATAAATCTGGGAATCAAAGAGACACAAGCCATAACGATGGACATAATGCCTAGATTGAACCAATTAAACATGTAAGGACCGCATGGTGCTTTAATACATTATGTCCTATATTGCCATATTGCAGCCCTGTTGAATAACTCGCCAGTGCTGAACTCATGCATCATGCCGACCCTTTGGGGTTGATACTATCCCCAAAGGGTCGGCATGATGCATGCATGCAACCCTCTACTCGCCAGGGTTGCATGCATGCATCATGACAACAAAGGGCATAGTGGATTAAAACACTATGCCACTTTAAAGGGTTAACAGTGGAGTGGAGGGAGATCACGTACCGGTTCCCAGTGACTAATGATGACTTAACTTATTCCATCTCCACCGTCTTGTCGGTGGAAGTACACAGAGAGAAGTAAAGATGTCAAATGTGTCTCTCACGTGGCTCTGGTAAAATAGAGAGTCAAACAGCTGATGAGTCTGCTTATGTGAAGGGTCAACTTGAGTTGACTCTCTACTACACCCTCAGAAAAGTGAGAGTCATTGTCGCTGAAACTACCCTCACCTGAGAGTTAGGCAGTGCCTGACCCTCAGGTTAGGGTAGTTTTAGCGACAATGACTCTCACTTGTCTGGGTGTGTATCAGTGTCAACTTGAGTGGACTACTACTACTATCAGTATCAATAGCAGAGTCAATAGCTGTTTGACACTCCATTTTTGCCAGAGCCACGTGGGAGACACAGTGGGCACCTTTACTTTTCTGTGTGTAGTTGTAGTTAATCACAGCCAGATGCCTCCTGGATTGTCATGGTAACAAGTGGTGTTTTAGGTAGTGATTTGGGGGACTTCACAAAGAGGGAGAGGAATGGGAAAAGGGTAGATAGAGATAGGAAGGTGATTATACTTCATGCTTGTCCATAACTGGATAATAAAAGTATGATTCAGCCTTGGGTGCATTCATTTGCAGCACCTGGGATTTCCTAGCCAATAAGTTGTTCGGTGTGGACTGCTGTTGGGAAGGGCACAATATTTCCACTCTCTCACAGCGGGGTGGCAGGGGGTAGATTTTAATTAATTCTTTTCTTTTATTTTTTTTTGGGGGGGGGGGGGGGTTGGGACTTATTGGATCGCTCTAAAACCCATATTTTTCCCAGGTGGTGCCACATGACCAATTTGGGTAACCTGGCCAAAACCCAAGGTAAGCCAAAATTGGTTAGCCTATGTGGGGCCACAGCAAAAACCACTGACCAAACCCTCTGGGCTCAAGCTGGGCAGCCCACTCTGGGACACATGGGGAGCCCACTGTGGCCTCCATGTGGCGCCATACTATGTTTGCTACTTGGGATGCATCATGCATGTTGTACATGGCTGTGTCTCACGAACTTGGGCCAATGTTTTCGTCTCTGACCTGGTGCCATCTCTGACTGGGTGCCATCTCTGACCGGGTGCCATCTCTGACCAGCCTGAATGCAAACGGTCTATTTAGGGCAGATGTAGATAGAATTTGGCTGAAAAGGTTAATGGATGTTATAACTCTTTAAAGTAGTAATTAGTTGCCCGTTTTTATCATCCTCTGCCCGAAATAACCCGTTTTTATTCAGGCCGGTCAGAGATGGCACCCGGTCAGAGATGAAAACATTGGCCCAGCCCAACTTCGTGAGACACAGCCATATTGTTTTGCTCACACAATGGCCCCTGATGTCAGAAACACTCTGGGTACACGTGAGGTCAGGTGCAGGCAGGTGTCGCTGTCAGCTGCTGGTACTCGGTATGAGTCCCTGTATATGGAGATGTGTGCATGCCATTATGCAGGTACCCATAGTACCCTGTAAGGGTGGCACAGTGCTTTAATGCACTATGCCTATTGTCGTCCTGATACATGTGGGGGTCTAGATGGGGCCCCCATTTCGCATGTCGAACTTAAGAAATGGCCATGTCATGCCACTTAAAATTCCCATGTGCCATATGTCACCCCTAAGAACCTGCCATGTCCCATGTCGATTTTAAGAAATACCCTATGTCGTGTCACTAAAAGTTTCTCTCATGTCACTAAGCTCCATGTTGCATGTCGATTTTAGGAAATGACCATGTCACCATGTCAAATGTACGCATCTACCCCCATACATGTATGCAGTACTGGGTTCATTAAGAACAACTGCTTAACTCGTGGGACTTTTTTCCAGGACTGCATTCATACACCCTGCCAACTATATGGGAGTTAATCAACCTGTATTAAGAGTTAACTATAAATGTGCATATTAGTACAATGTATGGACGTAGTAGTGTCACCTGACAGACCCATATCCCATTCTAGTCTATGTTCATGCCCCTACCTACTTTGTGGCTGCATAATTAGCATAAAAGTAATACTAAGGCTTGTAAAATTCAGGCAACTACTTGTGAAATAGCCTTCAATTTTTGAGAGATTTCCACGAGCCTCTGTTTACATGATACAGCTTCAACACCTAGTGGATAGGAGACAACGGGAAGGTCTTCCAGAAGGGATATGTGCAAAAATTGGATCTTCGTCATTAGGATTAGTGCAATATTCGTAATAATAGGTGGTATTTACATATTATTGTACATATATTTCAACAGGATTTCTTGTGAAAGATCCCCTATACTCTTGCTGGCCAAACATGGTTTGTTGTGTAATGAATTGCCTATAAATTCGTGACCTGTTCTGAATTAGCATCCGGTTCAGGGTAAGTTATTCCATATTCTATAGCGGAGTTGATACCCCCAACCCCCCATCTGCATACCTAGCAGGTGGGTGAGAACGACTAGTCACATCAGCTTAACGCCATCCACCTACGTTGTAGGGCGTCACGGTCGGACACAATCAAGGCACAACAGGTCTAACCCCTCTAAGGGCCGCATACTGCAGTAATGTCCTTGGTCGTCGCGATGCTTGAATACAGCCTTAGCAAGTAACTCCCCAGTGCTACGTTCATGCATCATGCCAACCCGTCGGGAGTGTATCAACCTCGTATGTTTGGCAATATGTATGAATGTAGCCTAGGTGAGTTACTCGCCGTGGCTGCATTCATGTATTGTGCCAACAAAGGGGATGCTGCATCAAAGCACGATGCAGCCCTTAAAGGGTATTAATTTCCTCTCCTCCCTTACACATGCTGTATGCTACAGACGTTGCAATATTGAGTGTACCCATATAATTTGCTGCCATGCTTCCCCACCTGGCCTGCACCTATCATTTTACTAAATGTGTGGGATTTATCGAGCATTACTTTTGTGACGGTTTGTGAAGCATGTATAAGAATCCCTCTATTGATAGATCTTAACGGGACCTTACTTGAGAATTTGTGACCACAATTGTGTCATGGTGTGGGGTTTAGCTATTTCTACTGGCTTTAAAACGAGCCGTCTATAAACCCTCTAACCCAGTAGGCACAAAACATTGAATCATTATTGATTTCTAGTTGTCAATGTTAATTCAATGTTTAACCAACGTCGAGTCAACATTTAGCTGCACTTTGTGCCCACTGGGAACTGGTGTGGACTTGTTCCTGCAACCACTATGTGTACACTGACACAGGCAATAATTTCCACTTCCTGTTCTGCTCTCGCCATTCAGCTTGTTCCTCTCAAGCTATAATGTGTGGGTGTTTGGTCACTGCCTAAGTCTCACGCGAGATTCCGAGCTCGGAACTAACATGACCGCCCATATGGAGAAAACCAAAATCTCGCGATACACTTTGACAAGAAAAGGTCAGTGTCGCTCAAACTATACCTGAGCGCCATGCTCAAATTAGACTGGTATTGGGACACTAACTCTCACCTTTTCCACCGTGGGTTATTCCAACTTGTTGTGGCCAACTATACAAATCCATCACGTGGTGAAAAGTGTTATACCTTATAAGCCAAGGACAAAGTAATTATCCAAGGCACCAGCCATGGATAATTACCATTGTGCAAGGCTTATAACACTTATGCAAGGAGTCACGCGTATCATATCTGACTCACACTCACAATAGGAGAGTGTGCCCAATGGACTGCATCCACATGCAGCCATGTATGTAAAATACAGCAAGTTTCTGTGATGTAAGTCCTATCATGGTATGGTATAACAGTTAGAGCAGACAGCAGGGGGGCAGTGAGTGGATACCCAGACACGTTTACTGCATTTATTCCAAGTGTCAGCCCCGTAAACCTGGATTAGGGTCAGCACCCTGAGCTGCTCCCACCCAGCCCGTGACGGCATGACGTCATAAAACAGCTCCATACCATGGGGGGCACAAAGGGGCAGGGTGTGTTTAAAGTACTTCAGTGGTAATAAGCTTAAGCTTAGGGAGTGGTAATTTTTTAACAACAGGGGGGGGGTCGGTGGATTTTCGCGCGAGCGGGTCGAAATGTTTTTGGTCCCCCCCGCGGTAGGGGTCGAATTTTTTTTGGTCCCCCTCCTTCAGGCAAGTTGAAATTGAGCGCGGCCAACCCCTTTGAACTATAGTAACGCCCGGGCTTTTTTTGCTAAAAAGGGGTGCAATTTTTTTGGTCCCCCCCCAAATCCACCAATCCCCCCCATGATGTTGAAAAATGACCACTCCCTTATAGGGCTACACTCAAAAAGTGAACTTGTCTCCAGACTCTTCCAAGTGATGGTCATAAAATAAACAAGTCAAAAACTCGTCTAAGTGACAAGGAAGCGGGTCTTCTAGCTGGAGATAAATGACCCACTTGGCATGTGCCAGCCCAAAACCCGACATTTTCCAGCTCCAGTTTCTATTTGTGGGATGGTAATCTGATAGGTTAGACAACTTTTGACTCGTTTATTTTATGACAGTCAATTCGACGAGTCTGGAGACAAGTTTACTTTTTCAGTGTATATAGAGGGAGAGAGAGGGCAAAAGGGTGTGTGAAAACTATGTATCTTACCAAAGCTCAAAGGGTGGGGGGTTGGAGCGGGTTTAAAATGTTTTTTCATGGATAGGGAGGGCGGGGGGGCTAAATATCCACCACCACCATTCGTTTTTAAATAATGCCCATCTACAGCATTACAGTAGGCCTATGGTAAACTGTAGCTGCTGTACTTTGACTGCATAGTGTCAGTTCTGTGCTGTACGTATCCTGTCCTGCCTTGCCCTGCATGGCTTTGCTCCTCTGCTCTGCTCTGCCATGATCTGCCTTTGTGACTGCCCCTGCCCCTGCCCCTACCCTGCCGGGCTTTGCTGCCCTGCCCTCCCGTGATCTGCCCTGCCCTGCCCTGCCCTGCTCTACCCTGCGCTGTCCTACCCTGTCCTGTCTTGCCCTGTCTTGTCCTGTCCTGTCTTGTCCTGACCTGTCGTGACCTGTCCTGTCTTTTACTGTCTTGTACTGTCCTGGCCTGTCCTGTCCTGCCCTGCCCTGCCCTGCCCTGCCCTGCCCTGCCCTGCCCTGCCCTGCCATACCTAATCTGTACATAGACTCATCAGGGCTAGCCTATATATTCATGTATCATAATGAGAAAAGACATAACACATGCAGCCCTTACATAGTTGATCGTTTCAAGGTAGGATTCTAAGAAAAATGATAAATAATAAATAATGCTGTCAGTGACAGGGGATGTATCAAGTATTACGACCGGAAGTCAATAATCAATAAGCTATGCATTTTGAAGTATTCGTTAACACTTTAACCACTGCGAAATACTTTAGTATGCCTGCGACACCCTTTGTCATCATGATGCACAAATGCAGCTTTGGCAAGTAACTCGTCGTGGCTGTATTCCAGCATCAGATTGATACACTCTCAAAAGGTTGGCATGATGCACCAATGCAGCAATGATACTCATGGGTGCTGCGTTGGTGCATCATGACGACACATGCTATGTATTGCCGTCCTTAAAGTACTGAGTATAACCATGTCAACCGTCACTGACTCAACACGAGGCGTAGCTTGTACGGACGTGCTTAGTGTGGTGCCTGAACACCCATATCCTGCATAATCACAAAATATATATATATTTAAAGTGTTTTATTGGGTTGAATAATAACAAATACATAATAAAATGAAATAAAATTAACCTAGCACATGCACATTGCATTACTTACGCTAGGACCCCTCGACTGTTCTGCATATATGTATAGCGTTAAAGAACACAGTATGGCGGACTACAGTATTGGTTATTTCCCTTAACATCATGAAGAAAGACATAGTTTCACTTAATAATTATTGCAGTTTAAGATAAGATGAGATGAGTGATGAGTAGAAAAACGATGTACCAATATCAATGGTGGCTAACATGCCAACAATATATATAGCTATACAAAGAGATGCTGGTTTACATAAAGCACGATTTGTAGTTTTTCTTAATAGTTATTTGGAAGCATTCAGCAATTAGTAGGGTAGATTCACCTGGAGTCGGACACATACCCTAAGACAGACACCTGATTTTGTGACTATTCAAGTATTTTAGGCCCTTTATTTGTGAACAATAGTTATGTTTAAGTGTTTTTCTTTCCAAAAAATAAACACTAGAAGTAGTAGTGTACATAAATAGCCTCAGATTTCACTGTCCGTATCAGAAATTGAGAGATTGGAGAAGAGATTGCCATCAAGTTATATAAACTTTCTTCTTGACATTTCATATATTTCACAATCCAAAACCGAGGCTATAGCGGTACAGTTGATTGGTCTGTCATTATATATAGTAAATACGGAACAGGCACACCTTTGCACTCATTATATTGGCCACAGTGAAGGCTGACCACAAGGCAGACACGAGTGTACTCAGCCGTGACTATAATGACACCAGCTGCAGAGGCTGTATATGTTCTAACTTATACCACCATTGATTGGCTTGTATGTATAATATACAGCTAACTGTGGTCTAAATAGAGTAACTGCTCATCGTTAGATTACTATGGGGATGCATGCTTTTATTGTAAGGTTACTAGGGATACACTTTAAAGCTTGACCATCATGGTTGAAGTGAGGCCAAAAGCACTTTTGGATATAGTTCAGTTTTCATTCACAAGAGGGCTCTTAGGGGCTGGGAGCTCAGCTCTTACAGGCACAAGATAGGGCGAATATGTTTTAGCTGTACAATGCTCATGGTTCCCTGTCCAAACACTGCTGCCCTCTGGTGGAACTGTTATTTTAGTCCATGTATGAAAAATGCTGAACTTATTCCCTGATGGCCCAGCTTTAAAATAAAAAGATTATGAGGGATATAAATGTTCACGCACCATGATGGGAATGGCCAAATATGTGTGTTTATGTATACTAGTCGCTCGGAGACAGAGACAAAGCATGCTCAGTGCTTTTTGTCAACAACCAGAGCTTTAGTCACAACTCAACATTTATGTACAGTGGACATGTTTGATGGTTAAACCCCTAGCGCTCCCTGACTCCACTCTGACTGCCACTGGAGGGGTACCTAGATCTGCGCCTTTAAGTACCTGTAGTGCTATATAATGGGCAGTGACCAATGATGAAGGAGGGACAGAGAGACCACACCTTAATACCTTACGTCAAGTTGTACACCAGGGTGGTGTTTTTTCTACTGCTTGTACTCTCATGCTCTGCATTGGGTAGGTATTGTTACTGTGTATTGTAGTTTATTTCATGGTGAATACTGCAGTCCCATTGACTTAACCAAGGAAAGCCGTATTTCACACCCCCTGTATTTCACTGCCTTTTAAATCAATAAAATAGATTATTTAAATTTAATTCAATTTAGTTAAGTGGAATTTTGACGAATATTGTTAATAATGACATGAAATAAATACAAAGGAGCACTCATATAGTTACCAACTGAGGGTTACTTCACTCACTTTCCTCTTCACTAAGGGTAGGTAATTCTTATTGATGTGCCCTCATGCTGCGTTAATACATCATACCCTTGGTCGTCATGATGCATGAATGCAGCCTTGGTAAGTAACTCGTCAGTGCTGCATTCAAGCATCATGTGGACCCTACGCGGTTAAGACACTCCTGAAGGGTCGACGTGGTGCACCAATGCAGCAGCGGCACTCGCCGGTGCTACATTGCTTCATGATGATGACAAATTACATCTTTTAGAGACATACCACCATTAAAGGGTTAAATATTGGAGACTAATATCACCCTATCCTGTTGCAGACTGCTACACCGATAACCCTTTACTGAACGTGGCACGCGGTAAGACGACGTACGCCTCCTCCGGCACCACCAGCAGCACTACCACCGACGGCAACCGGGAGTCGGTATATGACGGTAGGTGGCATTAATATGGCCGTGGCTGCACAGAGAGAAGGAACAGCGTCAAAAGGGAGTCCAGGTTTCCCCCAGGTCGCTTAAGGGAGTCAAGGTGACTCTC
Organism: Harmothoe impar; assembly: GCA_947462335.1. Classification (NCBI taxonomy): domain Eukaryota; kingdom Metazoa; phylum Annelida; class Polychaeta; order Phyllodocida; family Polynoidae; genus Harmothoe; species Harmothoe impar. The sequence continues at coordinate 19,645,983 of OX381719.1, forward strand.
TGGCTGACCTGATGGAAGTCCCCTGGGGGAGTCATATGACCCAGAGAGCTGTATGACTCCCCAAGGTGACTCCCTTAGGTCAGCTAGAGAGTCACCTAGACGACCGGGACTCCCCTAGAGAGGAGAGTCATTCTGGAGGCAACATGGACTCCCTTTTGACGTTGTTTATTTTTTCTCTGTGTGTCTCATGAGATTGGGCCAATGTGAACGTCTTAGACTTGGTGCCAACTTGGACTGGGTGCCAACTCTGACTGAAAAGAGATTTAAGAAAAAATCTTTGATATGTAAGGGATAAACTTAAGAAAATGGGGGTGGTTATATCTCAATATTGTACCCAACTTTACCTGCTGTAAATCACCGTCGCCTGTCAGGAGGTCAAAGATGGCACCCAGTCAAAGATATTCACATTGGCCCAATTCCATGAGACAGAGCCCCAAGATAAAGAGAGAAAAAAATAGCTTAGCAAAACAGGACCGACACCGGAAATTATTGTCCAATTCTCGATTTTCCACGATTTAAGGCTATGGTCACCTAGTAGGCACCGAAGCCCAAGATTCAATTTCTTATGACATTGACTTTACTATTAATCAAGATACTTTTATATTTGTCAATACACAGTGATAAGATGGCATTAAATATTATGAGAACTTTCAGGAATTAAAATGTTCATTTGGACACAGCAAATAATTTACCTACCCAGTGGGCACAGAACATTGAATAAACATCGATAACTGGTTTTCAATGTTGATTCAATATTGATTTAATGATGACTCAACAATGAGCTGAATTTGTGCTCACAGGGTAGGATAGAGTGCCCATAAGATGACTAGCTGGTCTGTTGGTACCTTGAGTAGACCGGTACAAGGATCAGGAGCCTTGTGGACAATAGGCCCCATGTCTAAAATAGCCCTGTGGAAGAATGTCCGCATGATTAATGGTCCCCTGATTAAGACATACCAGTCTACTCATTGTACCAACAGACCAGCTAGTCATCTCATGGGCAGTCTACCCTAATTCTTTCTATCCTCCTATTTCAGCATGGTGCATGAACACAGCATCAGAGGAGAATCCATGGCTGGTTGTGGACCTGCAGGGGTCTATGTCAGTTAGTACAGTCGTATTGACGGCCATCCAAGGTAACCTTTAACCTACTATGTCAGCTAGTTTTCGGTGATTTTCCCATTTTTAGGTTGATTACATGATACAGATGATTGCATTTAGGTGTGGGAAGTTGGAAGGCTCTCATTCAACATTTAGCATAAGAAAGCTCCAATATATTGTCACAAATGAATAACTGTCCAGCTTGCAGAAAGCAAGACCTCTTAGGGGGCTATCATAACACCCTTGGATTTAGCCTGCAATCACAACACAACAACCTGTATACAACCAAAACTTTCAGTATATCCTATCTGAAAATCACTATAAGGAGTACATTGATACCATTAATACCATGAAGAATGATGTCAAACACAAGTAAAACGGTTAATGAGAGCAATTGCAATGTTATTTTATAACTTTATTTTGAGACTTTTTAACTGATGTTGTATCTTCAAACCCCACCCATCCTGAATAAACTCAACCCATCTTACCTAAACCCCAAACCATCCTGTATAAACCAGACCCGTACTATATATACACCCCACCCATTCTACACTGTTAGAACTGAATGTAGCTGAGCTGTAGAATCCACGGTATTAGTGTTCATGGGCAGTAGAATATGCTACCGATTTACATAATAAAAGGACATATTTTTGGTTTCACTATTTACGGAGTGTATATAACCCCCACCCATCCTGTATCAACCCCCAGCCATCCTATATACTGGTCTTTGCTACAGTGCGATAATGTTAACGTTAATGTGCTATGCTCTTTATCGTCATGATACATGGATACAGCTCTGGCGAAGAACTCCCCATGGCTGCATTTATGCATCATGACAACTGAAGAGATCTGTCCAATTGTTCAAGACTGAGGCCTTTATGATGGGCTAACCTTTTCCATATTATGGCCGAGACCCAAAATACAAGCAACAATTAAAAAAATTCATTCTATAAGGCTACTCAAAAAAAAAGTTGTTTCTTATCACCGCGTACATCATAAAAATCATGATTTGAAGAAATTTGGAATAACTTGCATTATAACAACTTTTACTGATCGATAAATTCTAAATTACTAAAATGTGAAAATTGATCGCAGAAAGTCCAAATTTTCCTATGTATTTTGTGACAAGTAATAAAGAAAGATTTAATAAAAAACGCCTTCGTCACATGTTCCACTGCTTGGTGACGAGAAGCAACTTTTTTTTTGAGTGGCCTAATCAATAATTAGATTTTACTCTTCCAGCCACAAGTCAACTCCAGATCCTGGTAGGAGATACATTTGAGGCTGGCACCTTCAACCCTTTAACGTCAGGCTACGCGGGGTGCGTGCCGCGTGCTGTCAGTATGTTAAAGTACGAGGTGCTACACGTCCAGTGTGAGAGCCCCCTGGTGGGACGCTACATACTCATCTACACACAACAGGTCTCCAACCTCCGCCTCTGTGAGGTCGAGGTCTATGCAGAACAAAGTAATATTTTCTTTTTGAAAATTTAAAGTTCAGCGTCTATTTCAAAAGGGGGCTGCATTTCTTTAAATAAATAATTGTCCATGTGCGGCTTCATATTTATTTTGCATGCGCCATCCATGGTGTTGGTAATGCTAAAGTACACCTTCATTTGTTGTTAATATTCAATTTGAGTTTCGTTGATTAATTAGTTCCATTGATTAATCTTCCTCAGTAGAGCAGTGATATGAAACTTCAAAATGGTGAGGTGAGGCTCAGTTCAGTAGAAATTACATTGTTTTAACAATAATAATTATAATGCCCAGTGGGCAAATAACATTGAATCAACATTGATAAATGGTTGTCAATGTTGATTCAATGTTGATGCAATGTTTATTTAACGTTGAACTGAATTTTGTGCCCACTGGGTGACATAGACCTACAATTAGGGCTAAAAATATACCTCATGTAGTACCTACTTTCTCATTCCCTAGAATTAAGCTCAAATAGTTTGACAAATTATTAGATAATAGACTATTTCTGGAGTGCATGCTATAAATCCTCGCATTGGAAATACAATGAAAATAAAGTAGCTGGACCAAATCGGAGCCTCTAATTCATCTGTCGTTGCCTATGGAGGACTGTATTATTGTGCCCTATCCTCTAAATATGGCCTTTTATATCATGGTGAATACGGCACTCCCATTGACTTAACCAAGGAAGGCCGTATTTCACCCCCCCCTGTGAAATAACCCTTGCTCATATTTCACGGCCTGTCAAATCATCAAAATTGTTGATTTAATCACTATAAATAAGCTTTTTCATAGCAATTAAGTGGAAGTTTGACAAATATTATTAATAATGACATGAAATAAACACGAAGGTGTACTTGCAAAGTTCTGCACCCAGGGTTATTTTACTTTGGCCAAAACAAATAAAAAAGGTGTGTTTCAGGTTACCCGACCCTACCTAGCAAAACAGGGCCGACCCTAGAAATTTTTATGCAATTTTGAAAAAAAAAGTAATAATAGGACCATTTCAGAGTCAATTTGATAGTCCCCGAGTCGACGCTGTTGTTAGCGAGTCAGCGCTGAAGTTGACGAGTCAATATTTTGGTACTTTTCAGGCCATGGGATCAATCTGTTTTTAGAAAATATTTTTTAGGGCTATTTCAGAGTCAAATTGACAGTCCACGAGTCGACATAGTTGTCTGCGAGTCAGCGCTGGAGTTTGCGAGCTAATTTTTGGATACATTTCAGGCCAGAGTAAAAAAAAAAAAATTAAAAAGAAAAAAAAAATCCGACCTACCCTACCTAGATTTTCAGACTATGCAACCTGAAACACACCTCTCTTTTTTTTGGCCTCGGCTTCGTCTCCTGAAATAACCCTCAGTGAGGAACTCTACTAGTGCATCTTTGTCTATGTACAACCATTTGAACACATCTGAATGGGATTTAATATCCGAGGGTACATTTTCTTCTAACAGTGTACCAGCCTGAGCGGTGGACGTGTATCAGGCCTGAGTTGGAGGGACCGGCCGGCCTGCTCAACCTGGGGCGGGGACGCGGAAACAACACCTACCAACTATCTGTAGGATGGGGGTAAGGCCAATTTTTAAAATTTCTTTTTTTTTAAATTTTGGATGAAAAATATGTTAGAATTGGATGAAATATTCGCAATTTTGGTATCAAATTGAAGTTTATGCTGTCAGTAATGCAGTCAGCTAGGAATAACTTGCATAACTATTTGGTAGCCCTATTGAGGGGGGAGGGGAGGACAAATAGAATACTGCCTTTCCCTTTATTTTTCTGGCAAAAATGCCTTGTCCGTGTGATACCTGGGGGGTGAGAGAAATGGTGGCATCCTGGTGCAAATATTATCACTTAAAGATGCTTAAATCGGATAGTTTATGCAGTGCAGATATCAAAGCATATAATTTGGTTTAACCCTCCCCCACTGGTTCCCCCCGAATACATCCTTATATTATCATTCTCTTGATTGTTGATGTCCACAATAGATTTAGGTGAAATGAATACAACACAGGTCATCTTTGAACAATAGTCAATAGCGACGAACCTAGTCATTTTTTGCTACCTATACGACCAGCCATGGTGACTTAATACTATCAGGTATAGTCAGTAGTTACTGACTTAATTACCTTTAGTCATTTCATTCCTATCAGTATTAGGCCTTAGTCATATTTCGTTTTGCCATAATCATTTTTGAATATCAGTTTGTCACTATGACCAATATCCTTATAACAAACGTGGTATAGCCACCACAGACTAAGGCTCGGGGCATTTAGATTATCGGTGAAGGGAGGACTGAAATTGATCACCCCTGAGTATTATCTCACTTGGCTTCAGGTCTTGAGATAGTTATCAATGCTAAACAGTTATTGTGAACCTTAGTCTATGTATTCTGTTAGGATATTCAGTAAATGTTTTATCCCTGGGCACCCTGTTGTTGTGTTGGAGTGGTCAGGGTCCTCTATACACCAACGCAGCAGGAAAGGGAGACTTTTCAGTAAAGTTGTTGATAAAGTCGTTTTTGAACATTTCTGTAGTGTAACCAACAAATATATAACTATTTTGCATTCTAATATACTATTTGAAAGATAATTGTCCTTCGAATCTTCTGATATGAGATTTTTTTCAAACACAGCCATTGCAGACAATGTTGTGAGGATTTTGATAAACCAAGTTAAACAAAACTTAATTATGGAAAAGTCACCTGTTCTTGCTGCATTGGTCTACAAATACGTCATAATCAATAATCTGTAATTTATTTAGTGATAATGTTTCCCTGTCCCTGTACTCTTAAATAATCCACATAAGTACCACGTAACTAACACTTTAATGTATTTAGCCCTTCGTCGTCATGATGCATGAATGCTGCCATGGCAAGTATAACTCACCAGTGCTGCATTCAAGCATCATTCCCACCCTCTGGCAATGTATCAATCCCCGTAGGGTGAGCATGATGCTTAGCTATGCTTGAATGCAGCAATGACGTGTAGTGCTACCCAGGGCTGCATTGATGCATCGTGACGACCAAGTGCATAGTGCATCAATCCTATAAGTATGGATGTCACTAAAAGATGCTGCATTGGTGCATCATGCCAACCCTTCGGGGGGGGGGGGGGTGTCTCAACCCGAAAGGGTCAGCCTGATGCTTGAATGCAGCTCTGGCGGGTTACTCGCCAGGGCTGCATTCATGCATCATGACGACCAAGGGCATGATGCATTAATGCATTAATGCACTACCTTCAAGGGTTGCTACATACAGCCTTTAGACTGTTAACACATGTTGCAGGGGCTACCCATGGAAATCTGTAGATGGGAACGATGACCCATTTTACTACAATGGTTTGACATGCAGCCACAATGCAGGGGATGGGTACTCATGGTGGATGATTGACCTGGGGCGACATGCCGCCATAACCGGGGTGGCTGTCACCAATAGGGACGACAGTAAGTCACGAGTGATTTTAGGGTCTAACGATCACAAAGTCAGCATTTTTGACAATAATTTCTAGTAAAAGATATACTATCGTAAAATCCCTCGTATAATCTGCATCTCACGTATAACCTGCACCCCGAATTTGAGAGAACCCTATAACCCGCACCAGGGGTCTGAAAAATGTGATTTTAGTACTGTACTGTATTTTTAGTGTTACTTCACTAGATCTTCCAGTATGAAAATATTCAACACTGTTTGGCTTGGAGGAAGTAGCTTTACTATCAACAGTAATAATCATTTTATCAAGGAACTCAAGCTCGACATCTGTCGGATTTCAAAGTCTTCATCGGAGACCTAGATGGACCGTCAACAGTCTTTGTGGAGTCTGAACACGAAGAAGCGGTCCATATGTGTTGGTCTCAAACGGCCGGCCGCAAGTATTATAAAGTACAGCCAGCAGTTATAGGTAAGGCATCTGTGCACGACTCCCTCAAAACAGAACTCAAGAAAGTTAGAAACATGTGTAATTCCCGGGAAACGCACAAGCTGCCTAGACAAGATAGACATGGAAGATTCTCGAGAATACTGAATGATCCTATAATGACATGTTCAATGGTGATGTGTATTTACGCGTAAATAACCATAAATGTCACAAGTTGAACTAAGACCTGTATTTCATGATTTTCACTACAAAAAATGACATGGAACATGACACAAGAAAGTTTGTAAAAACTTTCAAAAATGTTCTAAAAAGGTTCCAAAATTCTCGAGATTTGACATGAAAATGGCACGAATTTCGCTTGAAATTTTGTTTACAGGGATGTCATGCAATGTTATTTATTGCTTATAAAAGATGCTATACCTTGCCAGGTAACCACGTGGTAATCACCATGACTGGTCGGATGATGATATGTGAGGTAGAGATTTACTCCAACAACACAAAAGGTATGTACACTGTAACCTTGTCAATAACCTTTATGAGGCACGTGACTGTGGTGACACTGTTGCGGCCTGTTTCCTGGACGTACGGAAGGCTTTCGATTCAATAAATCACGGTGAGCTAATACATAGATTAAGAGACATAGGTCTGCCAGAAACCTATACTAATTGGATTATTGCCTATTTGGCCCGCCGTAGACAAAGAGTAATCTGTAATGACCACATATCCTCTGTGGAACCTGTTGATTTCGGGGTTCCACAGGGGTCTATATTAGGACCACTGTTGTTCATTTGTTACATAAATAGTCTTCCTGATATATTAGAAAATTGTGTTGTTTCAATGTATGCAGACGATGTGGTGTTTTATGTGCGCCACAAGTCTGGTTGCATTGCCGAGAGGTTGCTCCAGGGTGATGCAACCAGAGTTTACAACTGGTTTACCAGGAGTGGACTCTGCATAAACACTGATAAAACACAGGTAATGATGTTTAATGCAAAACAACATGAAACTGCACTTCATATTACTATGGGAGGTAAACAACTTACTGTGTGTGATGAGTATGAGTATCTAGGCGTAACTATAGATAAAGGCTTGAATTTCAACAGAACTGTCAGCAAAACCATCAGCACTGTGTGCCACAGACTCCATATGCTCTGTAAAATCAGAAAAATGATGCCGACATCCACAGCCTGTCTAGTATATAAGCAAACAATATTGCCAGTAATTGATTATTGTGGATATATCTACAGTGGCCTGACTAATGCTATACAAAAGAGGATACAGCGTGTCCAAAATAGATGTTTAAGAGTCTGCCTAAAAACTAATATGAGACACCCGGTTGCGGGTCTCCATGTTAAATGCAAGGTAGATTATGTTGATGTGCGTGGCGACATGCAGCTTCTTCTGCTCGTCCATAGATACATATATACTCAAATGTTCATGACAGCAGAGATTTTGGCATAATTCCAAAAAGGGCCAATCCAGCTGCACTGTCAACACGCTCGGCTAATACTGCTGAACTGACTTACCCAACTGATATAAAGTTAAGCTACAGAAAATGCCCCCTATACCGTGCAGTCGATCTGTGGAACAAGCTGCCCAGCTCTTGTAGACTACTAGACAAGCGGGATAGTTTTGTCACCATGGCTAACCACTCATAAGAGCCTGGTCAGATCAGAAATGGCATAGGGTGACAGCAGTGGCAAACCAGACAGCCATGGCCGGGCCACCGTTGATTGGTAACTAGGTACAACTAACTATGTAACTAAATATATTGATGTGTAACAGCAGCCCACCCCGTGTTGCGAATTGTCATATACATTTACCAACCCCCTGGTTGTATGTAATTTTACTGATATGGGTAACATGCGCCCGAACCTGTACTAAAAATATTTATCATAACACAGTCTGGGAAGACTCACCTCATTTATATAAACTTATATCAACTACTTGTTATAATATATGTATTAGATTAAGACTTCATATGACTATTATGAATGACTATGCATACTCTATGAGATGTATATGTCCCCTACCACCTTACTATGCTAAACGCTGAAAGGCACATTGCTTGTCAATTGGCCACAGGATAAGATTATGTCATTTGTAATATAACTACTTATACAACGACATACACTCATCCAGATGATTTTGATATTGTTGTATTTTGAAAATCATTTTATGAAATAAATACACGGGAAGTGCAATATTTATGGTGTAGGAGATAGAAATCTATTTTTGTGTGCCTTAAACTATATTTTTCCCTATTTATTTTGAATGAATTAATCATTTATACTTTATTTTTTCAAACATGCGTGAAATTGTTTTCCCGAGGTGTACAGCATTCTAACTACCACGTTTGTTTTCGGAATGATCCATAGATGAAACCCTGTTTTTAAAGTCACAGATGTACTCTAGTACAAGATTAATCCCCATCGCTGCAAGACAATTGGCTCCCTATACGACCAATCTCTCAGTCACTATAGCCCAAGCAAGTTGTTGTTTTTTGGCTCCCCATAGTTATGGCCAACCTTGGTTAGTTAATATTGTCAGATTGGTCAGTACCGACCAACTCACCTTAGTCTTCTCCATTTCAATGAGTTTTAGGCTATATCCATTTAAGTAATGCATTAGTAATGTATGTTGTTATGCCTCATTAATTTTGAATAGCACTTCGTCATGCCTGGCCAATGTCCCTAACATGGGATTGTGACTAACCTGGGATTGCCACTTCATACTAAGGGTTGGGGCATTTAGATTGTCTGTGTACTCCCGGGCTTAGGCCACGCTAACTCGTATCATTGCAGATCAGCACTTTAACCTATTGAGGGCGAATGTAGACTATAAATTGATATTTTCCTTTTACTGGTGATATACATGCAGGGATTCTTAGAAAGGTTTTGATTTTTCTAAATATTTTTAGAAAAATACGGTACCGTTTTTATTCCACAAAAATGCATATTTCAGCGTTGGGGAAAAAATGTATCGCGAATGTAGACTATAGTTAATCAACTATATGTGGAAATCCTAATGATAACTTGACTTTTTCTATTTTCTACAAAAGATGTGTCATTTCCATCGTGGACCCTCCCTGACCATGCCCTTCTATACGACAACGACGACACTACCTGCCTCATGTTTGGCTCCAAGTACCCTTCATTGCTGGTGAACCCTTTCCACATGGAGACAACCTGGGCTAATGTCTCTGACAAACAGGACTTCTATGTTAACATAACCCACACAGCTGATGTGAAAACATTGGTGATTGTTAAAGATGGTATGTCCGCTAATCCTGGAAGCATTTTTAATTTTAATGCTTTTGCATCTTTCATATACATCAAAGTATGTATGCAAAGTTTAGACATTGATACTTCTCATATAGCCTGTAGAAGTAAGTATTGTTCCAGTATAGAAAATATTGCTGGCAACTTTGGTTCTAATAATATCATAAGCTGCTGTAGACCTACAGGAGAGTTAATTGTAAATGTATATCTTGAAGTCGGGGGTTCAACTCTCAGTATTTTCACCATCTTTACCCATCCAGAAGATGAAAAAACGTTATGTCCAAAAACGTTGGAGAGGTTATTGCATTAGGTTATTAATCATTCAAACATTGGCAACATTCAGATGACACGTTTCAAAATGTTTATAACAAATATTATGGGTCCTAAAAGTTCTGCCTCTTTTCAATGTAAATTAAAGATAATTTATCATAAATTGTTTTCTGAAATTTGAAGTATGTGTCAACTTATTCAATGTTTGCACTGCGTCCATGTTTGCATTTAAGTAAATCAAATATCTTTAAAGAAACACCTTCAGCATATTTAATCAGGGGCGTGGCGACCCCCCCCCCCCCAACTTTTGACCAACCCCCAAAAAGGTCAAACCAAAAAGGGTCAAGTAAAAAGGGGTCAGAAAGAGTCAAAATACCCCTCAGTCCCCCCTACGTTGAAACTGCTTGCCACGCCCCTGAATTTAATCTGTGTAAATATAACTAAATGTGACAATAAAAACGGAATTACGTGTCAGGTTAGGCCAAAAAAAAAAGGTTTGTTTCAGGTAACCCGACCGATCCTATCAAAACAGGGCCGACCCTACGTTTTTGTATGCAATTTTTGAAGGAATTTCTGTTTAAAAAAAGTTTTAAAAAAAATCCGACCTACCGACCCTACATTTTCTGCCCATGTTACCTGAAACAAACCTTCTTTTTTTTGGCCTTATCCCATAACCTATTTAGTCTCTCTAACTGAAATACCATCTTTAAAGGCGAACCAGTTGAGGATGCGGCCCCTGGCTCCTGGACGTACGACAACTTCCAGGGTAAAGCCTGTACACTAGTCGGGGCACCAGAAGATGTAGATATGGTGAGGACCAGGTACTCCTGTCACTGTGAGGGGGGTTGTACTGTGGTGGTACAGGTGAGGGGAACTCGGCACAGCAGTGGTCAGCACAGTGGAATCTGTACTATAGAGATCTATGATGAAGGTGAGTACTATAGCCCAATGCAGCAAGAAAGGGTGACTTTTCAGAAAAATTATTTGAAGTGTGACTGACATACATAAATGTAACCCCAAAATCCTGCATTCCAGTATAGACTATTTGAAAGATAATTGTTCTGTGAATCTCCTGATATGAGATGTTTGCAAACATAGCCAGTCCAAACAATATTATGAGGATTCTGCAAGATACGGTGGTGTATGGCAACAATCACTGCATGAATCACCTGATGTAAGCAACTTTAATGAAAAAAAGTTAAAGTTAATTAATGGTCTCTTTTAAGCACCTTTAAGCACCTTTAAACAACTTTAATTCTTTTGCAGATTAAAGTTCATTCATCATCATGATAAATGCCATAATGCACTATGTGACCCTTAATGATAAATGACAGACGTTTCAGGAAGTACAATAATACATAGTTTTCCAATAAAAAAAATAAAAAAAATTCATTTAATTCCAGATATTACATTCCCCATTACACCACAATACAATAGGCCCACCCACGCGGCTCAGGCCCTTCTCTACGACGATGACGACTCTACCTGCCTCCCACTCCCCTCCACAGCATCCTACCCCCTGTACATACACATACCCTGGGACCCCACAGCTAGGACAGGTGTAGCTCCAACTACGTCAAACTACAACTGCAAACAGGACTTCTACGTCAACGTCACACACACCCCTGGTGTTGAGCTGGATATCACAGTGACTATGGAGGATGGGGCTACCTCTAGTGTGGTTAGCTGTGTGATGGTTGGTGTGACAGACTCAGAGGGGGTGGGGGTGGTGAGAAGTAGATATGCATGTTTCTGTGACGTCATGTGTCAGGTACTGGTTCAGATCAGCCCTCCAGGTGCTTGTGGTAGGCTGTGTACTCTCAATGTGTATGATTGAGGTGGCGAGTAACTCGCTGGCTGATTAATGCAGGGAGTAACTCGCCAGTGCTGAGCACTTTTGGTGAATGATAATTAACCCCATATGATCGGCATCATACTTGAATGCATCATGCGACGAGATACATTGTTATGTAAATATCCATAGACAATTGAAATGATTAACTATTGTGTGAGACTAGATATCAATGCTTCTATACAGGCCTCTATCCAGTATCAACTAAATGGGATTGTATCTTTGTACGTTTTCATATAATACCAGCCCCTTCGGGGGCCGGGATTGTGAGTTGGTGCATAGTCATAGTCCCTGTCGTAGTCATAGGCCTACCAATGACCTCACTTGGTCATTGGGCCTACTAACGACAAGCAGAACGGGACAATCAACTCGTGCTCACCATGTAGACACCCCCCCCCCCCTGCATCCCCACCCACTTCCTATCTGCATTGGCGCGGGAATTTCAACAAGACAGGGCAGCGTCCAGTTGACCTAGTTATCACTTGGTTACGTCACTATGGTATTGCGTCCCTACCTACGGCAGGCCACACTCTCCAAGCATGTTCTCTCGGAGCTGTCGAGTGAAAAGTTTGAATCCATTTAAGATTGTAATAACTGCCGATATTAAAGGAAAGAGATACAATGTGTAGCCCTACAGATCGTTGCCATGGAATTATGTTGCATATGATTCTAATTAAGATATGACTATCTTATTTTAGTGCATTACTGCAGGCAAAAACAATGGCGGATTTTTGTCAATTTGTCTGCCTCTTGTTGCCATGCACTATCTGCGAGATTATGACTGTTATATAATTGATTTCCTTTTAAATACAGCTGGATCTCAAGTATTGGTTTGATAGGGAGAGGTAGAATAACACGTACCCTGCTGTAAATATTGATTGAATTAAGTTTGTGTAAAAAATCGAGTTAGCTTTGAAAAAAGTACATATTTTTAGATAGCCTCTTTTGGTTTATCTGTTCCCGGCAAGCACTCAGGCTTATATCAATGGGGTGATTCGCTGGTCCCAACTACTGCCGTTTTATATATAGGGGAAAAAAGACTACTGGACTGCTTCAAGCCTTCCCACACTAAACCAAACCGACACCCTCTTGTGACTCCTGGGTTTAGGTCTTTTTAATACAGCTTTGCATAAATCTTCTCTCGTTCGTTAATGTAAAAGTATCTATTCATGCATCAAGCCGATCTTACAGGTAGCTACATTCCCGAATTGTCGCCCCACTTGCCAACCAGTGCTGCATTGCCATTGGGGTATCATGCTGTCCTTAACCCTTTAAGGATGGATGTCGCTAACAGATTTATCTGCATGATTTATCTGCATGATTTATCTGCATGATGTACCAATGCAGCCCTGGTCGGTAACTCGCTTGCGCTGCATTGGTGCATCATGCCAACCCTTCGGGAGTGTCTCAACACCGGAGGGTCGGCATGAAGCTTGAATGCAGCCCTGGCGAGTTACTCGCCAGGGCTGCATTCATGCATCATGCCGACCAACGGCATGATGCATAAAGGTATCAGGCACCCTTAAATGGTTAAAAGGTTAACACTAATATCAGACATGTAATAGGGGTACTGTCCTGCCACCCCGCCTTACCATAACATGCTCAGGCTGCTTGTGTGACAACCCCCAGGGGGGCTGACTCTACTTGTGTACCGCCCCCCGGGGGAGGTGAGCAGCTGTGAGCAGCATGGGTGGCACCAGGTGGGGAAGGAGCTGCTCCTGGTGAGCTCCCTAAGGTGTGTTATTAGGCTGGTTAACCCTTTGAGGACTGCATGCGGCCCCTGTGAGTGCTTATAACCCTTTAAAGGCTGCAGAGTGTTTTAATGCGTCATGCCCTTGGTCGTCATGATGCATGAATGCAGCCCTGGCGAGTAACTCGCCAGCACTGCATTGAAGCACCATGCCGACCCTATGGGGTTGAGACATTCCCGAAGGGTCGGCATTATGTACCAATGCAGCACCAGCGAGTTACTCACCAGGGCTGCATTGGTGCATCATGCCGACCAATGTCCGTCTTTAAAGGGTTAAGGACTGCATGTCAATAAAAGATGACATTTGTCGCCATGATGCACTAATACAGCCCTGGCGAGTTACTCACCGCAGCTGTATTGGCGCACCATGCTGACCCTCAGAGAGTGTCTTAGCCCCATGAGGTTGGTATGATACTTGAATGCAGCACGGGTGAGTTACCTGCCGGGGCTGCATTCATGTATCAGGACGACCAAAGGCATGATTCATTAAAGCATCATGCCGCCCTTAAAGGGTCAATCCTTTAACTAAGGGTCGCATAGTACTTTAATGTTTTAAGCCATTTGTCGTCATGTTTTATGAATGCAGCCCTGGCGAGCAACTCGCCAGTGCTGCATTCATACATCATTCTGACCGTATCACCCCCGTAGAATTTGCATGTTGCATTTATGCAGTCCTGGCAAGTAACATGCCAGGGCTGCATTCATGCTTCATGACGACACTAAACATAATTATTTAAAGCGCTAGGTGGCCCTTAAAGGTCTAAGGTGTTAGGGTTGTTTAAATTAGTTTACACCTCTCAACGACACTGTGCCGTCTCTTGTTGCTGCTGTAATACAATTATATAAGTTGAAATTTCAATGTTGGTTATGTTAACTACCTTGAGTAAAGTATACTACATTTATTGGTTTAAAAAAACAACCCTTTTCCTCTGTCCTGACACATGCGTTGATGTGAGTAAAACGAGAAATTGTAAAGGGAACATATATACAGCATTGGAGCCTAGGCTTTCGCATCATTACAACCTGAAACATATTTCTACTCTGGTGAGATTGCCAGAGGTAAAATGTATTTATGGTAACATGACCACAACGTCTAAGGAAAGTGGTTCCATCTTTAACATAGGGATATCTTTAACAAAGGAGAGACAGGCTCTACTTTTTCAGGGAGGGGGTAGGGAAGTCGGCCTCCAGGGTAGTATATAGCGCCCGGCCCTCCAGGGTGTGAGTGTGGCCGTGAGGAGGAAACCCAACCCACGTTTTCAATCACTGGAGGAGTGGGATCAATATGTAAAGCAGACAACCCACCAGGGTAGGATTAAACCTCTAACCCTTTAAGGACAGCATAATGCATCAATATAACATGCCCTTTGTTTTCATGATGCATGAATGCAACACTGGCGAGTAACTCGCCAGTGTTGCATTCATGCATCATGACGGCCCTATGGGATTGAGACACTCCCAGGGAGGTTGTCATGGTGCACTGATGCAGCACCGATGAGTAACTCGCCGGGGCTGCGTTGGTGCATCGTGAAGACAAATGTCATCTTTTAGAGCCACCTGCTATGCCCTTTGTTGGTATGGTGCGTGAATACAGCTCTGGTGAGTCCCACATTTTACAGCTTCAGGAATCATTGCTAATACCCGGGCCTTTTCATTAACTGCCAATTGGCAATACTTCTCTATCTGTCATAGGGTGGCGGATCACCCTAAAAACCTATCTAGGCCATACTTTTTTAGAATAATCATTTATACAAACCCACAGTGCTCCGAATCTTTGGACGGAGTCCTATATTAGTAAAGCCTGTGTTGGGAGAGTGGAGCTGTTTTACCCTTGTTGATCTGATATCCGCCTGGAGAGTTAGATAGACGCTGCATGGTGCCGCCCCCTGGATGGCACCTTTAGTACCAGGGTTGACCACAGGTGGCGCGCTAATCCTGTTACAGGTGTACGACCTTGTACAGACCTACACTGGGCACCTGTGCTGCCTGCG
Source organism: Harmothoe impar (assembly GCA_947462335.1). NCBI lineage: Eukaryota > Metazoa > Annelida > Polychaeta > Phyllodocida > Polynoidae > Harmothoe > Harmothoe impar. Next base: position 19,661,575 of record OX381719.1, read on the forward strand.
TCACTGCGCAGGGATCCAGTGCATTGTTCAGTGGCATTGTACCTCTGCCTGGCTCAGAAGGTATGGCGGATGTAGGGATGTAGATGCATACTGATATGTGTTTGTAACAGTGTTATTTGGATGTGTTCTTTTCTGAACACTGGCAATTGACTCAGTTTATTCTGGGTAGCCAGTAATAGCAGCGAGCATCTGCTTCTGAATATTTAAATCCAATACTGCATGAATGTCGATATTTAAACAAAGGTTATACTGCTTAGATTAAAGTCACACTTTAACCGAATTGAATTCCAGTAAATGCCAGTTAGAGCCTATGTCATGTCATAATGACCTTTCTGTGACATTTACATGGAATTTACTGATGTTAAAGTCGCTTGAACAGTGACTTCAAGCAATGCAAAGATTGCTTAAATGCCATTGTTTGAGCAGTGCAACACACTACTAATCTCAGCTACCAAGTTATGCTGCACTGAGTAAACTGTGGGTGATTATAAACCAAATATTGATCAGGTTGTCAGTGTTAATACGGCTGATGTAGAATGCCACGCCTACCTCCACCCGTTGTGGTAGGGGTGACATTCGGATCCTATGCAGAAAGGGTTTGCGCTATGAAACCTACGGTTCCAGATAAATCAACAGCTGCACTGGCAATCTATTTCACGTACGGCTTGGCACCTTTGTACCAAAGATATAAGCTACCAGTGGAAGCGCACTGATACCACAGGGGTGCAGTGTACGTTTGACAGCCTGGTATTATTTCCACGACTTGGTTGGTGAGGATACAGGGCCATATGTTGGGTGTATCCGTCCATTTTCTCCTGTTTGAAGGGACATCGCCTCCCTAAGCCCACAGATGTATGTAATGCTCTCACGGTCATGATTATTGGTATGCAAACCGATGCAACACTAGGGAGTGCCCTACCACACATCACAACAAGGCAGGTGTTGGTGTGACCATGGGAAGTTTGATGATCATGATGACTTATATGAACCTGATTCATGAGTGCAGTTGTGGCCATGCAGTAGGTAGCTGGTTCAATCCCTATAAAGCTCCTTAGAACTCACCAAGACCTCAAAGAGTTATGGTGAAATGCAGGAAAAGAATTAAGGTATTTCTAGCTTCAGCACCTCAAGCTTTAATTTCATAGCAAATTTTATACCAATACCCATGGTTATCGATAATTGTCATTACAAACTTTGAACAAACAAATTTCCCCTCAAGTCGAAAGCAACACTATTAAACCCCACGCCTCACACATTCATGCAGGAGTATGGGGCACACCTTTCAATGTTTAAGCCTAGAAAATTTTAAAATTTAAATGCTCAATTAGAGAAAGTGCCCCTGATACACCTGACATCTCCTCCTTTTAATGTTGCTACTGACTTAACTGCCTGTTCACAAGAACAAGTTGGATCCTACATAAAGAGCTTATAATAGGAAGTTTCGCCTCATGAATTCCTGTAGCTTATCTGATTGTCTTTGTCCTTCCGTCAGGTCTAGATATGAAAGCATTTTCTTTTTAAATTTCTAAATGTGATTATGATAATGGGAAACAGCATTGGCCAAGCAGGAAGGAAAACACAGATAGGAGGCGGATCTATAACATGTGACAGGAAAGCTGAAATTACTCGTAGTAGAAGTTATTGTCCTTCTTCCTTAGGCTTCATATCTCAGGGAGAGAGATGTGGCATCCCACTCTTTCAGCCAAGGGAGACATTGTTTCCTTAACATTAGGGACGGGATGGGAGGTCTGTTGTGGTGCCAGGATATACACTAAGGTCAGAAAGTATTGCTAAGGAAAAAGTCTTTATCGCTCCCAAAAAAAAGAACACCAAAAGAAACAGCAGGGACCCACCTCCTGACGCTTATTTGCTGCTTACACCTCCATAAAATTAGACGGTTTTGGGAACGAGGGAGGGAGGGAGGGAGGGAGGGAGGGAGGGAGGGAGGGAGGGAGGGAGGGAGGGAGGGAGGGAGGGAGGGAGGGAGGGAGGAGATAGGGAAGGATGGGATGGGTGGGGATGGGTTGGGAGGGGTGGGGAGGGGTGGGGAGGGGTGGGGAGGGATGGGGAGGGATGGGGAGGGATGGGGAGGGATGGGGAGGGATGGGGAGGGACGAGAGGAAGGGAGGCAGTGGGAGGGAGGCTTGAAGGCAGGGAGGGGGGAAGAGGGAGGCAGGGAGGCAGGGAGGCAAGGAGGAAGGCAAAGGGAGGGAGGGAGTGAGCCAGGGAGGGGGAGTGAGGGGAAGGAGGGGAGGGAGGGAGGGGAGGGAGGGAGGAAGGGAGGGAGGGAGGGAGGAAGGGAGTGAGGGAGGGAGTGAGGGAGGGAGTGAGGGAGGGAGTGAGGGAGGGAGTGAGGGAGGGAGGGAGGGAGGGAGGGGGAAGGACATGAGAGGAGGAAGAAAAGAGGCAGGTGAGAAGGATATTAATGGGGTACAAATGGCGAAACACCAACCTGGAATAAAATACAAGAAGAAGGAAACAGTGAGAGGACTTCTCAAGGTAGGAATATATCTACAGAGAAACAATATTGCCAAGACATGGTATCCTGGAAGACCAACAATACCCAAAAGGTCTACGCCGGAAGTATCCACATAATGAATCTGCCGCCATATTGCCTATAAACAAGGTTGCCTGTTGGTGCCGCACACCACTATACAAGACGCAGCTGTGCTCTTGGCAGGTATTAAAGATGGGTTAGCAGCTGACTTATATTAATATAAGGGAGTGATAATTTTTTATCAACAGGGGGGGAGTGTAAAAGATGTTGACCCCGCAACCCCCCCCCCCCCCCCACCCCGTTGTTAAAAAATGATCATTCCCTAATGTCGACACTGCATGAACCATCCAATTTAAGCAACATTAAGCGAAAAACAAAGTTCATTAATGACCTTCGTTTAGCAGCTTTAAGCAACTTTCAACTAAAAGACATTTAAGGTTGCTTCAAGTTGCTGAAAGGAGGCTATTAATTTGCTTTGCTTACTTCTTAAAGTTGCTCAAATCGAATAGTTCATGCAGTGCGATTTTTTCATTTTTCATTTACCTCAATGTATCTGTGTTCATGATGACCGATTGTATTTATAAGAATTGTGTGGAACTTTTCATTCTGATACTTATAAATGCAAATTATGAAATATAAATAGTATCAGAAGGATTTACAAAGCCAAGCGCCTATTTATATAGACATATTGAACACAAATACATTATGTAAAGGAAAAATATAAATTGACCCCAAATTAGCTCCTAACCCATCTTTAAATGTATGGAGCAAGGAGGGTTGGTCCGGTTTATCGAATGCAATGTACAGTTATTCTGTACGGCAGTTATTGTCGTCATTTAGCATCATTCATGACGCACATTGGTCATATTTTAACAACAGAGGTTTTCACATTAATTTACATATTTATATTGTCACGCACCATTTTTTTCAAGTAAAAAAGTGAAATATTTTGATATATTTTTGATACTGGTATGCCGCGTGACCTCTGACAATCCGTACCCTTGTCGAGGGGACTTTGACCCCATAACCTTACTATTATTAGGGGGCATTCAACATGAAACCCCTGCTGTAAGACACACCTGGTTCGAAGAATTTTGGTGGAAACTGGGAATTTTTGCTGAAAATCCAGATACTTTAGTTTAGTGGGAAAATAGACCTTCATTTGAAGAATTCTAATATCCTTGCAAGCACAATTTCTGCTGAAAAGTGGATTCTTGTTTGTGTAACTTTGTGGACAAAAAAAGTACCCTTGTAAGCCGCACACGTGTATACTGCAGGTGAAGGAGAGGGAAATATTTGTTCTTATCACTACAGGTAAACCATATCGTTACAGGTAGTGTTACAATTGAGACTATTGAGAGGGAAAACTAAATCAACCCCCTCCACACCGAAGCTCAGCAACCTGCCCAGCCACCACACACACTTTCAAACTCTTATTACTCTGGTTCGGAGGATTTTAGTGAAAAAAAACTATTATTTAATCCCCTCTCTATGTCTATGTTTAATTTTGTGAAAAATAGGCCATTGTTTTAGCACTGTTTTTGGTGAAAAAAATACCCTCAACAGCACAGCCGCACACACGTGTATGCTACACACAGCGAGCACCCTCCCCCCCCCCCCTCCACCCCCCGCGGGACCCCTCAGCCCATCACCCACACCACGCCCACAGATTAATACTGCCTGCAGGGAGCTGCCGTATCGTCAATAATCATAACCCGACCCCTGACGTCATTAGTTCCACTCCCCGCCACAGGTGGCGCTGCGGAGGGAGACGCTGACAGAGACGGAGTGAACCACTATATGAGCTACGGAGCACTCTCCAAACAGACATTTACCAAGCCTTACCATAGTCTCTGCTGCCAGCTTGGGGGGCGTTTACCAGGTCCGGGAAATGGAGGAAAACCCTCCCCAGAGCCGTCATTTACACCAGTGACAGTGTTAATCTTCACAACGCAGGTAGGTGTGAAAACACTGCAGGGCTCACTGCCTTCTAGGTGAAGTGCAATCCCATTTATGATTCAGTATTCCCCATGTATGATTCAAGAGTATACACTAATCTATCTTATGGGGTATATACATTTAACAGCAAATTGATAGAAAATTCAGCAAATGGGTTATAACAAAACCATTGCTAATTTTAGCCCTGTAGTGTTTATGCTACAAGCAAAACCGTTGCTAATTCTAGCCCTGCAGTGTTTTCACACCTACCTGCGTTGTGAAAATTAACACTGGTGTAAATAATGGCTCTGGGGAGGGTTTCCCTTCATTTCCCGGACCTGTTTACCAATGATTGCCCCTGCAAAAGGGTGGGTGTCTTGGTCTAAGTGATGATGCTTGATCCATGCCATAGATTGGTAGAAGATAATCTACTCAAAGTAGTGACTGAGCTCAGGCCAGGTCGGGGTCTTGAATGAGTTTCAAAAATAGGGGAAGTCATTTGTGAAAAAAAGATACAATGCCTAGTGGAGTCTCCTTTCTGACATCCCTTAAATGTTAGGTCTTTGTTCGAAGGAGTTGATGAAGTTAACAAAGGTCTAACAACGGGTAGAGAACAGATTAATCTCATTTACTTAAAGAGCAGCAAAGTGCTTTGATACAATATTCCGTTTTGTTAAGATGAATTTAGCTTAAATGAGCAGATTTTGCATACCGAGTGAAGCCCTCTTAAGGCCAAAAAAAAAGCTTTGTTTCAGGTCACCCGACCGACCCTATCTAAACAGGGCCGACCCTACTTCTTTTTTATGCAATTTTGAAGAAATTTATTTATTTTTAGACTTTTTTGGGGTCTAATTTAGGTTTACAAAATTTTTGAAAAAAATATTCCCATTTTCACAGTTTTTAGCCGATTTCAGGGTATCTATCTAGAGGAGCTTTTTAAAAAAAAAAAATCCGACCTACCGACCCTAGAGTTTCTTCCAATGTTACCTCAAACAAAACTTCTTTTTTTATTTGGCCTAACCACAAAGTAAGCGCTATGTGCATTACGTCCTAACGTAACTCCTGGATGCCCCCATGTGTACCCTATCACGCTTCTATCACTGTTAGAAGTAAATGTGGCTGAGTAGTAGAATCTACTGTAGTTTCACAGTGTATATACTACGGTATTAGTGTCCATGGGCAGTAGAATAAACTCAGTTTGCAGTATAATATCATGTGTTTATGGGTTTCAATATTTGCAGTGTACCCAGAAAACGTTGTGAATTAAGGCAGAGTTTAGTTCGGGACAGAGAAGACTCTGCTGGGAGAGAGCTCGGAGATTGAGGAGCTCGTTGGTTGAGGTAATGGAGGGCTGGTGGGTAACCCTTTAATGACAGCATGATGTCTCAATCATTCATATTCACTTGTTGTCATGATGCACCAATGCAGCCCCGGCATTAATGCATCAGGCCCACCCTCTAGGAGTGTATCAACCCCGTAGGGTCGGCATGATGCATGAATGCAGCACTGGCGAGTTACTCGCCAGGGCTGCATTCATGCATCATGCCGACCAAAAGGTGCAGCACATTAAAGCAGTCTGCTGTCCTTAAATGGCTAGGAGTGATGGGCCGGGCGGCGGCTATAACAGAGTGGGATGAAGGTTCGATTTCCGCTCTGACTGAGAGTGATTTATACCTGGGGGTCTGTCAGGGTTAAACCAAACCCAAACACGCCCAGCAACAGGCGGCTATAGGGGTGTAGCGGGTGGGGCTGTGTAGGCCGCCATCCTGTCCCCTCATTCTGTTCAGCAACAGGTGGCTATAGCAGTGGGTGGGGCTGTGTAGGCTGCCATTTTGTCCCCCTGCACCTCTAGCAACAGGCGGCTATAGGGGTGCAGTGGGTCAGGCTATGTAGGCCGCCATTTTGTACCAAACCCAAACACGCCCAGCAACAGGCGGCTATAGGGGTGCAGTGGGTGTGGCTATGTAGGCCGCCATCTTGTTCAACGGTGACGGTTTATCTAAATAAAATGTTTACTTCTGTCATCCTGAAAACATTTTGTTGTTGTTGGTTGTGTTTATTGATCAATTTATTATTGGTATAATAAATTTATCTCTCTATAATCGTGTACAAAACCCAAACACGTCCAGCAACAGGCGGCTATAGGGGTGTGGTGGGTGGGGCTGTGTGGGCCGCCATCTTGTCCCCCTGCACCTCTAGCAACAGGCGGCTATAGGGGTGCAGTTGGTGGGGCTGTGGAGGCCGCCATCTTGTCCCCAGCCCCCACACCTCTAGCAACAGGCGGCTATAGGGGTGTAGTGGGTGGGGCTGTGGAGGCCGCCATCTTGTCCTCAGCCCCGCCCCCGCACCTCTAGCAACAGGCGGCTATAGGGGTGCAGTTGGTGGGGCTGTGTAGGCCGCCATCTTGTCCCCCTGCACCTCTAGCAACAGGCGGCTATAGGGGTGTAGTGGGGGGAGGCTGTGTAGGCCACCATCTTGCCCCCCTCTTTCCCCATGTACCTCTAGCAACAGCCGCCATCTTGTCCCCTCATTCGGCATCAAGCGGCTATAGGGGTGTAGCGGATGGGGCTGTGTAGGCTGCCATCGTGTCCCCTTATTCGGCAACAGGCAACTATAGGGGTGTAGCGATACTATCGCACATAGTTGAGTTGTGATTTTGTGCAGACTCTAAGGGAAGACACCAGCTATATTCAAGTTACATTTCCCGCCACTGCTTCTAACAAAATGCCGCTGCAGTCACTGTATTCCACCCTTATAGCTAGAACCCTGGTATCTCGTGTTCCCACCAGCAGGCCCGACTACAGGTATGGACCCTCTGATTGAGTCGATAATATGCCAGCCTTCATTTCTGACGATCAGAGCTGGGAATGATTGATAGCACACCTAATACATTTCCCTCAAGGGCGAAAATCCCAATAATTGAGAAAAATGGATAACCTGTATACATTCACTCATGATCAGACGGGTTTTTATGGTCAGATTTAGAGTTTGTAGGGCCACATTCAGTATTTGTATGAACACGTAGAGAAATGTATATGATGTCGCAAAATGTCCTTGTCCAATTTCGCTTCTATGGTATACAGGCTCTGTGAGTAGTATTGGAGTAGGGGAACATATATGAGCATGCCCAGCCTCAGTCAGTAAGTAGTATAGGGGAGTGGAATAGTTGACTGTGTACTTTGAAAGACAGGACCTGGTCCTATTGTTCAAGTCCAGTGAATGAAGATGTCGGGTTCAAAATAATCCCAGATAAGGTTCCTTGATGGTCTGTAACTCTTTGCCTGTGCAATATGGATAGTGACTCACAACTTTGGGTGAGTGGCTCACCAATTACAGTATAATTATCATTAACAGGTTGACTCACCACTTTGGCTGAGTGACTCACCTACACTTTATTATAGTAAATAGTTAGACTCACCACTTTGGCTGAGTGACTCACCAATACTATATTAAAACAAACAGGTTGACTCACCACTTTGGCTGAGTGACTCACCAATACTATATTATAACAAACAGGTGACTCACCACTTTGGCTGAGTGACTCACCCATACTATATAACAAACAGGTTGACTCACCACTTTGGCTGCCCTGTTGCGCGTGTATTCCTCACAGCACTGAGCCCTGTACACCAGGTAAGCTGCTCCCTCGTACCACGGATCGTCATCCGAGTCGTCGTCCGAACCCGACTGGTCTCCATGTCGGTTCTCCTCCTCATCCCCCTCCTCATCCTCTTTCTCCTCCTCCCACGACTCCTGCAATGTATAATTGTTATATAATGTTTAGCTCTAAGTAAGTTTAGTTCATGGAGATTAATTGACCCTTTAATTCAAGCCTTCATTTTAAAAATGTAGTCCGTCCGCTGCGGTGCATGAATACCTGTGACGTCACATAACCATGGCAAAGATACACTGCACTATAAAAAGCCACTATTTGAGTGACTTCGTCAGTTGGACGGCAAAACCCTTTAACTCTTTAAGGATGATATAGTGCTAGGTCCTCTGTCGCTATGATGCATGGATGCAGTCCTGGCAAGTAACTCACCAGTGCTACATGAATGCATCGTGCCGACTGTATGGGGATGACACCCTCATGTAGGTTCGGCATGATACACCAATGCAGCACCGGCGGGTTCCCCTCTTGGGTTGTGTTGGTGCATTTTATTGACATACCATGCTTAAAGAGTTAAGGATGGCATGATACTTCAAGGCTTCATGCTCAGTTGTCGTCATGATGCACCAACACAGCACCAGAATGACGTTAGTGAATTATGTGGACCCTGTAGGAGTGTATCTGTCAGACGCAGAATCAGAACATGTACAATTCCAGAATTGCCCCTGTACAATTCCGGAACTGCGCAGGGCAATTCCGGAATTGCACCATAGTTAGATTGCACAGTTTCAGAATTACAACCTGTTTTTATTGTAGCTACAGATATAGAATATAAATGTATATTTCAGTGATGTTTGAGGATGCTGTACTGCATCTTGGTGTGAAAACATTCAGAGAGAATGTACATGCATGTCACACATGTATGTAGCTGTGAATAAGGTATGGCAGAAATACCTCTGCTGTGATAAAACATTGGGGCTTTGGCCTCCTGGGTCTCAGATGATACAAAATAACCTCCTTGCAGATACATTTCTTGCCCGATCTTTCTGTATTCGTAGTATACTGGTATATTGTGCAGGGGCGTGGCAACCGGGCGGGGGGATAGGGGGCACATGTCCCCCCCCCCCCCACTTTTGTCAAACCCCCAAAAAGGTCAAACCAAAATGGTCAAATAAAGGGGTCAAAATACCCTCAGTCCCCCCTACTTTGAAACTGCTCCACGCCCCTGAATTTTGTAATATATTTTATGACAATGTAGGAGTTCCGATATTGCACAAATTCCGATATTGCGCATGACATATCCACCTAATACCACTGGCATCATGAATTCCTTCGCCATTATGACAAGGAGGCTTTGAATAACTCTGCTGCCCTGTCACCATAAGTAACACAATGTGCCTACATAGAAACCACATAGCACCCTGTTTGAGTGGCTGATAATTAAAGAGATGCACTCAAACAGTGATATGAAGTCAAAGGGATGTGAAGATCAAAGAAAACCTAAGAAAAACACAGGAGGAAGAACATCTGTTTGTACTAAAAGAACCCTTTCCCCTGACAGAAAACATAGGCCTTTGTACACAAGAGGAGTACTTTTTCCTATAGAACCCTTTCTGAGAAAACACTCTCCATTAATGAAGGCTATGTGCATCTACACAGAATTGTCTGTTACTGATGGGAGCATGTGTATATCATACTTTCATGGTAGACTTTATGTCAATAGGTAATCTCAATGCTTCACAAGAGCGGCTTGAAGTATCCAATATAACCAATGACGATCACAAGTTTAAAGTACAAATGAAAACATTGAATATAGATCTAGTGGTATAGAGTAGGAGTATATTTAGTTGAACACATTTTCTTTTTCAAACTAAATTATCATCTTTATTTCTATAGAGAGGCTAGTCTGTCCTATCAGTCTGATGTAGCCTTGATTAGCTTGTTACTCTTTAATGTAAGAGAGGAAAGCTACATCTCGCTGGTATTACCAAAATATATAAGGAGAAAAACAGCCTTGTGTCAATCCCTGTCTCTTGGTTGGAGCCATCGCTATAAAAAGAACCAGTTGTAACTGATAGTCAGTGCCCTGGCCAATTAGAAGGGGTTAGGACTTGGATAGGGCTAATTTACATTGTGGACTGCCTCTGAGGGTCTGGGTCCCTGGACGCCCAGGGAGGGATGAGTATAAATTGGCCTTAGACCAAGGTACAAAATCTGTCAATAGTACAACAAAGGATACACACCTTCCCATTGAAGATGAGGCCTATGTGCTGATTTAAGTTTGTATCGTGACTTTTATACCCTAAGCTTTGAGTTTGACCTAGTTTTTTCTATCCCGTTTGGAGACCCAGACCCTGAGATGAGTACAATATCAATTTTATGCTGAGCTTTTACATTTATTGATATCAAAACTACCTGAGGTTTAAAAGTGATGCTAAGAACAGTAAAACTAAGTTTTATCTAGGATGCAGCTCGCTGAGATTTACCCCAGTCATACAAAGTACCTGAAGGCACAAAATGAATTTGGTTAATAATGTACATATTTGGGATTTATGCCTTAAGCGATAACATACATATTGTAAGTGCGACTGTAACTGACAGAAATTAATGTTAATTATGGCTTGTGAATATTTTCCAAAGTTCTTCTTCATTTATCTCAATATGGAATTCATACTAAACCTGATTATAAATCTCCACCCTCCCCAGCCTAGCTAGATGGGAAACCCTAGATGGCTAAGCTCTAGACCATGCTGATCAATCAGTCTTCTCACGTCTAGAAAAGATGTTTAATTTTAAGTGTGCCATACATCACCACCATCAATATTCAGCCCATGTGTAATGGGTGACTAAAGCCATGTAGCGCAAGGATTATATTTTTATGTTTCCTATAACAGCACTGCCAAACGTTGATAAGTGGTCTTAGGTAGTTAGGATCTTACCTTTTGCATACCTATTTTATACTGATTTAACAGACACATGCCAAGATATCTTTCTTATCAAACATTGCTTCCATAAATAAAAGTAGTCTAAGATCATAAGGGAATGAATGTGTGATTTTTCAATGACATAAGCGCAAGCTATACAATATCATCTTCTAATATAGAGAGAAAAAAAGATGGGGAAACGAGGAATGGTGAAATGTAAATATTGCGAGAAATAGAAAGGCATTTAATTCTTCAGTCCAACAACTTATGAATTATTCCATGTTATTCCATGAAATGTAGTGCTTATCTCGACCTATCAATACACTCAGACACCACTAAATATCAGCAACACCTTGCCTCAGCAGTCTATAGCACACTGGTGGTGTTATTGATGCCTACTCTATGTGTCTGTGATGGATTGGAGGACTCCCCCTCCATGGTAACCTGTAGCTGAGGGTGGGGGCCCTGGGGTGGGGGAAACCATCAGTCAGAACAGCCTGAGCTACCCACCAGCATTTATTAAGTACCAGGGAGCAGCTCCCCCAACAGGCATATCTTTAGAATATAACCTATGTTGATCGTATATATGATCAACATAGGTTACATTCTAAAATTCATTTCTTATCACAGTGCATGTTGTCCATTTAGCCAAATCTCTTGTTGACAGCTGCACCTATGAAGCATGTATAACCCATATCTGTTGACTAGATTCTTAATGTACCTGGAGTTTGATTAAGTACTGTCCTACTCTTTAGATGAATCACGACCCTGCTTCTGTTCTAGGGATGCTGATTACACAACTTGCTCCACTTTAAGTTTCAAGGGGTTCCTGGAAATCCTATTATAAGACAATGGACTCAAATAGAAACCTTTCTGTGTGGGTTCATAATCAAATAGATGCAATGAATTAGGATCATAAAAGTGTGTTCTCATATGTGGTCATTAAAACAAGTAAATGAAAAATTCAAGATGAAATGTCTTTTGTAATCAAAGGAATTACCCAATGCATCCTTTATATATAATAAGAATACAAAGTTCTTAAAGCATAGCATCCATAAAGGTAGACAAATGTCTTAGAATTCAAAGACTATAGATATGTCTAGCTGCAGTCTGCCCCAACTATAACATAGCTTGTAAATATGGAACACAGCTCTTCATGTCTGCATTCCACCAAAGGCTTAAACTAATAATGTATAAAGGCTAAAACTAATAATGTGATTTCCCATCTTGTATTATGTGCCACGATGCAAATAAATGAAATTACATGTCACATAAATGAAGGAGACATCATTGGAAGACTTTTAGTCTAAAATATAAACATTGCCTCTTTAAGAAAAATGTATTTTTCTCATGATTAGTGAATTCTCTTTTTCAAAAGTAATAAAAGCCATGTATGTCATCTCTTCCCTGTTTTGAAGCTTTCTTTTACAAGCCTTCACTCTTGCCTCAAAGACTAATAGAACAGCCAACCACTAGTAATAAAAAAGTCAGCTTCAAATTATCTCATCTATTTGGGACACAGTTATAAGCTGACTAATTCTGTCAGACCTAATAATTGCAAATGATGGATCTATTTCCTTTAGTGGAAGATGCCATTTTTAAAATGAGAACATAAGACAAAAAGGGAGTGCCACCATGATAACTGAGATTATCATTACTGCTCAATTCCTTTTGTGTCAGCAAATTATACAAACTAATTCAGCATCTCTTGTATCTATTTTCAAAATTGTGAGTGATCAATCATACATCTGTGCACCACAAGTCAAGGAAGCTCCTAATACTGTAAACATATTTTATTTGGTGTTGTAGATATTTTTGCAGATTTCGGAGTTCTTAAAAACTGGGAGAATATTTACAGTGGATATTTATCCAATATAGTTATTCGACTACCATAGTGCAAAATCCGCAAATTAAAAAAATACACGTGAAATTGTACTTTTAGCAAATGCTATACACAAAAATGTATACACACAAAAATATCCAGGTTTACAGTAGTCAATAACGTTCAGCTTTGTGGGGTTGTATTGGTAGCAAACCACAGCACCCTTAGACGCAAGCCTCTGTTTTAACGAATCAATGCGGTAGGTTTGAAATAGATATAACTAAACAACGATTCTTGAAACTTTGGTGTAACAAAATGTTTAACTGTGAAATGATCTAATGAAAAGGAGTCAAATGAACCACCAAGTAAGTTACCATTCACCAAATGGAATAAAAGCAAGAAAAACATATTTTTGATTTATAAGGTAAGGTGTTGCAGAACAACACAGAACCTCGTTAATCAGTGTAAGGTTTGACAGAGCAGAATATAGAAACGGGTACCAACACATTTACACTTACAATGTGTAAATGAAAGGATCCAAGAGGCAGCAATTTCCAATTTCTGTCAAACCATAATCGAAGAAATTAAAACCCCAAATTTAATAAGGTTGCGCCTTGGAATTATTTGTCCTTTCATTGATGTAGTTAATTAATTATGAAGCACCGCATTTTATCCTTTGTTTTAAGTTTGTATGAGGGTAGTTTTTTTTTAAATGTTGACCAGGCACTTCATGATTCTGAATGCTGTTTTACAGGACATTGTCATAATTATGTGATGGTCAGGGTAACAATAACGTGCATTCTCAGTGACTCTAATTGGTCACCCAAATTACACCATTACTAATCAATTTCTGGGTACCTTTCAGGTCAAAGTAAGAAAAGATATATCAAAAAAGAAAACCGACGTGCCTACTCTAAATCTTCAGACCATGTAGCTTTCATTAATGTTTCAAAGAGTTTCTGGGAATCCTATCATGAGACAATCAACTTGCATAGAAACCTTCCTGAGTGGATTCATAACCGATTATATGTAATGAAACACAAGCAGAAATAGCTGTTCGCATATATGTGGAGCTGAGGAAATGGGTGCTAGAAGCCTATCTGAGTGAGATATAACTAAATAGATGGACTAAAACAAGGACCTATAAAGTCAAAGGGATGTGGGACCCATATGTGAAGATAAGAGACAATCAAAGAAAAACACAGCAGGAAAAAACATCCTTCAGTATTGCCCAGACAGAGAACATAGGCCTTTGTATACAAGAGGAATATTACTTTTTTCTATGCAGCCCTTCCTGGGAAGTCACTCTCCATTAATGCAGGCGATGTGTTTCACACAGAACTACCTGTTGCCCAGGAGAGAGTCTTTAGACCTTCCCAAATAAGGGGACAAGTACCATAATTGCCCAATTAAGCACACCTGCGCTTATAAACTTCAAGGCTCTGTCACCCCCTGCCCTTATACAGGGAGCTGCGATTCGATGACACCTTTCTAGAGACAGAGTTGGGTTTCTGGGGTCTTACACATGTGGTTAAATGAGACCATTTGTGGTCAAACGGGTAACTGTGGTACATAGAGAAAGTGGTGTATAGTGGCTCAAATAAACACGTGGGCACTTAAAGACTTCACTATCACTGTACACCCTATGTATTTACACAAGACAGGCGCATATATATTTGTTCAAGGGACAGACTTCAGTGGTTCATACTTATTTCAAAACCACTGTATATTAGGTACTTGTTCAAGGCCAGCTATGATGCAATAGCCACTGCTTAAAGTACAAAAGAAAGTACAAAATATCAAATATAAAAAAAATAAAATGTGTGGACTTCAGTGTCAACACATTGCGTGTCATTGCTCTAAACTTCATTCTTGGTGGAGGCTGGTCAATATAATCAATGATGATCACAGCCTTAGAATAGTATTGCAAACCATGAACTTCTACTAATGTAGCAAAAGACATAGACTTTAATATATTTTCCTTGTCAAACTATATTATTATCTATTGAGAGCCCTTTATATCAAAACCCATCTGATTCAGCTTTAATTAGCAAAAACGCTATTGACAGTTTGAACTGTCAATAGTGGAAAATATTTCTGTTATTGACAGTTCACACTGTCAACAGTGGAAAATATTCCTGTTATTGACAGTTCTTCATGGGAACTGTTAATAGTGGAATATTTCTGTCTTATTGACAGTTCCCACTGACATTGGAGTCAAACAGTGTCGGTTTATTATGGTTTTGGAGCCAAAATTTGTTTTGGAGCCAAAATCTGTTTTGGAGCCAAAATCGGTTTTGCCCCCAAAATCGGTTTTGCCCCCACAATCGGTTCAGCACTAAAGATCAACTTTTCCACCAAGATCAACTTTTCCACCAAAATCGACTTTTCCACCAAAATCGACTTTTCCACCAAAATTGACTTTTCCACCAAAGTCGACTTTTCCACCAAAATCGCTCTCAGGGTTATGACTAAAGATAAGGAACTGTCAATAAGAGAGGAAATTCCCACTATTGACAGTTCCGTAAAGAACTGTCAATAACACTATAATTTACCACTATTGACAGTTTGAACTGTCAATAAGACAAAAATATCCCACTATTGACAGTCTGAACTGTCAATAAGAGGAAAGTTTTCCACTATTGACAGTTTGAACTGTCAATAGCTTAATCAAGGTGGGCCAGCTATTGACAGTGCAAACTGTCAATAGTAGAAATCAATCTTCTTATTGACAGTTCAAACTGTCAATACCAGGATATAATTCCCTTATTGACAGTTCAAACTGTCAATACCACAATATGATTCCCTTATTGACAGTTCACACTGGCAATAAGAGAACAATTTTCTCTTATTGACAGTTCCTTTTTATGAACTGTCAATAAGAGAATCGTTTTTCCCTTATTGACAGTTCAAACTGTCAATAAGGCAATCATATCCTGGTATTGACAGTTTGAACTGTCAATAAGGGAATTTTATTCTGTTATTGACAGTTCGAACTGTCAATAGTCACGGCCTTTAATTAGGGGATGTCAAGGATGGACTTAGCTTGTAAGACTTTAATCTCAGAGAGGAAAGCTAAGTCTCCCCGGAATTACCAAAATAAGGAGACAAAACAACCCTATGTCAACCCCCACCTCCTAGTGGAGGCCATCACCATAAGGCCAAGTTGTAACTGATAGTTAGGGGCCCTGGCCAATTAGAAGGGGTTGGGACTTGGATAGGGCTAATTTACATAGGGGTGCTGGCTCCTATTGTCTGGGCCCCTAGACGCCCAGGAAGCGATGAGTGTAAATTGGCCTTAGACCAGGGTACAACATCTGTCAATAGTACAACACAGAATGAGCCGCTCCCCATTGGGGACATGGCCTCTGACTCTGCCTATCGTGACTCATTAGGTTTAACTTTTGACCTCATCTTTCTCCAATTAAAATCCATTTTGAGACTCAGCCAATAAGATTGAGTGATATCCATGCTACACAAATGCAGTCTCGATGATTTACTGACATGATCAGAGTTGCTGCACCATGACAAGAATTGTTAAAGAACCCTTGAATGGTTAATTTATTGTGGAGTAAAACATTTCATCCTTTACTTGAAGCCTGTGAGAGAGTGTGGTGAGTGGAGGGCTTTCTTTGAAGTTGACCAGGCACTTCCTGGGTCTGGGCACTGTTTTACAGGTTGCTGTCATGATCATGTGACTGTCAGAGTAATTCACTGGGCGCTGGTTGGCTGGATTTTCCATGTGCCATAGCAGCTAACCTAATTACCCAGGGGGCTATGGCTAAGACCAAAATCTGACTGCCTGTGTCAAGATCACCACTGCTGTATTTCAATACCATTTTTATGCTTTTCTGGTTGATTATGTTTACTTAAAATTTGAAGTCAAATCATGTTTCTTCATTTGCCTCTGTGCCCTATCAAAGTTGTAATGGTTTCATCTTTATCTCATTCTGATAGTCCAAATTGTTTATAAACCCAGTTAACAAGGAATATCTCTTATTTTGTTAATATCCTGTTCTCTAGATGATTTGCCACCCAATACTGTGTGCTGCCATACACATGAATGGAATTACGTTACATGAAGGGCAGCATTCATGGTTATTTATAAGGAGATATTATTAGAAGCTTTTTCAGTTGAAATATAAATCTGGCCTGCCTCGTTTAAGATAATTCTTATTTATACAGGACTCTTGAATCATCTTTTACACTGTAATGACAGACCTCTAAGGATTGATAGCCATGTGTGTTATCTCATTTCTGTGATTTAGCTTTAATTAGAGGAAATCAAAGACAGACACAATTTGTACGACTTTAATCTAAGTAAGGACAGCTCTCCCCGGCCTCACCAAAATAAGGAGAAAAAGCAACCCTATGTCAATCTCCAGATCCCAGTAAAGGCCATTGCTATAAGAAGTACCAGCTGTGAATGATAGGCACTGCCCCAGCCAATTAGAACTCGGATAGGGCTAATTTACATGATGAGGGTGTTGTGGGGGTGTGCCTCCTAGGGTCTTGGACCCTGGCTGCCCAGGGAAAGATTGGTATAAATTGGCCTTAGACGAGGGTAAAACATTTGTCAATAAAACAACAAAGTAGGGCCACCTCCCCATAGGAGACGACGCCTCTATTCTAATTGAAGTTGGTATCCTGACTTATTAGCTTTAAGCTTTAACTTGTCTCTCCTGTTGACAAAATACATTCAGCAGCCCTGTAGCTTGAATAAGAAAGTCCTAATCCTCACCTAGCTAACAAAAATATGTTATCTTACATCAAAATAACGTTTTTAGCATTACATAACATTTTCGCCATGATAAGCAGCCATAGAAAAACATTGAATATATATATATATGGAATATGCATAACATTTTTTGTTTACTGGGCATTGATTTAGTATGTTGAGGTTATTTTAAATGTTTCTCACTTGGATTTATCCAAGATCTACTATCTAAATTGAATATGATATGTGATGTATCATGTATATCTTAAACATATAGATATATTTATTTGAGATCTAGTCCTTCATTGATAACACAGATATATATACTAATTACTACTCCTTGTAACACAAGTTAATGTTGACTGCAACACATTTAATCTATTCTAATATTGAATTCATACTGATTCATACCTGATTTCTAATCTCCCCCTCACCAGCCTAGCTTGATGGGGAACCCTAGATGGCTAAACTCTAGACCAAGCTGATCAATCAGTCTTCTCACGTCTAGAAAAGATGTTTAATTTTAAGTGTGCCATACATCACCACCATGAATATTCAGCCCATGTGTAACGGGTGACTAAAGCCATGTAGTGCACGGATTATATTTTTATGTTTCCTATAACAGCACTGCCAAACGTTGATAAGTGGTCTCAGGTAGTTAGTGTCTTACCTTTTGCATACTAATTTCGCTCATGGTTTCCATGAATGCCTCTTTGGTATTTTAGTGGACACATGCCTGGATAAGCTGGATAGATATGGCAGATAACCTCCCTATGACTGCCCCATGTTCATCAAACAAACATGTTAGGAGAATATGAAAATGTCTCCCCACAAAACCTTGCTTGTATAATATCTAAAAGGATAAGGGAATGATTCTGAAAACTGGAATCCTAAAGTAAGGACCTCTTGCATTGTAATGCAGGAAAAAACCAAGAGAGAGGGAAATGGTGGCATTCCACAGCTGTTGTGAATGGAAAGAAATGTAGAAAGACATTCTTCAGGCCAAAGAATTTCCACATCAAATAATATAACCTTCATTTCCCTGTCTACCTATAGCTACCAACACCACTATATATCAGAAACACACTGCCTCAGCAGTCTATAGCACACTGGTGGTGTTATTGATGCCTACTCTATGTGTCTGTGATGGATTGGAGGAGTTCCCCCCATGGTAACCTGTAGCTGAGGGTGGGGGCCCTGAGGTGGGGGGAACCATCAGTCAGAACAGCCTCAGCTACTCCCCAGCATGTATTAACCATTTAAAGTCTGCATAGTGTTTTAATCCCCTTTGTTGGCATGATGCATGCATGCTGGCCTGCCTCGTTTGCTGAGGTTGCATTCATGCATCATGCCGGCCATTAAGGAGTGTATCAACTCGGTATGATTGGCATGATGCTTGAATATAGGACTGACATGTTACTCCTGCACCCAGGCGTTTAAATATGACAGCAATTCAAATAATCCAGTAAATCACTATGTAACCCTTAAATGGTTAAATTGAGGGGGCAGTTTGCAAGGTGAGCATTCCTTACTGGGCTTGTAACATGAGGGAACAGCAAGGTTGAGGATTTTTAAGTTGTGAAAAATTGTTTTAGTTATTCGATTGCTTTTGTAATTTGATTAAATTTCAAGTTCCCTTGGTTAGTTTTTTTTAGTTCTGTTAAGGGTTTTAATTCCCTAACTTGCTTAGTAGTTATGAGGGTTTTTAGTTCTGCTAAGGGTTTTAATTCCCTAAATTGCTAAGCAGTTATACTTGGGTTTTGATAATTCTGTCATGGCTTATTATGTAAATTATGAAGTCATTTTCAGAAGAGCAATGAAAAAGGGTGCCACCATGATAATTAATTGGCACTAGACTAGTTTCACCATGAGGTGGTGAGAAATTGCTTCTTTGAATTCTACTTTGCATTAGCAAGAGATGTATGATTATAATGCACAAGATCCCCTGTTAAGGGTCTATAATCGGATCAGGCAAATTACTCATTACTGCATATTAAATTGTTTTAGGAAAAAGTAAAATGTGGCATGTTATAACGTATTTTGCATGATCAGCCTCACATCTTTGTTTGTTTATTTGTGAACATGTATAATTTCCACTGAAGTAAAAAATAGGAGAAAAAACACCTTTTTGGTACAGCATAGGGTCTGCTTGGCTAGTGCATGCACAGCTTTCTAATGTGGGTCTCATGGCTAATATGAAAGTGCCCGTTTTTTTCGCTGTATGATCCAAGGTTATATATGGTTGACGTTTACAACCCCCTAGACCATTACAGGCTGTGTCTTACGAGATCTGGCCAATGTGAACGTCTTTGACTGGGTGCCCTCTTTGACCGGCTTGATGGAAAACGGTTTATTTAGGGGAGATGCAGATAAATTGGCTACTAATTACTAATTCAAAGTGTAAGTGTTATGATATTCATTAACCTTTTCAGCCAACTTATATCTTCATCTGCCCTAAATAAATGGTTCTCCATCAAGCCGGTCAAAGAGGGCACCCAGTCAAAGATGGCACCCAGTCAAATATGGCATCCAGTCAAAGATGGCACCCAGTCAAAGATGGCACCCAGTCAAAGATGGCACCAAGTCGAAGACGTTCACATTGGCCATATCTCGTGAGACGCAGCCTACATGTCCTTATTGCTGGTGCTGGGCCTATTGACTGCAGGTAGAACTTATTTTGCCTCAAGCGGGGATAGAATTGTGGCCTACTGAATGGCAGACGAACACCACACTACTAGTGAACAATAGGGTACGGTAGAAAATACATCAGCTTCTAATCATCTCATCCATTTGTTTATGAACGGCACATGATCTGAATAATTGCTCACTATTGAAATTGACAGATCTATATCCTTAAGTGGAAGAAACTAGTGGAAGTAGAACCAAAAAAACAGTGCCATCAGAATAATTTGCAATAGTTTTACTCCTCCATTTCTTTTTGTGGCAGCAAATTATACAAACTGATTTGACATCTACCGAGTTTATTTGCGAGATTGTGAGTGATCGATCATACTAATTTGCATCACAGGACTATGGGAACCCCAAAAGACCATAGAGTTGGGTCTGTAGCTTAAAAAGAAAAGTAATATCTAACTAGGGAAAACTATGGAAGTGTGAGGGACACGGTTTCTCCGAAAACAACGTTTTTGGAGACACCGGGAGTCGAACCCGGGGCCCTCCGCTTGCCAAGCGACCGCTCTACCACTGAGCTACATCCCCTGTTCTATCAGATAGACCGTGTCTCACGTTACTGGATCGGTATGGCACAGAGGGGAGCGGATTACCCGAGTGATACCCCCTTGCGGGGTTACCACCAGGGAACGGGGAATCCGAGCCCCTACACTGCTCCCACCAGCTTCCATCACGTCCTCTAGATTCGGATTTTTCCGGGGGGTTACCAACCCTGGGCTTTCTCTCCCTCCGAGAAGGGGCTTTATCAAGCAGTTACAGAGAGTCCCAGCCCCCGGAGTATAGAGGCACCTAGCACCAGGCCTTCTCACCCACTGGAGACCGAAGGTCCCAATGGGGCTTTATCAAGCAGTGTTGAGATACCCTGACTTCCTAGTGATGGAAGCTTTCCACACCATACCGATTCAGCCAATCATTGTTGTAACCAAGTCTCTAACTGCGTAACCAACTACCCGTACTAGGACTCGGTTGCTCCCAGTCAGTGTGAGGTCCCATTCCTGGGACCATCTGGGGCTGACCCTGTTTCCAAGGTCACCGAGCCCTAGCAAGTTGGAACGCTTCCTTCCGACTTCTCAACATTTTTGCACCAAGCATGCTCGGTGTCTCCACCAGTGTGAGGGACACGGTTTCTCCGAAAACAACGTTTTTGGAGACACCGGGAGTCGAACCCGGGGCCCTCCGCTTGCCAAGCGACCGCTCTACCACTGAGCTACATCCCCTGTTCTATCAGATAGACCGTGTCTCACGTTACTGGATTGGTATGGCACAGAGGGGAGCGGATTACCCGAGTGATACCCCCTTGCGGGGTTACCACCAGGGAACGGGGAATCCGAGCCCCTACAGAAGGAAGGATTGCAGTTACAACTTAAGCCCGATGAATCAGTTCTTTCGTGCCAAACTGGAACAGATTGAAATCGAAAATGTTTAATGTTGCTCTTTGAAATTATTCGTCTTTTCATTAAAGTGTTTAATTAATTGTGAAGAACCAGCTTTTGTCCTTTGTTTAACATTTAAGAGCAGCATAGTGCTTTAAAGTTCCCCCCCTTTTGTCATCATGATGCATGGATGCAGCCCTGTAAATCTATGCACCAGTGATGTCTTCATACATCATGCAAGCCCCACAGAGTTGAAACACAACCCAAAATTCCGCATGATACAGAAATGCAGTGTGTTGCATCATAATGGCAAATTCTTTTTAATTTTAAGTCAACATACTGTCCATACAGTGTTAATTGACCATGAAGTACCGATTTTATCCTTTGTTTAAAGCTTCTGGGCGCGTGTGGTAGCCAGGAAATTCTTTGAAGTTGACCAGGCACTTCACGATTTTGGATGCTGTTTTCAGGACACTGTCATGATCATGTGATGGACAAAGTAATTCCCTGGCCTCTGATTGGCTGGATTGCCCACGCGCATGCTCAGTGACCTCTGCCCCTAATTACCATGTGGAATTATGGGTAGAGCTATGCTGGTCATCCTGTCTCCGGCTTATCAGTGCTGTGCTGCCCTACAGAATGACATTTGTTGGCATGATGCTCAAATGCAGCCCCAGCGAGTTAATCATTGGTGCATCACGATGACCCTTCGGGAGTGTCTCGGGAGCAGCATTGGCGATTTACTCACCAGGGCTGCATTCATGCATCATGACGACCAAGGGCATGATGCATTAATGCATTATACCGTCCATAAAGGGTTATACTTCTTGTTACTGCTGGTATGATATAATCAGATGGCTGCTAAAAGGGGTATTCCAGAGCAGACAGGTTCGCTGCCTCGCAATCAGACATCCATTTCCCACCTGACAACGTTTAAGATATTATAGTGATGGATGTGTGTCCATATGTCCATTTTGGTCGTTTTATTCTGATAACTTGGATTGCGGATCTGCCGATGGGTTTCTTGGAATTTTGCATATAATTTCTCTTTTTACCCCTGCCCGCTGGGATTATTTTGAAATTTTGACAACAACAAAAGTTAAAAAAAGGAATATGCTCACCAGCACACACCCAAAATTAGACCTTCAAAATTGGGAACAATTCTCAAAATACCTTTATTTGATAGCCAAAATAAGTTTTTTCCAGGCTTTTTTTCTTTTTCCTCTGACCCCTGGAAATTTTCACGACTCAGCTTCCGCCAAAGGGCAGCTTCTTTTTTTTTCCTCTCGTGCCCCAAAATATTTGCTGCTGTGGCCCTTAATCAAAGAAAGGTGGCATTAGATATAGACTCACAGAAAAGCAAAATTATTACTCGCTGGGGCTGCATTGGTGCATCATGCCAGCTTTTCGAAAGTGTCTTGACTCCCTAGGGTCGGCATCATGTTTGAATGCAGCGTCTAGCTCTGTCATACCTTGTGTTATATACAGTCATCTACCCCTAGCATAAGCATGCCACTCAGTTTAAGCCTGTGGCAGCAGGGTTAGAGTTGGGGGAGGTGTTGGTTCCGTTTAGTGAGGCGGGAAATTAGTCCAGATGAGACAGACACAACTGCTGCCAGCCCCACATAAAGGATGTGCCTACTGTTGCTGAAGCGCCGCAGTCACCGGGCATGTAATAGGCGCCTTTAAGTGGTCGTTATCTTAACCCTCTAAGGGCAGCATAGTGCTTCAATGTACCATGCCCCCTGGTCGTCCTCATGCATGAATGCAGCACAAGGGAGTCACTGCATTTGCCAGTGCTGCATCATGCAGACCCTATATGAGGTTGATGCACTCCAGAAGGATCAGCATGATGCATGACTGCAGCCCTGGTGAAATACTCTCCAGGGTTGCAGTCATACATCAAGACGACCAAGGACATATCACATTAAAGCACTGCAATTCCCTCCAAGGGCTAAAGGGAATTCTTTGTATTTTTGCTGTGCTTTTAATAGCGCTGTAATGAGTGGAATAACACGGCTTGATAGGCCTGTAACATGTGGTGGGGCGTTGTGAAATGTAGCCTAATGAGGCTGGATGGGTGTGGGGGGGGGAGGGGGGTAAGGTGGGGGGTGCATGGTTTATGCAGGGTTTTCTGGTGGCCACTGGGCGCGAAATGAGCTGCTCATGCCGAAGGACTGATGTGTGAGCTGCTGCACTATAGTTTCTCCTGCACTCTGCCTGTCCTGCCTCTGTCTTTCTCTGTCTCTCTCTGTCTCTCTGTCTCTCTCTGTCTCTCTGCCTGCTATTAGCTGGCTATCTCTCTCTGTCTCTGTCTCTCTCTCGGTCTTTGTCTCTGTCTGTCTGCTCTCTCTCTATCTCTCCCGGTATCTCAGCTCAGTCTCTCTCCCACTGGCTCTCTCTCATGCAAGCTCTTTCTCTCTCCCTATCCTCCCTCTCTCTCAGTCTCTCATCTCTGTATTCTTTCTGTATGAATGTCCTCTCCAGCTCCTACCATCCTGCCTTGCTATGCACGTCTCTCACATGCGTTATCAGTCGTCGGGTTCCTCTGTCATGTCTGCATGAGTATAAAACCTCCCTTTCTTGTATATGTCCTCTAATTACCTGCACACATTAGAAGAATATCTAACAACTGCTTGATATTCCTGGTTTAAAAAAACAAAAATCAAACGACCTACATACCCCACAATTTGGGACCATGTTGCCTTAAACACTTTATTTTGTCTGAAAAGCTGCTGGGTAGTTATGGCCCTCTCTATGGGCTACACTTCAGTTGTCCCACTCTGATATACTGGTAACTGATATAAGAGTGCTCTATCATTGCCCTAAGTGGGAGCTGTACTAAGGTGCTAATGACCCTGTTATAGTCAATTATTCACATTGTG
Source organism: Harmothoe impar (assembly GCA_947462335.1). Taxonomy (NCBI): domain Eukaryota; kingdom Metazoa; phylum Annelida; class Polychaeta; order Phyllodocida; family Polynoidae; genus Harmothoe; species Harmothoe impar. The sequence goes on from OX381719.1 coordinate 19,686,032, forward strand.
TAAGTGTAGGCTTCACTAATAATGAGATACTGCATAAATCAGGATGTTAGATTATTTCATATAGTCCCAAGGCACTTAGTGCTTAATCGAGACCGGTGCCTATTCCTCAGGGCGTATTCATATGCAGGGCAGTTTTCAATTGCACTTATTTATTTTTATTCCTTCCATGGAATGGGGCCTTCAGTCATCTATGGGGCGTCCGCTGGGGAAGTCCTTCATTTCAGTGTTGCCATTTGTATGGCACAAATTCAAAATTTCCAATATTCCCTCTCCTTCTTTCCTCTTCTTGTCTCCTACATCTCTCCTTGTTGGGTGATGGAGAATCCTTCTTGATTAACTTAAAGTTTACTCTGGCCTATAAACAGCAATATGAACCAGCTCCCGTTTTTCTGGCGCTTCGAAATGCTACAACAACCCATTTAGGACTGGTCTCTATTCCCCTGCTTAAACAGGCCAGTGCAGTACCCTGCAAACAGAATCTCAAGCGGAACTTTTACAATTCTTGAGTCATGACTCATGATCCCTACAAGACTTTAAAATGTTTCGCTTTCTGGACATTCTGACAATAGTGTCATATTCCCTGGAATATCCTGTTTTTTTAATGAGTGAAACTTGAGAATTTCAGAATGCTTCTGGAACATTTTCTGGGCCCTTTCTTGAACAAGTGAAACTCTGGAAATTCAAATCATCATTCTACTTCTTGAATTTCTTGTTATTTGCACGAGTTAACTCGGGAAATACAAATCGCTATTGGACATGTCACTAGGAACATTCACAATTCCTAAGAATCTCCCATGTAGGCCCATACAGCTTGTGCTTTTCCCAAGAAATACACAAGATTCTAACTTGTGTCATTCATGAATTCAGTTTGGAAGATGTAAACAGGCAAAGCACGGATCACGCTGTTTCCCTTGACCATACTGATTCAAAGGTCTAGCATGTGATAGGTGTCAAGGGGGCAGTTGTTTGATTATAATGATACCCTAACATATGGGAAATATTGATTTTCATACCCAGGTTATAATCCACTACGGAGCTTGTTGAATCAATATTACTTTTCAAGAAAAATAAATAAATATATAAATCATAAACTGAGGATCTCTCTCATCCAGGAAAAAGCCCTGCTCCCCCAGAGTGCCATCTTTTAGAGAGAGACGCTGACAGAACCCTGGGTCTTGTGTGTAAGCTGCAATCACACTTAACCCTTTAAGGGCCGCAGAGTGCTTTAACCCTTTAAGGACGTTTGTCGCTAGAGGATGACAGTTGTCATCATGATCTACCAATGCAGCCCCGGTGAGTAACTCTCCAGTGCTGCATTGGTGCATCATGCCAACCCTACAGGAGTGTTCCAACCCCATAGGGTGGGCATGATGCTTGAATGCAGCACTGGTGAGTAGCTCAAAAGGGCTGCATTCATGCATCATGACGACCATGGGCATGATGCATTAAGGTATTATGCCGTCCTCAAAGAGCTAAAATAGTGTGCCCTTTGTCGTCATGATGCATGAATATGTAGGACTGGCGATTCGGCAGCTCCCCATTGCTGCATTCAAGCATCATGCCCATCCCATTGTATTGGCACCACTGTTTATCCCGTGCAGAAGGATAGTAGGCATGATACATCAGTGCATACAGTCCTGGTGAGTAGATTCACCCAGGACATGCATACCTGCATCATGACCACAAAAGGTTAATAACACATTAAATCACTAAGCGGCCCTTAAAGGGTTAAACCCCGTGTTATTTAGTGCCCCAATAGCAGCCTTCACACCCGGCACAAACCTCCCACCAGCCCCACCTCCCCGGGGCGGCCGTCACCCGGCTGTTCCCGGCCTGAGGGGCCGTATCGACCGGCGAGCAGCTCCTAAAGAGGCGGTCTCCTTGAGCAGCTCAGGTTCGGGCCACAATCAGGACACAGGTTCCTTCCTGGTGACACTGCCTGACCCTGGTAGCGGCTCTAGTGCCACAGCTGACCACCAGGGGTCTACAGGGGAAGTGGGGGTGTAGGGGAAGTGGGGGTGTAGGGCAGGTGGGGAGTGTAGGTGGGGGTGTTGGATGGGTGGGTGGGGCGGGAGGGAGGGGGAAAGGGAGGGAAGGAGGCAGACAGGCAGGCAGGCAGGCAGGTAGGCAGGCAGGCAGGCAGGGAGGGAGGGAGGCAGGCAGGGAGGAAGTGAGGGAGGGAGGGAGGGAGGGTGAAATTGGGTAGGCGAAAGAGAGGGGCAGGTATTGGGAGGGCGCGGAGAAAAAGAGAGGGAAAGGGTAGGGAAGGAGGCAATAGAAGGCAGTGCCGTAGAGGGAAAGGGAGATGTTGGGGAAGAGGGGAGTAAGGTGGGGGGGGGGGAAGGGGTCTAAGGGAGGAGATGAGAGGAGGAACGGGGAGGCGGGTCGGAGGGTGGTCTTAGAAGGTGGGTGGGCGGGTTGGTGGGTGGGCGGGTTGGTGGGTGGGTTGTGTGTCCCTACTAATGTTGGCGCTGCTAAAGGAAGGGGATGACAGCCGTAAACCTGTGTTAAGTGAAGTAAGTAAAAGTGTTGGTCTAAACCATCAGAGTGATAACCCTAGTAGCAGTCTGAGCTACTGGCCACTCCACCCACACAACTATAACCTCGATACCTACTCGCCTATACTCATCCACTCTCTAGCCACACTCAATATATAACTGTCCTGGTGCATAGACATTACCTATTATACCTGTATACTATATCAATATATCCTTATCATACCTCTATGCTATATATATTATAGTCTCCCCTCTTGCCCCAGATGTGTATCTCATTCTTCTGCCCTTTACCACCACCTTTAACTCTTTAGACCCCCGTCTCTCTCTCTCTCCTTCTCTCTGCCTTTCTGTCTCTGATGCACAAACTCTCTGTCTATAAATGTCTCTGTCTCCCTATCCTTCTTCCTCTCCCCGTCTCTCTCTCTGTCCCTTTCTCTCTGCGACTTTGTGTCTGTTTGACTGTATCTTTCTTTTCCCTCTCTCCCTTCCCCTCCCCATGCATATCTTCACCAATTCAGGCAGTCTATCCTCAAGCCATGATAAATCTCATTCTCTGGCTTGATATACCCTGTATATCCCTCCATATGTCCCCTGCCAACCCCAACTCATAAATTGCATCCTATATCTCTAGCTCTTTCCCACTACTTCATGCCCCCTAACCATCCCCAGTCTACCCATCCCTCTCCTTTAAACCCCTCCCTACTCCAGCCTTAGTCTGGACACATCCCCCTTCTCCATGCCTTCCTCTCCTTCTGCCATTTCATCAGGCCAAACAATTAAAGGTGTGTTTCAGGTTATATCGTCTGAAGAGCTAGCGTATGTAGGTCGGATTTTTTTAAAGTGTCAACTCGTGGAGTACCAAATGATTATCATTTTTTAATGGCCCCAAACTGCAAACAAACAGCATAGAATTGTTTACTTGTTTGTCTTAAAACTGGAAAACAATTTCTAGAGTCAGCCCTTTCGATAGCTTTATGATGGTGTCCGTTGCCTGCCAAAATACCGCCTGAATAAAGATTTTTAGATGACCGTCCTGATATTGCTTAGAGATAAGCCACCGCCGCTGTTCCTTTAGGGACCACTGCATTTATATTGTCCGTTTGGCAGTGGCTAACAGAAACAATTCCAGGTCGAGGCGTGAAAAATGCACGACCGACCTAGCTCTTACTGACGTCTTGTTAATGTGTATGTTATGGGGGCTCTGTCCCCCTCCCCCCCAACCCCCATTTTTTCCATATACATCACTGAATTGCCAATAGTCATAAGGAGGTGGGCCAAAACTTTGCAGCACAACAATATTGAAGACCAAGTCTAAGAGTAAGATTGTTGTAAGATTCGCTGCAAACGTGTGTCCATGCACTCACGTGAGCTAGGTGCCATCTGCCTGAAACACACCAGCTCCGCCTTTCCATTTTTGGCCTCAGTCCCCCCGTTGGGCTGTGTGTCCAGCCGGTGGCCCTTAGGCCGGGTGCCGTTTCCGTGTACCATTATACCCTTAAGCACAACTGCCCATTTGTGCTGCTCTGTGCTGACCTTATAGTGCTTTGACGATGCACAGGAGGAGGTTACAGCTCACTCTCCAAGCAGATCTTTCATCCGCTGCCACTGGGGTTATACTTGCCAGGACACCTCTACCATACTGCACTCAAAAAGGAGACTTGTCTCCAGACTCTTCCAAGTGACCATCATAAAATAAACGGGTTGAAAACTGTCTGAGTGACAAGGGAGTGGGTCGTCTAGCTGGAGACAGAAGACCCACTTGGCATGTGCCAGCCCAAAACCAGACATTTGCCAGCTCCAGATTCTATTTGTGGGATGGTAGCGTGATAGGTTAGACAACTTTTGACTCGTTTATTTTATGACAGTCACTTAGCTGAGTTTGGAGACAAGTTTACTTTTTCAGTGTACCCAGGTATAAAACGATGATTCTGGATTCTTCATATGGGTGGCCATAAAAGTTATACACACAGAAACCCTCATGAGATTTAGGCAGTGACCATACATCCACACACCATAGCTTGCAAGGAACAAGCTAAGCTGCGAGAGCAGAGCCAAGATCTCATGAGCTTATAGGTGTTAGTGTACACACAGCGGTTGCAGGAACAAGTCCGCACCAGTTAAAGCGCTATATGTACACAGCCAAAAACAATTATCTCATTTCACGAAAATAAGATTATTAAACTCGACTGGCAAAAAAACCACTTGTTTTAAGAAATATTTTTTCTTGAAAAACCACTTTTACCGTATTGTTCTAAACAGTTGTGGACATTGTATCAGGGACAGTTGAATCATAATTTCATTGCACGATACTATGTTCATGTATGAGAACGTATAGGGATTCTCCAACAAGGTGCTTCAGACACTTTTGCATTAATTTATTTCAGTACCCTTAAACCATTAGTATTTATAAATGTGGGGACGGCGCTTCTTCTAGGTCGGTGTTTATTCGAGTCCCCTACCCTATTCCATGACGATATGGTGCTTTGAAACTACACGCAAGTTTGCCAACGTGTGAAGGTAAGTGTGTCTTATAGTAGCTGACCCTGTATGTTCTTTAATCATGTGTCCTACTGTACCTGTCAATGAGTAGGGTAGGAAAATGAGTTCCCACCCCAGGTTCACAATTTTAGTTTTAGTGCTTTAATGTAGTATGGCCTTTCCCAGTAAACATACAACGTTATATAACGTTTCTCTATGGCTCCTTATTGTAGAAAAACGTTATATAACGTTAAAAACGTTAATTTGACGTAAAAGGGTCGGCTTATTAATAGACCACACTGTAAAAAGTTGGTTACCATTTTTGTAGGTGTACAGTAGATTCTACTGTGGGTGTACAGCTTGTTGTAGGTCAACAGTAGTCAACAGTAGAATCTAATGTAAATCTGCAGTGGCCTAAGGCTAGACGTTTTAGTTCAGCAAATTATTTACCTTCCTACTGGCCATTAAGGAATCATTTAGTTTAAAAGAATTTGCATCTAAATTCTCCTTCTAAATTCCCATCAATTGTATTGATTTGGTGACATCAATTTCTAATTTAATTTATCAATTAAGCTACAAGAGATAATCCATATGTTCACTTATGTAATATAACCATGGGCAACACTCTCAATATGTGTTACATATGGCCATTCCCCTCTAACCCCATCACCATTATAACCATGTCAGGACAGTATAATGCCCTATTAAAGCGTAATGACCATTTGATGCCATGATGTACTAACGAAGTGGTGGCAAGTGATTTGCTGGGTGAAAACCAAATACTTAAAAACCCTGGACCGTATCGACCCCAGCGGGCTGCGTGATGCATGAATGCAGCACTGGCGAGTAACTACACAGTGTTGCATTCATGCATTATGACAGCACAAGGGCATAATGTACTAAAGCACTATGCTGACCTTAAAGGGTTAATCCCTTCAGGGTAGCAGTGGGCAGCAGCGGAGGGTGCAAACAAGATAAGGATTACGCCGACTAATCCAGCCCTAAGTGGTGGGGTGGGAGGAGGCCCTTAATCCTTTTTAATTACAGCCAATCCGCGAGCTGCTTACAGATGGTATTCGGGGTGAGAGGGGACGAGAGGGGACAGCGTTCTGAAGTGGCCTACATCCGGGTGAGTGCAGACCGACTCCCAAAGGTGTGATGTACATCTCTCATTACATGTATTTAACCCTTTAACTTAATTTAACTAAAAAATAAGTTTAAGTTTAAAATCAAATTTAAGTTTAAGGGTAACATGACGATGAATAGGGTAGCGCTTTAAAGCACTATGCGGCCCTTAAAGGGTTAACATTGGTATCATCGTATTCAGAGACAGATCAAATAAAAATCTAACAGAATGCTGACTCAATACGAATTTATATTTCATCCTCCATCCAGACTATCTAATTGAAATAGCATTGTTGGTAGAGAAATAAGTACCTCTATTTCCCTGTCTTAAGGAGGGTTGGCTTATTAATAGGCAACACTGTAAAAAGGTGCTTGCAGTTTTTGTAGGTGTACAGTAGATTCTACTGTGGGTGTACATTTTATTGTTTATTGTTAGGTAAACAGTAGAATCTACTGTAAATCTGGTGAGTAACTCGCCAGTGCTGCATTCAGGCATCCTGCTGGCCCTCCAGGGTTAAGACACTCCCGAAGGGTTGGCATGATGCACCAATGCAGCACCAGCGAGTTATTCACCTAGGTTGTATTGGCGCATTATGACGACAAATGTCGACTTTCAGTGACATGTGTCTTTAAAGGGTTAAATAAGGGACCGCTGGTCAGCAGAGTGGGGGGAGGAGTAGTAGACTTAGTTATAGGCAGGTGTGGTGGGTGGCAGGCATGACAGAAGAGCCTCATCCCCCTGAGCAGACCCTCCTCCCACTCCTAACCCTCTGGGGATGACATAGTGCTTTAAACCCCAACCCCAGTCTTTGCGAAAACATTTTCATCCCGCAGGACGTTCGGTCCTGAAAATTTTCAATGTTGCAGGACCTGCTACATTTCTGAAGGACTGGATAGCCACATATCCGACAACTTATGCATTTCAAGTACAAAATGTTTTTGTCCATTGAATTTTCTTTAAATTTGTTATCATCTCTGGCTAAATCAGGATAAATACATAGTATTACACAGTATATTGACGAACATATTAAGGGTTTAGAAACCAAACTAAGTTATTTTAGTTCAGAAAAGCCAAACATGTAACTTGACATTCGGTCTTGCTACACTTGTCAATCTGCTGGACCGGTGGCATTTTAGAAGGACATTGCCGATGTCCTGCATGTTTTCGCAAAGACTGCAACCCATCCTATACAACGCCATGAGCACTAGGCCTAGCAAGACTCCAACTGTTGTTGGAGGTACAGTAAGATTCGGGCCTTTAAAATTTTGTCCTCTGCCGTCATGATGCATTAATTCAGCCATAGCGAGTAATTATTGCCAGGGCTGCATTCATGCATCATGATGACCTTATTGGGTTAATGGTACACTCAGAGAGGTCATCATGATGCACTGATGCACTGATGCAGTGTCAGTGAGATGCTCATCAGCGCTGTGCTGCTTGACCAGTACAACAACTGTTTCCTTAAGGTATCATATTGTCCTTAACCCATTATGGACAGAATAATGCCGTAATGCATTATAGCCTTGGTCGTAATGATTCTTGAATACAGCCGTGACTAGTTACTTGCCAGTGCTACATTCAAGCATCATGCTGAACCAACGGGGATCAGACACCCCAAAGGGTCGGCATGATGCAGCATCTATGATTTACTCGCTGGGGCTGCATTGGTGGATCATAATGAACAATGTCATCACTTAGCAACATTTGTCCTTAAAGTGGCATAATCACCAAGTGTATCCCACTCACAATTCTAGTACTGTTCTTGTCTACTATGTGGTAAGTGCGACTGGTGAGAATGCTCCTTTAAAAGGTTAGAGGGTTACCCCTCCCCCCCACTCCCCCCTCCCCCTCCCCCTCCCCCTGATTACCCGCAGGAGTACACCATTATTTACAGCCCCTTTGTGTAGTTGGCACTCTGCCCACCAGGGGGCAGGCCAATCACCCCAGGGGGCGCCACCTGCCGCACAATCAGTCCCAGCGGCCACTGCCCTGCCTCCTCCACTTCCAGTCAGAGGCACACTGGTCCCCTGTGCTATGTTGTAGGGACCACTGCCTAGCACTGGCCGGTGGCGGAAAGAAGACGGCCTATAAGGCCACTCAAAAAAAAGTGGTTTCTCATCATCAAGGTCTGAAACATTTGACGAGGGAGGCTTTTATTTTATTTATATTTTTTTACTCACAGGCTAAGATCTTTAAAAGTAGGGAAAATGTAAGTTATCTTTATCCCACTGCATTACTTGCAGTATTAGCTTTAATTTGATAACAAATATGTCAATATTGGTCAATTTTAGCATCCTAATTTAGCGAAAAAAATAAAAAGTTTTCCTCAAAACCTGATTTTTATGATGCGCACGGTGATGAGAAACCATTTTACTTTTTTGAGTAGCCTAACCATGTGTGGGCTATGTGCACGCAGTGACCACTTCGGAATTTTGTGATTGGCCAGAGAGCTTGTTGCTGGTGATCATTGGAACCAGCGGTGTGCTGGTTGCTGGTGTTTTTGTCTCCAAGGCAGGTACCAGCTGCAGCGAAGCGCTTCTTTTTTGTGGGAATTCCTGTCCGAATGTTGGACAAGATGGCAGCTGTGTACAGTCCATGCCAGAACTGGGCAGTCTACAGAGACCACAGTGCACCTGGCACCAGTGTAGGACCCGGGAGACCAGTGTAGGGCAAAGGGTGGCTCCTAAACATGGATTTCACTGATGGCTATTTCCTTTTAAGTGACCAAAGAAAATCCAGCATGATTTGAAGGGAGCAGGGTCTTCTCCTTATTTGTCATAGACTTGCTCTCTATGAAAATGAAACTGCTGCCATTGTAGAGCCATATCCAATGAGTTGTGCGACAATAAAGAACTGCTTTTGGTGAAATTGAGTTTGTGGGTAAAATAAATTACAGCTTAGAGATGGAATCACCATCAGATAAACCTTTAAATTCTTAGATGTCAAACTTAGGGAATACTATTAGCCATGGGTTCTCATAGCTTTAATACTGAGGAGGAACCACAGTTGTACTGTCCCTATACAGAGAAAAGAAACATCGCAGAAAGGGAGTCCAGGTTGCCCCCAGAATGACTCCCTTCTTGAGGGGAGCCCAGGCTGCATAAGGGAGCCTAGGTGACTCCCTGGGCAACCAAAGGGAATCACCTGGGGAAGTCACATAGTTCTCACCTAAGGGAATCACCTAAGGGAGTCACATAAGGACATGGGCTCCCCTCAAGAGGGGAGTCATTCTGGAGGCAACCTAGACTCCCTTTTGACGCCGTCTCTTTTCTCTGTGTATGTGGAATCTGAAATCAGGCACTGACAGAAGAGCGATAATAGGGGGATAATGGAGCCTTTATGGTTGTGTGTGCATATATGTACGTGATATATTACTTGTATAGGGGCACATGTAATCAAGCCTGTGTGTCTGGGCCGTGTGTGGTCTCTATATAGCTATAATTAGTCCCCTGGATGTTGTATTGACATGCACTGCTCATTCCCTGATGACTTTCAGTGAGGGTAAAATGCTGTGTGTATGGCCTTAAGCAAAACAAACCATCACTAGTTCTGCCATCACTAGTCTGTTTACACTAGCCTACATTGTCTATACAGGAACTATAGTTACTAATAGCCCCTTTGGGTTGAATAAATTAGGGGCCTTAAGCAAAACAAACCATCACTAGTTCTGCCAGTCTGTTTACACTACCCTACATTTTCTATACAGGAACTATAGTTACTAATAGCCCCTTTGGGTTGGATAAATTAGGGGTCATCTAGATGTCAAATGCTAAGGTTAAGCTGAATTTTTGAGTTAGAACCTGGTCGTAAAATGGCCTTGAAACTTCATTACAAACTATTCACAAATAAGCAATGGAGGTATCATGCCTCTGGATCAAATAACCTCACAGAATATTTGAGTATGTTCTTTATTTTGGAATCCAAGATCTTATTTACAGCAACCTCAGACCATCTAACAAACCCTTAGAACACAAAACACCAGCTCTTATGGCTATTATAGACTGTCCGTATATTGACCATAGGAAAGGTAACCTTTACCAGACAGCCACACAGAGGTAGCGTAGACGCGCCAGGTACAGAGGATGGTCCAGGCTGACAGCATAGACTACAGGGAGGGGATGCATAAGGCCCTTGATACTTTATATAGCCCCTGGGAAATTTAAGGGAGTCAGACTGCTCTTCTCTGATGCCCTAATGTATCCTTACTTATTATTCACTCTGTTGTCCACACGGTGGGAATCACATGAGCAGTTCTTGTTCTAATCTTACAAGTTGAAAGAATAAAGGGCCAATGGGGTTGACACGTTGTGATCTCTTGGAATATAAAATGATTAATAAAATCCAATCCAAAACAAGTATTCTGTTGTTCTAGTTGTGTCTTTCATATATGATTATTTTTTGAAGTATGTTTCATAAAATATAGTGTTCAAAGAAAGATTCTAGAAATTGTGTGGCCACTAAAAACGAGTATTTTATACTAAAAAGGAGGGCCAAACGGTGCAATGGCCAAACACATTTAGCCCATGTAAGATGTCCAATTCAAGATCCTCTCGTTCAATGGGTACCATGCGACCCAATATTATTCTGATAATATCAAATACTTTAGTATCTTGAGCTACTTTATATGACAACATATATTCCTGAAGTAACCGTACCTGGAAAACAACAGTCACAAGTTGACGTCGGATAGGCTTCCGGTGGAACCCTACCATAGATCCTACTCCCACGTAACTTGATGCTGTATATGTATTTTTCGAAGATGACTTGATCAAATAAAATACATTTATAAACTCAAAATTTACTGGCTTCAGGGGGCACTCTGCGAACCAGAGGTCAAAGCCAAGCGAGACATGGGCAGTGTTCCCAACCCGTACACCAGGTGGCAGGGTGATCAGTATACAGCTGGTGGAGACAGGTGGGTGGGCTGGATGAGGAGGGGCTGGTAGGGGCTAGGTAGGAGGGTGTTCTGGTATGGTGCACTGTAAGAAGTAAGTACTGTAGCTGCACAGTATAAAAGGAGGTATTTTTGGTTTCAAGTATCACGTACAATATACCATACAGCGACACTACTGTAGAACATCACACAAAGGAGTATAACCTGGTTACAATGAGAAATACGTTTTTCTTTTCATATTTCTTTAACCCATTTGACATGCATTTCCACCTATATTGATATAGAAATGTTAGCTAGTGAATATTTGAATATGTTTATTTGCATAATTTATATGTTTTATAGATAAACAACAGTACTGCCTATTGTATCAAGGTGGGAATCAAACCCACGATCTCCTGTGTGTGGTGTTCTACAGTAGGTAAGTGTAACTGTACAGTATGTGATACTGGAAACCAAAAAAACACCTAATTTAATACTGTGCAGCTACAGTACTTACTTCTAGCAGTGTAGGTAGCAGGGTGCTCTGGAATGGTGGGGAGAGGCTGGCAGCTAGGGACCAGGTGGTAAACCATCATCAGGTGTCTGGCTGTAGACCTCTGTAATGGTCAGTTTGAGGCTCCTATCCCAAACCTGCTGTTTTCTATTTTTACTTGAATAGTCCTTCAGGTTGTTATTCTCTGACATATCAATATCATTATACAAAGCATTGTATCTGTCTCCCATATAGGATAAACCACAACACAAGCCATGTGTATCAGGCACTACATGTACTGTGGTTCCCTACAGCCCTAGAGCCATAGCATCTACAGGCCCTCAAGGAGAGTCAGAAATACAATCAATAATGGACTGTGCTCATCCTTCTTGGTATGGTCACTTTACTGTGGATGTCCATGTGTCATTTATTTGGACCAGACGCTGTTGTTGGGAGGTAGCTCCTACCCATAAGTGGGTCACTTAAAGAACTCAACATGCCATGGCAAGTTAGACTGGAGCTGAGGAGAGGGAGAGAGGTGTAGATGGATTGTGGAAATGAAATCTCGTTTATGGACTAGTTCTTATTAATGTCATTGCCTGCACTTGTAAATGGTGGCCAGGTACTAAAGTACCACTTAAACTAACAACACTTTCCCATTAACTATAACTCTATGATCCGAAAATATGCTGTACAATTTTACAGTATTAATGATGTTTTGACCTGTTCTAGACCTTTTGAGGTAACTCTCCCCAGGACTCTAAAGTGACTCCCTAACATTAGCAGGAATCTATAATAACTCTATAATGACTCCTATTCTAAGACTCCCTAATGATTAGGAGTCACTTTAGAGTCGTGAGGAGAGTTACCTCAGTGATCGAATCCAGACGCCCATTTGGGAGTCACAGTGATTCTACTTCTTTTCTCTGTGTAAACTCCGATTTAACTCTGACACAACATAATATCTGCAACACCTAATTCCAATCATCCTACATTTGGCCAGCATTATGAAAGAAACCTATTGATTATTTCTGATGCGTAAAGTCAATTGCACATGAAAACTTATTTCAGAAACTTTTAGGTCATGTCACATCAACATTTATACCTGCCAGATACACCATTCTAAAGCTACGAAAGGAATTCCCCCTCATTACACTTAATAGTAACAGTCCCATGACTGTTCTCCAGTGGAGCTGCTTGGTCATTTCCCTAATTGCCCCCTTCCCACCTGCATTCCAAGTCACGCCAATCAATCACCTTTTCTGAGCAAGACCCAATCCCCCACATTCATCACACCTTTACTTCCCCATTTCACATTATTAACTTTAAGCACAATTTATTTCAGTTCATCTTGTTAACATGAATCAGTATCATTTGTTCACCTGTCTCTTCCGCTCCTCATATTTTCCCATTTTCACTTATCTAATCTTGGGAGTGAGTGTTTTGAGACATAAATCCAATATTATTTCCAATTGTTCTTCAGCTTCTCTCATCCGGCCCCAAGTCTTGACACTTGTCTGTACTTGTCTGTACTGCACTTTACAAAAAAGTCCGTCAAAATAACGGAGATTCACTGGCAACACTGGGTGCCAGACTTTCACCATAAAAATAACGGTCACTGTTATTTCAAGTTTACCGTAATTTTAACAGTAAAAGTCCGGCACCCAGTGGTGCCAGTGAATCACCGTTATTCTAACAAAATAGGGGACATCACTGTCATTTCAATGCAGTGCCTAAACAATAGTTATAATTGTATTTTGTGTAATTTAACTCATTACTGTTCCATTCATTTATCCACCTATACCTAACTCTATGCTCAATTTGGTTCCATGCCAAATCTGGTACCATGTCCAATTAACAATAGCATGAGAAGAAGTCACTCTAGGATGGCTACAGAGCAAACCTTACAGCTGTTTATCTATATTTTTTCTTGTAACCACAAAAATGGTGTTTTAGCATCCATGAAAATCTCCTCATGAACCAAACTGCCACCTGGTGTGATAAAACTGAATTACAGATATTCAAAGTAAAATTGATTGATTTTACATTGCCCCACTGTAATGATATATAATGATGATTCACCATAAAATTTTACATTGATTCTCTGTATATTCAACAGAATATCTTTACAGGACATAGCTTCAGCGTAAATGAATAAACTGTGTTTCACCGTACTGGATTACAGATATTCACAATAAAATTGGTTGACTTAACATTGCCTCACCATAATCACATTTACGATGATCCACCGTAAAGTTTTGCATTGATTCTCTGTATATTCAACGGAATATTTTTACAGGGTGTCTCAAGCCTTACATCGGTCTCATATGTGAGGTGACATTTCATAGCCTGTCAGTAACCTAGTGATATCATATTCAGCACTACACACCTGTATTTGCTGGATGGTTGTTCTGCGTAGCTACTGCTGATAAAGCTGCTTGTAGAGAAATTAAGTGAAGGCCCTGAAACAAACCCCATAATAAAGGAGATTATTTTCCTTCTTCTACTGTAAAACCTTGCGTACAAGGCTACTCGCGTATAAGCCAAACCTAGACTTTGGGCCGATCCTATAATCCGCATCAGGGGTCTGATTATGGGGACTTTAGTACTGTACCATAGCAACAAAAACTTGCATATAAGCTGCACCCCAATTCTGGAATAATCCTATAAGCCGCACCAGCGATCTGACTCGCGTACTAGCCGCGGCTTGTACATGCGATTTTACAGTACCCCTTAAACTGCCTTTTTATTTGCCTCCATTACAATCCCTGATTATTTTTGCCCTGGCCAGACCCTTCTCGATCTCCTCAACACTATGTATATCCTGAAGCAATGCACTATCTGTCCTCATTCTAACACTCCCCACTTTACCCATGACCTACCACCTTGACGTATCCACCCGCAAAGTCTTATCCCTTACTTTCCTACCTCTAACACTCACAGCTTGATAAATCCAGGTGTAAATCTTGTCTAATTTCCTTTGAAGCCAGATCTCCTCAATATTTATCTGTGTCTGGCATTCTCCACCTCCAGCACTTGGCTTACAGGGCAGTTGCCAGAGGGCTGCCTTGGGGTTGTTAACAACAGCATGCTGGTTTAGAGAGGAGGGGGTGGCCTTGATGGGTGGATGTGTGAGTGGGAGTAAGGGAGGGATGAAGGAGCAATTTGATGAGTTAAAGTTATGTACACTGTGGTTTATATATAACAACGGTTATGCCATTTATTTACTGGGTGTCTTAAAGTGGTACTTTACACTAAGCAGTTATAGAGTAAAGCTGCATGTGGGTCCCATGAACACAGGTATAGACTTTTACAGTGTATTTTGCAATGGATGGACTCCAAAAGTCTTAAATTGAGCATTAAACCAAGCTAAAATCTGAACTGAATTCAGGGGGAAAATGTTCAATAAATTATACCTTTATGTAAGACATAGGCCTAAAGTATGCCCATATTGAACATTCTGGTTCATTTTTAGTAAAAATCTATTTTTGAGCCCTAATCATCAGACTATGCCACTTTAACCTTCATTATTCATGTACCAGGCTACTCTAGTTGGCCCTAAACCCTAAATCAGCCCCGTCTTCATATCCCTCACTGTCTGATATATGTCCTACCCAACAGTATATGCCTCTAACAAAATGACCACTGTTCAGGCTCAAACTAAAAGCATCTGGCAAAACCTTAGAACACCAAACATTAGCCTTTATT
The DNA here is from genome assembly GCA_947462335.1 of Harmothoe impar. Classification (NCBI taxonomy): domain Eukaryota; kingdom Metazoa; phylum Annelida; class Polychaeta; order Phyllodocida; family Polynoidae; genus Harmothoe; species Harmothoe impar. The sequence continues at coordinate 19,701,208 of OX381719.1, forward strand.
ACTATTGCAGACTCGTGACTCCCCTTATTGACCACAAAGCCTAAGGCTCTAGGTACTGTATACATACCTCCTGGGAAATATGAGGCGTGTGGACCATTTTGCTTCCAGCCACTAGCCTCTAGTATCTTAATTTATTACTTGCTGCAGTAAGCACAAATGCTCATACAGGCACTTCTCCCAAATTCTTCATCAAAATCCAATATCAGCTTCCTTTTGTATATTTGCAAATGGTGTGGGCGGTGAAAAGAATACGAATGGTAAAAAGGGGCCAATGGTCTAAGGGTCCTATTGGAAAGGCAATGGACAGGGTGGTGTCTTGTTGACAAAAACTAATTATCTATGGCATGTATAGGTAAGTGGTATACAACACCCTAGTGTGCAGGAAACTATGGGGAGAAACCCTTCATCTAGCACATTTACACACACAGAAAAGTGAGAGTCATTGTCGCTAAAACTACCCTGACTCTCAGGTGAGGGTAGTTTAAGCGACAATGACAAGGAAGAGTATATTGATGACTGCCAGTCTTAACCACTGAAATGTCATGAGTGACTGCACTCACATCTAAAGAGACCCTCTTGTATAAATTTAGTCTGAAGCACAATACCTCTGAATCTGGCTCGTTTCTAGGGAGGGTTTTGTTAATTTTTTGCTAACTGATCGTCAACAACATGGCTGGTAGGAACTCAACATCAGTCTGGGCAGGCTGTTGTCCTGTTAAAGTATCAAAACGGTCAGTAGCAACCTTGCTAGTGTTAATAATGTTTTATCTGGTAATATAGTTCTTTTTTTATTACTTTGAGTAATATACGAATTCCAGACAATTTATGGAGTGCATTGAATGGAAGATTGCATGTGCGAACTACACGGTAGTTTTAGTACCAGGAACGATGAGGCCACTTCTGAGAGCAATTGCATGTAAAGCTATCAATTTGGCTTCCAACATGGGCTTCCCAAACGGCAAATTCAGATCAATCCGCTTGGATCTAAACAGCTTCATGACAAAATGCTTCATTCCCTGTGTCATTGTTGTTAAAGTGAAAAGGCGTGTGCTGTTAGAATCAAGAGGGCTGGTTTGCTGAAAGAAAGAAAGCTGGCTCCTATAAAAGGGTTTCCAGTCAGAGAGCAAATCCTTCTCCTTCTTAACACAGCCCTATCTGTTTCATGCATGTTAAGCTATTGATTAGACTTTCCTGATATGGGCCGTAGAAATGTCAGCTTTGGATCAATCCTCTAAAACCTAAATATATTCACGATAAAATAGTACATTCCCTGAGTACAAATTGATGTGCTTTTGGAATGGAGAGAGTTCTTTGAAAGGGAGTTGGCTTCTCTAAAAGGGCTTTTAGTCAGTGACTTAAGGTTTATTTTGGCAGCCCCCCACACCACACTCACTAACTCATCTCTTCCCTCTTCCCTCCCCTCTCCTTCCTCTCCCCCTACTTAACCAGCCCTGGCTGTTTCATGCTGACTTGTCTTACATACAATCATCAAAATAATACTGAAAGCGCCCCCACTCCCCTGCTCCCCTGCTCCCCCGCTCCCCTGCTCCCCTGCTCCCCTGCTCCCCTGCTCCCCTGCTCCCCTGCTCTCCTGCTCCCCTGGCTCTACCTCACCATTTTCCTTTGGAGCTACATGGTCTTTCCTTTAATTGCCCTCTTTCCACCTTCCTCCCCAGTCATGCCAATTAATTAGGTTTTTCCCAAAACAGGTCTCAATTAAGTGGGGACTCGGTCAAGTCCCCATTTAAGTTTCAAGTCCCCAGTTCCAATGTCATTTTTTCTAATTTGAGTCCCCAGTTACACTCTAAGAAAACTGTGGTATGTTAACATGCTTTTTTGAAGTCACTCTTGACATACTTTTGCAGTCACAAAATCCCCCATATGCATCAAATGTTCACTTCGCTATTTCATGTTATCATTTCATTTTAGTTTCCATAGTTAACATAAATCATTCCCCTTGTTCACTGTCTCTTCCTCTCCCCATATTTTTCTCATTTCCCATTTTCCAACTTTGGCAGTGTTTTGAGACCGAAATCTAATATTGACCTCCAGTGCTGATGTTTTTCAGCTACTATCATCCGGCTCCAGATTTAACAGCCTGATACCTGATATATTGAAACTTCTGCCAATCTATTGTAAATCATTTAGAGCACTTCAAACCCGCATTTGCTGGTTGGTTGTTCAAACAAGCTGCTGCTGCGGAATCTTGTCAACCCAACATCAGTTGCCTACATCCTGATGGGATGCACTATCTGTCCTCATTCTAACACTCCCTACCCATGGGCCTACCTTTTTCAACCCTAATGTTTTGTCCCTTGCGCTTCTGCCCCCATCGCTCACTTGCTCCCTCACCGATAAATCTGAGGTGTAAATCTTGTCTAATTTCCTTCGAAACAAGACTTCATCAATATTCATCTGTGTCTGGCATTCCCCACCTCCACTACTTGGTTTACAGGCTTGGTGCCAGATGAATGGGGTTGTTCTGGGGGGAGGATAGCCTGATAGAGTCTGTGTGTGTCTGTGTTTTCCGATACACTCTAAAATATGTGTGTTTTGAGAACATGCATTTAAAGAGTAACATACTTTGAGTAGCGGAACAGAGTAACACACTTTTGAGATCGACACGCTTTGAGTAGCATGTAGTGTGTTACAATACAAAAGTATGTTAAAAGTGGCTTCAAAAAAAGCATGTAAACACACCACACTTTTCTTACAGTGTAACTGTGGACTCAAATTAGAAAAAAATGACATTGGAACTGGGAACTGGGTGGTTGATATATAGGGCACCTCGAGTATACCGCAAAATTCCCCAGATATCTATTTCTTCCGGTTCTAACCAAAAATACCTATATGCAGATATGATAGCCTAAAAGGGTCCCATATTTGAAATTTCTAAGCCCAACTCTCACTACTAGTGAAGATATGTGGAGCACAACATTTCTGACCATCCTTCAAGATTGCGGCCGATAATGGGCGGTCCCATTTATTTTTTTTCTCGAGCGTTCTCGTGACCTACTACTCTGTCCTATATTTATATATATATAAATGGCTGATTGAGGGACACGGAGAAGTTCTCAGTTGTAGCATGTGTGCTGTTAGTTGGTCATCAATTTGTATGTATAAAACAGTGGCTGCCTGCAGGAGCAATGCTTTCCTATTTCTACTATGCTTTCCTGTTATCGTGTTTCAAATCCCCTGCAGGTAAATCCTGTGTTGAGTGATTACAACTAAATTATTAATAAGAAGATTCATTTCCAATTCTAAAAGGGGAAGATGAAGAGAAAGCTCCTCACAGACTTCTGAGCTGTGTTTCAGCTTGTATTTCACAGATTAACCTCAATTATTAATATATCCCTCTATTACAGGGGGACCCTAAACATTCAGTTATCTCATGTTCTCACGGTGTAACTTTTTATGTACCTCACGTCATCTTGTCAATAGAGAGTTTAAGATCGGGGAACGTGTACGGCAACGGTAACAGGAAGGTCTAGAAGTACAGGTTGCAATACACGTTCAAGTAAAGTTGTTAAGACAATTACTGTGTATTAGACCAGTCAAGCCTAAAGTATGTGCTCTCAGCTGTTAGGGGCAAAGGTCCTCAATAAGGTGTTAATTACACAGGTATCCACTTACCCCGGACCAATCCACATGCACAGCATGCTACTCATGTACCTTGCAATGCATTGTAAAGGCTTGGCTTATCTATATATGTATGCATTTCTTTGTGAATTCCCCCTCCAGGTACGTGTAAACACCCTCCTACCCGTCCAAAACGTCAGGCCTACAAGTTGTGTACGGCTAGATGGGAATCCCCCCCACGTGACCTGTGACGTTACCCGTACACATTGCCGTACACGTTGTGATCTTAAACTCCCTATTACTCCCATCTAAACCATCTAGCAAAACCTTAGAGCACCAAACATCAGACCCCACATTTGCCACGATTGACCATAAGGTAAATAAGATTGAATATAAGGTAGCCTGGACCAGATAGCCACACATCTGGTGTAGACTGATGTGTTAGGTGCAGAGGATGTTCCTGGCTAACAGCATATATACTACAGGGATGCCTCGCCTAAGGCTCTAGAAACTATATATAGCCCCTGGGAAATTAAACAGAGTCTGACCCCTCTGCCCTGTCTGCCAGCTGTGAGCTTTGTATCATAATCTTATAATGCATCCTTATTCATTGTCCCCTCTCTCGCATGTAAATTCGGAATGAATAAAGAGAAAATCCAGTAAAAATAGGTTCTAATGATATATTTCTGTAAATGATATCACATGATAATTCAAGACTGATGAAATATTGCTGGTAAATTTATATGTTGCATATATTTATAGTACCACACCAGATAATCTCTAACTAACCAGTATACTTATATGGGGTGGGGAAATTAATGTTGAGTAAGCAAAATATATAAACAATATCAGGTACTGAAAAGGGTGTTCAGTGTGTTCACATGTATACTGTATTCTCCATAATAAGCAAAATTACTATTATGAGCACCCCCCCCCCACGATCATTAAAATCTAACAACTAAAACTAGGTCAGAACCTTTTCGTTTCCAATGGTGCTGAATATAAATACCATACTAAAAATAGGCTATTGGTCTAAGGGGCCTATTGGAAGGGCCCTGCTTCACCAGGGTAGTTCCTTGTTAACAACAACATAGTATCCGTTCCATATAGGTAAATAGTAGGCACCGCTTTAGTGTAGAACAGACTAAGGGTAGGCATGGCAGTGACCGCTAGGTGTCAGGCCAACCACTGCATCTGCTGACCAGCCATTTCTGCCCGAGGTGGTATGGTCAATTTTGCCACCCCCCTGGAGGAAAAGTATAAGAGATATTTACACAATTCCAAATGCTATCATAAAGCAGAATACCTGTAGTTTTGGTATCAGGTTATACTATTATTGAATACTCATTATAACGGGCCTTTTTGGCTGTTTTAAGCATTGGCTATGCCAGGAAATTAACAAAAATAAAGATACCACCTAATGACTACATGCATAATGTAAAGCAGATATTTGGCTGTGGAAATCAGCAAAAAATGAATGAATTCATCCATGGTAGTGTTAGCAGACAGGTGATCTTTGGCCCAAGATTGGTACCGAAATATTGGCTATGTCCACTTTACTGGTCATGAATATTAGGAAAAATTCATTACATTCAAAAAAAGAAAAAATTACTCAATAGCATGATTATTTCCCATCGTGACAAACTTCTTTTCATTGAAATCGGTTCAGAATTGTTCTATCTAGGCTCATCTGAAATGAGAATGGCAGGGGTGCTTTTTTTATCAGTGTCAGGAAAAGACCCTGAGACATCCTCTACCAAAAGCCCTCCTGTGCAAAGAATATTTACTCTAATCTGCCAATTCCACCTGATTTGTCAAGAGAAAATGTTAGGCTTTAATCTGAGGGGTCATATATAGCTACAGGTTGAATTTTAATGTTTTCCTCCAGTGGCGGATCCAGGATTGTCTAGAGGGGGGGCCCAAACCTGGCCAACCCGGAGTCACTATGTGTTTCCCGTGATCGAAGCGCATTAGCTATACTAGGGGGGTTTTGGGGGCATGCCCCCCGGGAACAGTTTGTTGATTTAGACTTGAAATGGTGCATTCTCATGCATTTTAGGACACAATATTTTAAGACTCAGTCCCCTCCTCCTCCCATCCAGATCAGAGACCCTCAGTCAGGCACTATAAATAATACTCCAAAATCTCTTTATCTCTTTCCCCCTTTTTTTCTTCCCATTTCTTTTCTCTTCTTCCTCTTTTTTTTTTTTTTTTTTTGGAGGGGGGGGGGGCCAAGGCCCGTCGGGCTACCCCCCTGGATCCGCCAATGTCCTCTTCTTGACCTGAACCATCAGATTGGGCAGGATCAGGGCTTTCTGCAGTGAAAAGGCTCTGTCTGACAGCCTCTCAAACCTCTTGATTTTACAATCAATATGATATCAAATTCAAATAAAAACACATTACTCACGATGCTCACACCCCATGGAGTATATCTATGCCATTTTTGAAAAGTTTCGGGAATATTTACAAAAAAAGCTGCCATGCCTACTAAGGGAGGGCCCCTTCCCATCACATACTTTTACATCAGTGATGTAACAGGCTGGAGGGGCCCTCTGCAGACCTGGAGGCAGAGGTCAGCATATAGAAGAGACACAGGCAGCATTCCTGTGGTATACAAGGCCAAAATAAATAAAAAAGTGTTTCAGGTTACATGGTCTGAAAATCTAGGGTAGGTCGGTCGGATTTATTTTTTTTAAATTTTTTTTTAAACTTTAGCCTAAAAAACTAGCCAGAAATCGACTCAAAAACTACAATGCCGACTCGCCGACGACCACCTCGACTCGTCAACTATCCGATCGACCCTTAAATAGCCCCAAAATGACCCAAAATACAAATATTTTTTCAAAATTGCATAAAAATTTCTAGGGTCGGCCCTGTTTTGCTAGGTAGGTTCGGATTACCTGAAACACACCTTTTTTTTTATTTGGCCCAACCTCACCAGTAGGTGGCAGGTTGATCAGTACTCAGCTGGCAGAGTCAGGTGGGAAGGTGGTGGGTGTAGGGAGGGGCCAGGTGGTACACTATTACCAGCTGCAGGCCAGGGAAAAGTAGTTATGGCTGTAACTCTCAGATGGAGCTGGGACTGTCTGAGAGTTACAGACAGAAGGGACACTTTTCAATTGATTATGCTCATTTCAACCAATCATGTAGATTTCTACACCCAATCAAGACAGGCCATGAGTGGCTGTTTATGGTACTGAGGGCTTTAATTGGGTGAGGTACAAATGTACAACTCGGTAATTATAGCAATGTCTAGACCAATCCAGGGCTGGGCAACTGTCGCAATGTCGCAAAAAATGTGCGACAGGGGCCTTGGAAAATGCGACAGGGACATTAGATACATTCTGGGCTTTCTAAAACTGAAAGAATTTTGTAAATATTCCAATTAGAACCAAAGTTAAAAGTAGTTTAATAGCCTTCCTCTCCAAATGATCTCGTAGCAATATTATTATCACATAATATGCTCCTACTATATACAGCCTATCAACTAACAACTGAAAAATGGAGCCACAAATCTACCAGAATAAACCAATCTAAAGGTAAAGTTATCCTGTAGCAAGATGCCCACAGAATACACCAATCTGGAAGTAAGATGTCTAGCTTCTTTTGTGCAGCAAGCCCAGTAGGCTTTGATTTTTTTTCTAGGTTTTCTTGGAGCAATATGCTATGCCCTTGAACCCCTCAAAATGTAGCAATCTAGAGATCGAATTCTACACAGCAATGTCCACAAACCCCTCTAATATACAAATATAGAGATGGAATTCTAAAGTTTTCCTGGAGCAACATGTCCCCCAAACTCCACAGAATCTAAAGTTAGAATTTCTAAATTTTCCTAAACCAAATATATCATGTTCTGAAACCCATCAAAAGGCACCAAACTAACAGTAGAATTCCTAAATCTTTGGAACAATATGCCCCCCTATACCCAAAATATACCAATTTCAAAATTGTCCTGATGCAACATGCTCCCAGAACCATCAGAAGACAGCAATCCAGAGGGTAGTATTTCAATTTATTTTCTAGAGCAAATCCTCAGACTATACAAATTTAGCAACTTTCGTAGAGCAGCATGTCTGTAAATTCCTCAAAATGAAACCAGATGGAGATTTTCGTTTTCTGATCAAAACTCCACAAAACCCTTCCTTTAAAAGGTAAAATTTCCATACACATACCATCTAGGGGTAATTTCACTATGGTTATTTACCAGTAGTAATATGCCTAAAAACGCTAAGGTCTCAAGAAAGTCTCAGCCTTCTTTGGGATTTCACACACAAGAACTCCCTTGAAGAGTACGTGGGCAGGGACGTGGAGGGGGGGGGTCGGGCGGTGCTGTTAATGTCTACGTACCCTCCTGAAATACTTTGCTCCAGAGATTTCTAGGTTTGCTCCAGCATATGACTACATGCCCAGCCCTGCAATCAATAGTGGGTTTCAAGGGGTTGGAGATCTTCTGTCTATACACAGACTACCTCTATCAAAGTGATCCAATGTGTTGAATTGAAACACCATTCATAATTCAATTTATGAATCAATTATAGTTAACATTCATAAGATGTTGCTCATTGATTGGTTAGTTTGTATATTCTATAACAAAGCCAGGGGAATGCGAGGCAGATTCACCTCTATACCTCTATACAAAGCATTATGTCCTTCCACGAAGACATTGACCATGTACATTGATCATGTGCATGAACCACTACATGGGAGTTTCATATGCCATGCCTTTGTGAAACATGGGGGCATCGCATTATATCTGTTTCTCACATAGGATAAACTACAGTTAGGGTGGTTCCCCATAGGCCTCTAGTCATAGCATCTACAGGTCCTCAAGGAGGGTCAGAAATACAATCAATAATGGACTGTGCTCATCCTTCTTGGTATGGTCACTTTAGCATACCCTGTTGTCGGGATGGAGCTACTACTCATAAGTGGTTCACTTAAATAACTTGACATTACCCAGTATGCCTTTGGTGCACTGAAAAAGAAGAGGCAGAGACAGACAGTGAGGAATTAGAAGAGAAAGAGATAGGGACAGTAAACAGGATGGCAGAGAAAGGGAGAGGAGATGAGAGAGACAGATAAGGAGTACAAGCAACATAGAAAAACAACCAAACAGCAAATGATGGGTAGGAGAGAAATCTGCACCCACTAACCCATTCACCAAGGACTAATAGAATGATAAGGGATTCAAGTCGATTGTCACACATGATATACTTCTCCCCTCTATTACACTTAAGTCTGTCCTGTAAAGAGACTGTTTTTCATCCTTGACTAGTTAGTGGGGGATAGTTAATACAGAACCACTAATACTATTATAATTTTGAAATTGATTATGTTGCTAGAATAGTAGAATCACTGTGACTCCCGACTTGATCACTGAGGTAACTCTATCCAGGACTCTAAGGTGACTCCCTAACATTAACAGGACTGTATAAACTCTATAATGACTCCTGTTCTAAGACTCCCTTATGATTGGGAGTCATTTTAGAGTCGTGGGGAGAGTTACCTTAGTGATCGAGTGCAGACTCCCATTTTGGAGTCACCGTGATTCTACTTCTTTTCTTTGTGCAGAAGGAATCTGTTTCCTATGTAGGCTTTTATTTCTTTTCATTTAACAATCAGTATAGTCAGTAGCAGCTGCATTATTGCCAATTATGTATCGCCTGTTCTTGCTGTAATTTCTTGCAACATAGATGACAATAGTGCATGAGGAATTGTAATAGCCTGAACAAAAAGTCTTTGTTAATAGAACAAGCTTCCTGCATGCAGACTAGAACAGAATTGGCTAGATCGGAGATTTTTTTTGGGATAATAGATATCAGTGTGCTTTCCTAAATTCTATGGTCTGGGCAGGACAATGTATTGTTCAAACACTATGGCCTGAGTTTCTTGTAAGAACAACCCCATTTATTGTCAGAGCATAAGGAATGTGCAATGTAATTGACAATAAGTAATGTCGATTTTCCACATCAGAACAACTTATTGTGGCCTGATCCTTATGATTCAGGAAATTCTTAAATGTAGGAAATAGTCTAAGATACAAGTGGACAGTTATATAGTGCTAAACTAACAAACAATGTTGATCAATCCTGATGACAATGTTTCCCTTGATTTCCATGACTGACATTGTTTGCTTCACCATATACAATGCTTGCATTCACACTAGACATGTATTGCAGTATCTATAGGGTATACTGGTGCTTCATGGTGTCATATATATACAATGACAAACCTAATATTGGGGCTAGGGCAGGACGATAAAACTCACTTAGTGGCTGGTAGTTTTGATGGGAAGGGTCTGTCAAGACTCCCTCTCTCCCTTCTTTCTTCTGTGTCTATGTTTCTGTAAATCTCTCTCTTTCCCCTTCTTACTGCATTGTAGTGCCTTTCAGTTAGTCTTTTTCGTATGTTTGTCATTAGTAGAAATAATTTCTGTCAGTCTGTGTGTCTCTGTATTCCTCTCTGCAAGATGGCTACCACGTAGGACGGACGTGTACGCCGGGGCGCTCTCGCTAACACCTAGAAATAAGGATATTCTACTGCAGGAACACCTTCTAACCAGGAAGGAATGCACTGCTAGCACCATGGATATCAACTGTTAGTACTAACACAGCCACCAAATAGCATTTGGATCTTCTAGAGCAGGACTATACTTACCCACAGGAGCCCAGGTGAGAAAGTGAGCGTGAATAAGGGTACTTGCCCATACTTACACCACTACATACACCTGTTGCATACCCGCATACCTGTCACTGCATACCTGGTACCGCCGGCACTGCTGTCAATAACACTCGTAGGTGTTTATATCATTTGGCAATAACAATAGTCATACTGCTATACCAGGCATACTTATAGCTCAAAGTCTGAACTGTAAATACTCTGAAATTTGACAAACACTTAGCAACATGGCGGAGGCAAATACAGATCCTTTAGTAGAACCTGGGGGGGTCACTACCCTTTTTAACAGGATAGCTGCCTTCATGCCCTCAGCCTCACCTCCAAAGGTGACTAAACCCTTCCCACGACCACCTGAAGTAGATGGGTCCATAGTACCTGCCCCTGGTGCCAAGACCATTAAAGAACTTGAGGGAGTTTTCTATAACAAATTCTCCGCAATGACCGACACCCTTAATGTGTTAATCTCTAATACAAACAAGGTTCTGGGCCTACACCAAGAATCGGGGGCCCATATTACAGCAATGCTGGACAGCATCAATGCCCATAGTGGGAGAATTGAGCAGAACTGCTACGACATTGACGGGATCCAAGAAAGGGTAACTGACCTTGAGCTACTCAAAGGGAGGGTTGACAAGCTAGAAAACTTGTGTGATGATCTCATCTGCGAAAACAACACAAACAGAGTGATTATCAAGCAACTCAAGAGGGACAAAGAAGAAGCCCTATTATACCAGAAAAGGTGTAAGATAATCTTACGAGGGGTCAAAGAGTCCACCTACCCATCACCAGCCATGGCCATCACTGCCCTCCTTACAGACCTTGGTACGGGCTTAACAGCTGCAGACTGTACTGATGTACACAGGATGGGACGCCCCCCCCCCCTGGAGGGCCAAGGGACAACAGCCCCCGCCCTATCATGTTTACATTCCTCAAGCAACAGCACAAAGGGGTCCTATACAAGAACGTGAAAAAGCTGAGGGACATGAGGCAATGGGACGGACTTTCTGTGGGTGATGACATGACTTTCGCCCAACAAAATGCATTCAAGGACTTGAAAGTAGTGGCTGCCAATGCCAAGGCATTACAGCACAACGTTAAGCTGACCTCCAAAGCAGTAGTGATTGATAACCAATCCTATACAAACGACACCTTGGACACCCTCCCTGACCCCTTGAAATTGTCCTCCATAAAGACAGTCAGATATGATGAGCACAACGCCATCGCCTTTCAATCAAGGCATAGTATTTTATCTAATATGTACGAGGCCAAAGTGAAGTACGATGGGTTTAACTATGTGAGCGTAGAACAGGGGTTTCAACACCAAGCAGCAACTGCCCTAAAAGAGGAAGGACTTGCAGCCAAGATTTTATGCACTGACTGCCCTTACGAGGCTAAAAGGTACATGAAAGGGGTCAAGGGCAATGACAGCTGGGATGAAGAACGGCAGCTGGAGGTCCTGGAGGCCCTGCAGCTCTCCAAGTTCACCTTAAACCAGAAATGTTGTGACTTTCTAATTTCTACAGACGACCTTGACCTTGCTGAGGCCACAGAGGACATCAACTTCGGCAGTGGACTAACTCTGATGGATAAAGAAAAGAACTTCGCGGCAGACATAAAAAATGGCTAGGTAAGGTATACATAGTAGGGATGCACTCCTAAATGAGTGTTTCCTTACTATTTTTCAATATTAAAAGGGCTTACTTGCCCATATTACCTCCGCCCATCGGAAAATGCTGGTGTATGTATAATACGGTCTTCTAGGCCAACATTCTGCCAGGATAAATAAATGAAATTACAATACAATACAAGTCTAAACAGCATTATGAAGAAATTAATTGATGTTAAAATTCCATGTTCGGAAGATTCGAATCCTAGTACTTCAGCACAAGTGGTATGCCCCTCATAAAGGTATAACCTGATAAAATCAACTGATAGTCACTGCAACCAGCTGATCCCTGAGTGCAAATATAAAACTAGCCACCTGCCACCCCAAGCTTGAATCCAAAAGTTGTCTAGCTGTACTGTAGCTGTACTCTTACTGTAGCTAGCTGTTGAGTACCAAAGGGAACAAGGTAACACAAAGATTGATAAGAATACCTACATACAAATAGGAAAAAAGAGAATACCTACAGACAGCCTGCTCAGAAGTAACCTCACACTGAATCTGTGTGGGAACTATAACTATAGACCAATGCAGCACGAAAAGGTGACTATTCAAAAAAAAGTTGTTAATAAAGTTTTTGAACATTTTTAAAATGTGGCCGACAATTACATGAATATAACCTCAAAATCCCACATTTAAATATATACTATTTGGTAGATAATCATCATGTGAATAACAAAATATAAGATGTTTGACAACATAGCCATTACAGGCAATGTTGTAGGTATTCTGCTAAAAGCAACATAAACACAACTTTTTTATGAGAACTTTTTGCTGAATTGGTCTATAGAACATTGTAAACACAGTGCAGGTAGGTGAGGGCAATTCTGTGATCAGGCTCAAACACACATGTAGTGTTATTAATTAGACTCCCCATACATTGACTCCACAAATAACAACTTCAGATCAACCCTCTTAGATCTAAAAGGCTTCATGACAAAATGTCTTATTCCCTGCACCATTATTGTCCAAAGCATAGGATCAGGCCACTGCTGAGATTCAGTGCAATTGCGTGTAAAGCTATCATTTAGGCTTCCCCAACATGGGCCTCACAAACGTCAATTTCAGATCAATCCTCTTTAATCTTAACAGCTTCATGACAAAATGTTTCATTCCCTGTTACATTATTGTCATTGTCCAAAGTGGTGTGCTGTTGTTGTTAAGAGGGCTGCTTTGTTGGCATCTCTAAAAGGGCTGCCAGTTAGAGAGCAAATCTGACAGTGACTGGAGATTCACTTCATTGGCTTCACCCCCCTCCCCTCTTCAGTAGCTGCGCTACTTACGTGCCCCCCTCCTCCTACCCTTGCTGTTTCAAGCTGTCTTGTCTTACACATAGTAATCAAACATTGATAGCCCCAACCATTCTTCTTTGTCAATGCATGGTCATTCCCTTAATTGACTTTCTCTCTTCTTCCTTCCCAGTCATGCCAATTAATCACCTGTCCTAAGCAGACCCCAAATCCCTCTTCTTCATAATATTTTCACTCCTCCATTCTCAGTTGTCATCTTCCGGCACAATTTATATAAGTTGTCTACTTGTTAACATAAAATATATTTCCTATTTTCCCTCATTCAATCTTGGAAGTGTTTTGTTCTCAATCAGGTCCAGCTTGAAAAAGGCACTTGTATTTTGTGCAGTTTCCAGTCTTGATGTTGCATTCAACACTGTAAAAACTTTACCATGTTTTTGGAAGAAATGAATATTTAACTGTGTCTGCCATTCCCCACCCCCAGAACTTGGAACAGCCTTGGGGTTGTTAACAACAGCATGCTGGCTCGCACAGGAGGCCCATGAAACCCCTCACTGGCCCATCTCATGTTCCTCACCATCTGATGTAAGTAAATTAAAAATGGTTAAAGGAACACTTAAAGCAAAAATAATTTGGTTAAATGCCATGTAAAGCCACTTTAATGCCGTCATGACCGTTGCAGCACATTTACATCGCAGTCACTACAGCCTGGGAAATTTAAAGTATTTTGACCCCTCTGCCCTTGCCACAGGCTGGGAGGTTCTGCATCATAATTGTATCCTTGTTTGGTTCTCCCTTTATGCTTTACAACTGGTTCTGTTATCTCAAACACAAACTAGACTAAGCACTACCTCGGTGGACTAAGATACCCTATAGAGTAGGCTATAACAGAGGAGTCCCATCTCTCTGAGTAGACATTCCCTTATCCTACACTAATATATCTATATAACACTTTAACCCTTAAAGGACGCATGTCACTAAATGATGACATTTGCCTTCGTGATGAATCAATGCAGCCTCGGCGAATAACTTGCCAGGGCTCCATTGGTGCATCATGCCGACCCTTCAGGAGTGTCTTGAACCCGTAGAGTTGGCATGATGATTGAATGCAGAGCTACATCTCAAAATGCTTTTTTTGTTGTGTCAACTGTTGCTGTTGAAAGCTATGTTTTTGATGAAGTTGAAGGTTGACAGTTGAACATTTTTCGAGGTTAACAGAAATCTTGATTTCGAGCAAATGCATAAATGATACAGAAATGTGGGAAAAAAATCTTTTTATACAAGTAGATTTTTTTGGGGTGACCTTTGTTGGCTTCCGTAGATATGTTAAATACAGGGGATTCAAGTCTGACAGCACAGACCACAGGGACGGCATGCCTAAGTCTCTAGATACTATATGTAGCCCCTGGGAAATTTAACAGAGTCTGACCCCTCTGCCCTGTCTGCCAGCTGTGAGCTTTGTATCATAATCTGATAATGTATGCTCATTCAGCGTTCCCCCCTTTGCCTGTAATGTGAGGATTAATGTTAGAAAATGATACATTTTAAGGGAATAATGAATAAAATAGATTTTAAGGGAATTTAAGGGAATCAAATTTAGCACACAATAATTCTAAACTGATGATATGTATATTGCTAGTATACAAAATATCAAACTACTTCCTTCAATTTCCCATTAAAATCCAACAGCTGAAATTTAATAGTTTTTCTTTTGCAAATGGTGTGTGGGTGCTGAAAACAAAAACCAATGCTAAAAGGAAACCAATGGCCAAAGGGCCTTCATGGAATGGCCCTGCTTAACCAGAGTGGTGCCTTGTTAACCATTTGAGGGCGGGACATTTCATTAATGCATCATGCCCTTGGTCATCATGATGCATGAATGCAGCCTTGGAGAGTAACTCGGCAATGCTGAATTCAAGCATCATGCTGACCCAATGGGATTGATACACTCCCGGAGGGTCAGCATAATGCACCAATCCAGCACTGGTGAGTTACTCACCGGGGCTGCATCGGTGCGACATCCGCCAAGGGTTAACAACTAGACCTTATTTGTGCCATATATAGGTAAGTAGTAGACACCACCAGCAGGCGGAGAGGGAGGCATCTGTTCAGCACATACATTTACATCAGTCTGGTAATGGGCTGCAGAGCGGCATGCCCTGTAAACAGGAGTCAGGGATCAGCGTCTGAGCGAGACACAGGCAGCGTTCTTGTAATATCCAGCCCCACCAGCAGGTGGCAGGGCGGTCAGCGTACAGCTGGTGGTGGGTGGTGGCAGGTGGGTAGGTCAAGTGGGGGGGGGGGGGGGGGGCTGGTCGGGGCCAGGTGGTAAACTATCAGGCTGTGTCTCACGAACTTGGACCAATGTTTTTGTCTCTGACCAGGTGCCGTCTCTGACCAGGTGCCGTCTCTGACCAGGTGCCATCTCTGACCAGGTTTCAGAAAAAAGGTGTTTAACAAAAATCATACTCTTATATATATAGGGATTTGTAAAAACGTTATAGCGGTTGCTTTATAAATATAACTATAATAAGCCTACTGCTTTTGGTATTTTGACCTTATCATGCTAAGCCGGTCAGAGACGGCATCTGGTCAGAGATGGCACCCGGTCAGAGACAAAAACATTGGCCTAAGTATGTGAGACACAGCCATCATCAGGTGTCTGACTACAGACCCCAATAGGGTGAGTCTGAGGGCCTCATCCTAAATCAGTTTTTATTTTCTATTTAATACTTGAATAGTGAAATATAAGTTTAACTTTTCAAGTATAGTCTATGGTCTGATTCAGATTACTTTACTCAAATATACTAATTTAATTACTCCCTACACAAATTATGTGCATTACGTTTGTCCGGAGCGAAGGCAAAGAACAGGTATAATCCCAGTGCATCAAGCACTACACGTGCAATAGTTCCCCATAGGCCTCCAGCCATAGCATCTATAGGCACTCAGGGAGGGTCAAAAGTACAATCAATAATGGACTGTGCTCATCCTTCTTGGTATGGTCACTTTACTCTGGACATCCATGTGTCATTTATTTGGACCAGACCCTGTCGTTGGGAGGGGGCTGCCACCCATAAGTTGGTCACTTAAAGAACTCAGCATGGCATGTTTCTGTCTGGTAAACTGCAGTGGGAGTGAGACACAGAGTTGGAAATTTATGAAGGGAGACACTGTGATGGAGAGAGAAAGAGAGAATGCCCAGCAACCAAAAAATGCTATACAATGTTATATAACGTTTCTCTATGGCTCCTTATCATCGCAATACACTATATAACGTTAGACACATTATTTTGACATAAAATAACATATTTTTGTCAGCTGGGTGAGTTAAGGATAGAGAGGGAAATTAGAGAGATGATGGCAGAGAAACTAAGAGAAGATGACAGTTACAAAGAAGTAGAGATAGCAACACAAAGAGAGAGAATCAAAGAGAGAATGGGGAGGGGTAGAGGAAGCTTAAAGAAGCTAGATACACTTACCAGTCTGCCAAAGACTTAAATAAAAAGAAATTTAAGTAGATAGGCCTCTTTAGTTACACAGAATGTCTTTTATTAGTCCCCTCTGACAAACCCAAGTCAAGGGCCGAGTCGTTGCCTGGACTTGTTACTGGCGGCTCAGTACTAGAGGACCACTTACACTAACACCACTTTCACTTTAACTATAATACTAAAGTCTGATAATGTCAGATTTGGGAATATTTCATCTACTTTACACCAATCGCTGGAGCCTTATCATTAAGCATGTTAAATTGGAGCTATTCTATATACCTAGGTCGTTATTCCAAAAGAGCAAAAAAAAAAGTCCCCTCATTATCTCAAAAGAGAATAGTGGAGTATCAATGAACAAGATTCAAGTTCAATAAAACCTCATGTATAAGCCTAAGGCCGTTTTATTTTGATAACTTGGATTACGGATCCGCCGCCGAGATTTTTGGCATTTTGAAAAAAAAAAACACGTTTTTTTTTTTTTTTTTTACCTTTCCCCTCCGAGATTTTTTGAGAATTTTACCAAAAAAAAAAAAAAAAGTTCATGTTGAGCAGCAAAAGGTAGAGTGAAGCCTTTCAGATTGGGGATAATTCTCAATATATCTTCATCAGATTGCCTAGAAATGAGATTTTCCATGCCTTTTTTTTTTTTTTTTTTTTTGCCTCTGTCCTTCGGGAAATTTTGTGATCTGGTGCCCCCGTAGGGAAGCTTTTTTTTTTTTTTTTTTGCCTCTGCCCTTCCAAAAATTTGGAAGCAAAAGCCCGTAATCCAAGTTATCAAAAAAAGGTGGCCTAACTCGTGCACAAGCCGCACCCCTGCCTTGGAAAAATTATACAAGCTGCAGAAGGGTTCTGAAAATTGATAATTTGGTACTGTGCTAAACTTATAAAATCTCTAGTATAAGCCGCACCCTGTGCGAGGTTTTACGGTACTAATTGTGAGCGTAACATGAATGTCCATAATTACCAATGTCATGTTGGTGAGGCCAAGAGAAAAGAAGGTTTGTTTCAGGTAACATGGGAGGAAAATGAAGGGTCGGTAGGTCGGATTAAAAAAAATAAATTTAATATGAATGTACTACCAAACTTTTTTGAATCCTCCAAAATTGACCAAAAAAGGGTAAAAACATGAAAATTTCTTCAAAATTGCATCAAAAAACCTAGGGTCGGCCCTCTTTTGATAGGGTCGGTCGGGTGACCTGAAACAACCCTTTTTTTTTGCCTGAGTAAAGGTATAGGATCATTATGTCCAGACCAAAACCCATCATGTTACATAGGCAGACACACATACCTAGATTGGAATGCAGAATGCAGTGAATACTGTAACCACTTAAACACTCATATATAAAGCAAAACTCTTGTGTATATTTGAGTCTGAAGCACAGTAGATCAACATCAGTCTGTTTTCTGTCGCTTTTATAATTTCATTAAAAAAATACTGAATGTTAGTCGCAGCTGTGTTATTGGCAATTATGCATTACCATTAGCTATCCTTATAATTGTCTTTTTTTTTGCAAGAATAGCATTGTATGAGCCACAGAATAGCCACATAGTAAGTCTTCAATTTATCAAATCAGCCTCCTGCATGCAGACCTAACTAGAACTGGTTAGGCTGGAGGCGCTTTCTGTGATAATAGATACCCGTGCACTTTTTCCCCCTGTTGTGGCCTGCCACAATGATTTGTTATTTGCTTCACCATGTAGGTGCTATTGGTTAGTCTCCACAGCATGGACCTCACAAATGACAACTTGAGATAAATCCTCTCAAATCTAAACAGCTAGCTTCTGGTGTCATTATTGTAAAAGCTCAACATGGTGTGCTGCTGGAATGGAGAGAGCTGTTGTGCTGAAAAAGAGTTGGCTTCTCTAAAATGGCTGCCAGTCAAAGAGCAAATCTGGACTCAAGGTTCACTTTGGCTGCCCCCCCCCCACCACACCACACTCACTAACCCCTCTCCTCTCCCCTTCCGTCCTTTCCCCCTACTTAACCAGCCCTGGCTGTTTCATGCTGTCTTGTCTTACACGCAATCATCAAACATTGATAGCCCCCGCCCCCCGTCTCCACCTCTGGCGTTCTTCTTTGGAGCTGCATGATCATTACCCTAATTGCCCCCCTCTCCACCCTGCTTCCCAGTCAGGCCAATTAATCACCTTTTCTGAGCAGCCCCAAATCCTCCATGCTCATCACATGTTCACTTCTCCATTCTAAGTTGTTATCTTTAAGTACAATTTATTTGATTTCACCATTTGTTAATATAAATCAGTTTCACTTGTCCAACTGTCTTCTCCTCTCCCCATTTTTTCCTATTTCCCCTTATCCAATCTCGGGAGTGTTTTAAGACAGAACTCAATATTTATTTCCAATGCTAATGTTTTTCAGCTACTCTCATCCAGCTCCAAGTCTTGGAATAAGCCTTAAGAAAAGTCCTGTGCCGTCACCAAATGACACATGGGCCTAATCTATGATAGCTTTTCAGTTGAATTTAATAATCTCATTCTTAATACCTTCAATACCCAATGCTTATCTTTTGTATGGTATTTACATTCAGCATCCTGTACCCTTATTTACTGGATGATTGTTCACTGGCTACAGCTGTGGGGTATAATGCTAAACTCTGCTGAGTCCTCGAATACACCTCAAGATGAAAATGAACTGAATTTAATATCAAATACTCAAGAGTAGTTTTGCTAGAATTGTTGATTGGGCCAACATATTAAGATATCATGTAATTATCCTAGCCAGGATATGAATTATTTTGCTCTATACATAGTTAAACCTATCCCAATTACCCTGTTCTTCTCTGTTATGCCCCTTAAAATGCCCTTTGATTTGCTCTAGCTGTCCTGGACTTTATCTTTGCCCTTCATAATCTTATTAAGCCATCTCCAAGCTAATGCAATGCCCTATCTGTCCTGGTTCTAACACTCCCACTCTACCCAGGGCCAACCATCTTGTTGTATCCACTCTCAAGGTCTTGTCCCTGACTCTCCTACCTCTAATCTTCACCCAATCACAGACTGATAAATCCAGGTGTAAATCTTGTCTAATTTCCTTTGAAGCCAGATCTCATCAATATTTATCTGTGTCTGGCATTCCCCACCTCCAGCACTTGGCTTACAGGCTTGGTGCCAGAGGACTGCCTTGGGATTATTAACTCTTTAAGGACGGCATAATACCTTAATGCATGATGCCCTTGGTCTTCATGGTGCATGAATGCAGCCATGACGAGTAACTCCCCAGTGCTACATTCAAGCATCATACTGACCCTGCGGGGTTGATATACCTCTGGAGGGTCGGCATGATGCACCAATGCAGCACCGGTGAGTTACACACCGGGGCTGCATTGGTGCATCATGATGAAAAAGTCTTTTAGCGACATCTGCCCTCAAAGGGTTAAAGGTGAAACACCTGCTGCCCCTCCAGTAACAGTCAGAGCAGAGGAAGGACTGGCACTCCCTGCCTTTATAGTGATAATTCTGGGGGCTTCATGTGCATGACCATGTTAGTTCTGTCCTCAGAATATCCTGCGAGATTTAGCTGGGTACCAGACTCCCATAAACCATGATATGCCATGAACAGCTGCGTTCTGACAGCAGAGCCAAGATCGCACGATATTGCAGGTGTCAGTTTAAACAACATGATCACAGGGACATGTCCACCCCAGTTAGAGCGCTAGGGAGCAAGTGGGAGTTTACAACAGCACGCTAGTTCGGGTGGGAGGGTGACCTTGATTGGTGCATGCGCAGGTTAGAGGAGAGGGGCTGCAGGGGCTGATCAACAAGTTAAAATGGCTGTGTGGTGATGCCATTTCTACAGTGGCTGTTCCAGGCTGACAGTATAGGCCACAGTGACAACATTCATAAGGGTCCAGATACTATATACACCCCCACCACACTAACTATGAGCCTAGTGTAGAGCTGAAGTAATGTATCATCATCTATTCTAGTTTGTATCTCGTTTTACTTTTGCCTGTAAAGTTATGTATATTTTAGAAATGTGCATTTTAATGGAAAATAACTTTTGCTAGTAGAAGCCACCCTAGCGCACAGCAGACTGAGAGGTAGGCCTCTCTCCATCAGACACATTTAGCCCAGGTTCTAGCTGCAGGTTGCTCTGCAAACCGGAAGTCAGAGGTCAGCATCTGAGGGAGATGCAGGCAGCAGTCCTGTGGTATACAGCCCTACCACCAGGTGGCAGGGTGATCAGTGTCCAGCTGGTGGAGTCAGAGACAGGTAAGGTCCAGGTGGTAGACTGTTATCAAGGGTCAGTATGGGGGTCTCATCTGGAGTTTCTATTTTTACTTGTATGGTAATGTTTTTTGATTTGATCAATCTTTATTTCTTCGCAAAATGAGCTGCATTTACAGTCTGTCATCAAATTTGAAACCTCAATAGATGTAGCAAATCAGATGTGATAGATATGTGTCTCAATGATCCCTGAACTCTTCTAAATGTATTTCATCTGTAGAGTATAACATATAAGTAAGGACTTAAATCATAATCAGATTATTATGCTCAGATATGTCAATAGCAGGCTACACTCAAAAAATAAACTTGTCTCCAAACTCTTCAAAGTGACAGTCATAAAATAAACAAGTCAAAAACTTGTCTAAGTGACAAGGAAGTGGGTCTTCTAGCTGGCTTCTTGCCAGCCCAAAACCCAACATTTGCCAGCTCCAGATTCTATTTGTGGGATGGTAATCTGATAGGTTAGACAACTTTTGACTCGTTTATCTTATGACAGTCATTTTGACATGTCTGGAGACAAGTTTACTTTTTCAGTGTATTGCTATCTGCGCAAAGCACCATGTTTGTCCCCATGTAGAATAAACCACAGAGATAAGCTAAGTGCATCACTTATGTTATGTACAACAGTTCCCTATAGCCCTTCAGCCGTAGCATCTACAGTTACTCCAGGAGGGGCAGAAATACAATCAATAATGGAACCTGCTCATCCTTCTTGGTATGGTCACCTTATTCTGGACATGTGTCATGTATGCAGAGCAGGTGTTGTTTGGGAGGAGCTGCTACACGGTAGTGTCGCACTTAGATAACTCAGAATGACATGTTTGTGTGAGTTGAACTAGAGAGAGGCAGAGAGGGAAACAAGGGAACAAAGAGAGGAAGATATAAGAAGAGAGAGGATAATGGAGAAAGAATGAGAAGATGGCAGAAACAGAGAAACAGTGAGAGCAACATGAAGGGAATCTAAATAAGAATGGTGAGGGGATGAGGAAAGTCCACAGACTAACCTGTCTGCATTATACTTAAAGAGTAAGTTATGAATGATGAATAGGTATCTGTTTATTAGTCCTATCCATTTGACCTAAGTAAATCTTGTGATGGGAATGGTGTTTTTCCATGTCATTGCCTGCACTTGTCACTGGTTGCTAAGCACTAGAGCAGCACTTACACAACTTTCACATTATATATAATAATATAGTGAGGTGCACAATATGAGAGAATTAGTGGATTTAGTTACCGGTTCTAGAACTAATGCAGCAACCATATGAGTTAATTGAAAAGCTTACATTGATATGAATATACATTTTAATCATGGTTTTAATGGGCAATAGCACCACATCACATAGTAGACTAGAACAGTATCAGACATGTGACTGGGACCCGCTCAGTGATTATGCTGCTTTCACAAAACACTATCATAAATTGCAAAAGAAAATGTCCCATTACAAACTGCAAAGAGAATAGTGCCTTAGTGATGAAATGCAATAACAAAATGTCACGTAACATGAATTCTCATAATTACATCTTGTTGCGTAGTAGGAGGTTCATTATGCCCTGGCAAATTCCAATTACATTATTGTGTGATGACTTTGCATTATCAGATACACTAGCATAGATTGGCATGCAGGGTGCAATCAAGAGTAACAGTCTTAACCATTGATATTCTGTGACTGACTGCAAGCTTTAAAACACTGGTATCTGAGGAGACACTCAAGTGGATAATTGAGTCTGAAGCATGACACCGGAGAAGGGGAATGTTTTCTGTGCAGCTTTCGTTTTCTCAAGAACCAGAATGGAAAGTTGTAGCCCTATTATTGCCAATTATGTGCTACCTTTAGTTATTCTTGTTCTTATTGTCACTTCTTTCAACAAAAATATCAGTTTAACATGATCAATTAGAACAGCGGGAACAAAAAGCCTGCATGCAGCTCATTGAGTGAGCTACCTGCATGCATACTGAAGCCGAATGGGCTGGTTTGTGGAGTTTTTTAGGATGTAGAAATTAGTGTCTGTTTTCACGTCATGGTTATTAAGAGTTAATCTGGTCTGAGCACAAGTGTATATTATTAAAACTGTATGGGAAATTTATTTCTGTCTAGCTGTATGTCTCTGTGTCTCTGTTTCCCTCTCTCTCTGTTATTCTTCCTCCTAATGTCTCTGTCTGTATAACCATCTATCTTTATTTTTTTGAAATACAAGATGTCCTATGCTTTAGCACTGAAGGGCAGTATTCAATGCCCCCATTGAATACAACATGGCCGTATTCAATGGGCTAAGAAAAAGTTGGTTTACATTCATTAAATGGCTTCAAATAAAAAAATAAACACAAATGCCAACGCCCATTGATACCGTCTCTGTTGTATTTCACGAGTGGGGGCTGAGGCAGTATCCCATGAAGCCGCAGGCTGAGTGGGATGCGCCCCAGCCCCCACGAGTGAAATACATCAGAGCGGTATCAATGTAGTTGGCATTTGTCTATATACATGTGTCTATTTCTCTGTCTGTCTCATCAACACCAGGGGGACTGCACTATTGTAAGGTAATATGCATAATCTTACAACATCTGCTATGGAGGTAATTACCAAGGCCCTCATTAATCCTAATTAAGATGAAGGGTACCAATGGGCAAATGACTTGGGTACAATTAGAACAACCGTCAGAATTCATGAATTTACTGAGTAGCTACAAATTATTCACATCTGCAGTTAAAAGACCTGGGCATTAGTACAGTTCCCACTAACAATCAGGAAGTTTATGTACCACCATTAAAGGTATACTCTGATAATATCAACTGATAGTAACTAAATAACACCAGCTTATCCCTGAGTGCTAATATAAACCTAGCCACCTGCTGCCTCAAACCTCACCAGTCATAAAGTATTGGTTTCTAACTGTGCTGTAACTGTACTCTTACTGTGACAAGCTGTTGAGTAACAGCGTTACACAAGAATAGATAAGGGTATCTACAAACAGCCCAATTTAAGGATCAGTCTCTAAGGGGTTGGAAGAGGATTGTGGAGTGTAGCAGAGCATATCCTCATCACAGCTTTCCTAGCATGCACCGTACTGTAACTGAGGGTGGCTGCACTGATATTCCCAGGCTCCCTATACGCCCAACCTCTCAGTCACTAGTGCCTAACCTAGTTAGTCATTTTTTGGATCCCTATACGCCCAACCTAGGTCAGTTATTATTGTCAGGTTGGTCAGTACTGTCCAACCCACCTTAGTCTTTTAAATTCCAGGGGGAGCCACTGAGTGGTCATGACAGGTGGCCCCAACTAGTGGTATACAAATACAACACACCAATGATGAACCTAGGTTAGCCCTTACTGACTGACGCCTCAGTCATTTTTTAATATAACTTTGCAATTATGACTAACACTCATATGACCAACCTAGGATAGTCTGTACTGACTAACCCTTTCAATCTATGGATTTTCAGTGTGTTGGGCACTATATGTTAGCCAAGCATGAGATACCTAGATAGCTAGAACTAGAACAACAGGATACCCAGATAACAAAAATATGTCAACATATTTTTTTACATTGTATAACAGTTGACCATAATAAGGAGTCATAGAGAAACGTTATATTACGTTGTATAACGTTTTTCTGTTTACTGGGTAAGGGTAGATGAGGACACCTGTTAGGTTCAGCTCAATGGCATGTAGAGCTATTGATTAGTCTTCCCCCAACATGGGCCTCACAAACGACAACTTTAGATCAATTCACTCCGGTCTAACCAGCTTCATGACAAAATACTGTATTGCCTGTGTCATTATTGTGAAATCCCAGAGTGGTGTGCCATTTAGATGGAGTGAGCTGGTTTGCTCCAAAAGAATTGACTTCTCTAAAATATGGCTGCCAGTCAGAGAGAAAAGCATGCAGCAATTTAAGGTTCACTTTGGCAGCCCTCTCCCCTTCTCACCATCCCTTATCCTTACCCCCTTCCCTCCCCTACTTAACCAGGCCTGGCTGTGTCATGCTGTCTTGTCACACATACAATCATTTAACATTGATAGCCCCACTACCCCAACTTCATCTTCACCATTTCTTTTTGGGGCTGTGTGGTCATTCCCCCCTCCTTTCCAGTCACGTCATTTAATCACCTTTAACCCTGGTAGGTTACTCATAATGACGATAAAGTGCATACTGTAAATTAGTGTAATGCATTAATCTACATTAACCCACGGGTGACGCCTAAGACAAAGGATTCACACCTTGGTTATTTCGCATACCCGAGGGTTAAGTCAGATAGACTACACCTGTACCTTGGTATGCCTTATACCCACTGCCCACTGGTCATCGACTCGGTGTATAACACCTCGTCCTTGTGGGGCAGTGGGTATGAGGCATACCAAGGTACAGGTGTAGTCTATCTAACACTTAACCCACAGGTGACACTTAAGACAAAGGATTCGCACCGTGGTTATTGCGCATACCCGAGGGTTAAGTCAGATAGACTACACCTGGCCAGGACTCTTATATACCCTGTGGGGCCTTTATCCCTCAAATTGCCCTTATCCCTCAAAATGGGACCCTTTTGAGGGATAAAGGCCCTGTCGGGCCTTTATCCCTCAAAAATGGCGTTAAAGCTCAAAAGCCTTTATCCCTCTAAATATTTGCCTTTATCCCTCAAAAGCCTTTATCCCTCAAAACCTATATGAGTCCCAGCTGTAATTGACTTTATCCCTCAAAACCTATATGCTGGTTTCAGTTACCAATCTGCACTCAGATATTGACTTGCCTTTATCCCTCAAAACCTATATGCTGGTCTCAGAAACCAATCTGCGCTCAGATATTGACTTGCCTCTATCCCTCAAAACCTATATACTGGTCTCAGGTACCAATCTGGTTTTGAATATAAGCTTGCCTTTATCCCTCAAAACCTATATGCTGGTCTCAGAAACCAATCTACACTAAGATATTGACTTGCCTTTATCCCTCAAAACCTATATACTGGTCTCAGGTACCAATCTGCGCTCAGATATTGACTTGCCTTTATCCCTCAAAACCTATATACTGGTCTAAGGTACCAATCTGGTGTTGAATATAAACTTGCCTTTATCCCTCAAAACCTATATGCTGGTCTCAGAAACCAATCTGCACTCAGATATTGACTTGCCTTTATCCCTCAAAAGCTATATACTGGTCTCAGAAACCAATCTGCACTCAGATATTGATTTGCCTTTATCCCTCAAAACCTATACACTTGTCTCAGGTACCAAACTGGTGTTGTATATAAACTTGCCTTTATCCCTCAAAACCTATATACTGGTCTCAGGTACCAATCTGCACTCAGATATTGACTTGCCTTTATCCTTCAAAACCTATATACTGGTCTCAGGTACCAATCTGGTGTTGAATATAAACTTGCCTTTATCCCTCAAAACCTATATGCTGGTCTCAGAAACCAATCTACACTAAGATATTGACTTGCCTTTATCCCTCAAAACCTATATACTGGTCTCAGGTACCAATCTGCGCTCAGATATTGACTTGCCTTTATCCCTCAAAACCTATATACTGGTCTAAGGTACCAATCTGGTGTTGAATATAAACTTGCCTTTATCCCTCAAAACCTATATGCTGGTCTCAGAAACCAATCTGCACTCAGATATTGACTTGCCTTTATCCCTCAAAAGCTATATACTGGTCTCAGAAACCAATCTGCACTCAGATATTGATTTGCCTTTATCCCTCAAAACCTATACACTTGTCTCAGGTACCAAACTGGTGTTGTATATAAACTTGCATTTATCCCTCAAAACCTATATACTGGTCTCAGGTACCAATCTGCACTCAGATATTGACTTGCCTTTATCCCTCAAAACCTATATACTGGTCTCAGGTACCAATCTGGTGTTTAATATAAACTTGCCTTTATCCCTCAAAACCAATATATGCTGGTCTCAGAAACCAATCTACACTCAGATATTGACTTGCCTTTATCCCTCAAAACCTATATACTGGTCTCAGGTACCAATCTGCGCTCAGATATTGACTTGCCTTTATCCCTCAAAACCTATATACTGGTCTAAGGTACCAATCTGGTGTTGAATATAAACTTGCCTTTATCCCTCAAAACCTATATGCTGGTCTCAGAAACCAATCTGCACTCAGATATTGACTTGCCTTTATCCCTCAAAAGCTATATATACTGGTCTCAGAAACCGATCTGCACTCAGATATTGACTTGCCGTTATCCCTCAAAACCTATGAATTGGTCTCCTGGTCTCAGGTACCAATCTGGTGTTGAATAAAAACTTGCCTTTATCCCTCAAAACCTATATGCTGGTCTCAGAAACCAATCTGCACTAGGATATCGACTTGCCTTTATCCCTCAAAACCTATATACTGGTCTCAGGTACCAATCTGCACTCAGATATTAACTTGCCTTTATCCCTCAAAACCTATATACTGGTCTCAGGTACCAATCTGGTGTTGAATATAAACTTGCCTTTATCCCTCAAAACCTATATGCTGGTCTCAGGTACCAATCTGGTGTTGAATATAAACCTGCCTCTATCCCTCAAAACCTATATGCTGGTCTCAGAAACCAATCTGCACTCAGGTATTGACTTGCCTTTATCCCTCAAAACCTATGAACTGGTCTCCTGGTCTCAGGTACCAATCTGGTGTTGAATAAAAACTTGCCTTTATCCCTCAAAACCATATGCTGGTCTTAGAAAACAATCTGCCCTAGGATATTGAGTTGCCTTTATCCCTCAAAACCTATATACTGGTCTCAGAAACCAATCTGCACTCAGCTCTTGACTTGCCTTTATCCCTCAAAACCTATATACTGGTCTCAGGTACCAATGTGGTGTTGAATAAAAACTTGCCTTTATATTCAACACCAGTATATAGGTTTTGAGGGATAAAGGCAAGTCAATATCTTAGTGTAGATTGGTTTCTGAGACCAGCATATAGGTTTTGAGGGATAAAGGCAAGTTTATATTCAACACCAGATTGGTACCTTAGACCAGTATATAGGTTTTGAGGGATAAAGGCAAGTCAATATCTTAGTGCAGATTGGTACCTGAGACCCATATATAGGTTTTGAGGGATAAAGGCAAGTCAATATCTGAGTGCAGATTGGTTTCTGAGACCAGCATATAGGTTTTGAGGGATAAAGGAAAGTTCATATTCAACACCAGATTGGTACCTGAGACCAGTATATAGGTTTTGAGGGATAAAGGCAAGTCAATATCTGAGTGCAGATTGGTACCTGAGACCAGTATATAGGTTTTGAGGGATAAAGGCAAGTCAATATCTGAGTGCAGATTGGTTTCTGAAACCAGCATATAGGTTTTGAGGGATAAAGGCAATTACAGCTGGCACTCATATAGGTTTTGAGGGATAAAGGCTTTTGAGGGATAAAGGCAAATATTTTGAGGGATAAAGGCTTTTGAGCTTTAACGCCATTTTTGAGGGATAAAGGCCCGACAGGGCCTTTATCCCTCAAAAGGGTCCCCATTTTGAGGGATAAGGGCAATTTGAGGGATAAAGGCCCCACATACCCACTACCCACTGGTCATCGACTCGGTGTATAATACCTCGTCTTGACCCTGTGGGGCACTGGGTATATGGAAGAACCGTGTCCAGGTGTAGTCTATCTAAGACTTACTGTGCAGCCCCCAGATTTTTTAATGTGTTTTTGCAATTTTGTTACCGATTTTCTCACTTGTGTGTAACATGGAGCATTTCACACCTGTGCAGGTGTTAAGGTCAAGCCAAGTGTGAAGTAATAAGGGTGTTCGAAGCCTTCTAGATGCCACTGAGGTCTGTATATAACAGCCATGGGGGGTGCTTATTAGAATGAATATTTGAGGCTGATTTTTTTCACTTAAAATAATATTTTAAGCGCCCAGGGCGCTTATTACGTCGAATACGGTATACCTGATATGTTTAACACCTGCTTCGCTACTCCTCTGTCTTCATCATATTCAGTGTCATTAACCCTTATTTACTGGATAATCACTACATACGTTCAGGAATGGATTCAAGGCAGTTACTGCACATTCAAAAAAGATAACTGAAGTAATTGGATTAAATCAACTTACTGGTCAGCTTATTGGTCCTATATAGGGTCCGCGCACTTAGCGGAATTATTCAAGCCATTTACTTCTTTACTTGTTGAGTGGCTTTATCTATGTATCACAATATCATTGTCCTGGTCAGATCCTTCTTCATTTCCTCATGTATACCCTCTATGCGCCTTGACACCATGCATTATCTCCTAGTGGGCACAAAATTCAGTGCAATCTTGAATCAACATTGAATCAATGTTGAATCAACATCGACAACCATTTATCAATGTTGATTCAATGTCTCTGGGCTGCCCCCATCCCAAGATTTCCCACCTCCACATGGGCCTACTATAAATCCATATCACCTCTAAGGGTCATCCCACCCTACCCTCACCCTCTCTGCAGCTGCTAATTTCTGCAGTAAATCTCATCTAATTTCCTTTAAAGCAAGACCTCATGAATATTTGCTGGTCCCTGGCAATCCCTACCTCAGATACTTGGCTTACAAGCTGGGTGCCAGAGGACCGGCATTGGGGAGAGTTGCTAACCTTTGTGAACCGCATGGTCCTTTATTGTGCTGTGGTTTTTGCCCCAGCCCTGGTGAGTCTATGTGGGATCTATCCATGATTCCCTTATGATGTATGAATGCAGCACTGGCAAGTCACTCACCATGGCTGCATTCATGCATCATGACAATTAAGGGCATAATGCAATAAAGCACTATGTACCCCTTAACCCTTTAAAGGATGGCATTAATGCATTATGCCCTTGGTTGTCATGATGCATGAATGCAGCCCTGGTGAATAACTCATCAGTGTTGTATCCAAGCATTATGCCAATCCTAGGGGCTTGAGACAACCAGAAGGGTCAGCATGCTACACCAATGTAGCACGGGCAAATTACTTGCCAGGGCTGCATTGGTACATCATGACGACAAATCTCATGTCTTAGCGACATCTGTCCTCAAAGGATTACAGGGTTAACAACAGCTTGTTGGTTGGGTGGGGACTGGCTGAAGGTGCTGGTCATAGTGAGGAGTTCACACCTGTGTAACAGGTGGGGCAGGAGCAGCTCACAGCTTGTAACCCTTTAAAGTAGGTATATATATCCGATTTTTAACAAAATTTCAAATCCTACATAAATATGTTCCAAATACTGTAAAAATGTATTATTTATGGGCTGGGGCAATTTAAAATGGTATCCATGGGCAGTAATAGCTCAGAAATTGAATAGATGGGGTTTAATTATGAGCTTTTCCAGTGTATTTTCAATGGAGGAATAAAATCGTGCACAATTTTATTCCAAAATGACAATTTATAAAGTAATAAAAGCAAATTTGAGCATATACTCACTTTAAAGATGGCTTAACACTTTAATGCACTATTCTCCTGATGGTCATGATGCATGAATGCAGTACCGGGGGCTGCTACAGAAGACGGTGATAATTCAATAGCGTAAAAAGTGTTACAAAATATATTTTTTACGCTGTTTTTGGGTCAGCATCATTCACCGAAACAGTATTGGCAAATCACTCATCGACACCTTATAGGCGCCTCATGCCAACAAAATGCTTTTAGACATCTCTATGGGGGTGCATGACATATAAATAATAAGTATACTGGATCGGGATAGGAGCACATGAAGTGATTCAGGACACTATTTCATTGGTCTCTTCAGATCACTTGCCTAGAATGGCTTGTAAATAATGCTACTTCAATATGTAAATGTCACTGATATGTAATGCTAAGGCCAAATAAAATAAAAAGGTTGCCCGATCCTAACAAGCAAAACAGGTCAGACCCAAGAAATTTTGTATCCAATTCTGAAAAAATATGTATATTTTAGGTCATTTTGGGGCTATTTCAGAGTCAATTTGATAGTCCACAAGTAAACGGTCTTGTCGGCAAGTCCGGGCTTAAGTTTGTGAGTCAATTTTTGGGTGCATTTCAGGCCAAAGATCAAAGAAGAAATCCAACCGACCCTACCTAAATCTCTAGACCATGTAACCTGAAACACACCTTTTTTTGGCCTAGCACTATTAGTCCAGTTGCCAGCTTGAAAACCTTGCAGAAAAACCCCCCGAAGAGGTTATGACTGATTTGGGTACAGGAAGTCATATACTTTCAGAATCTTGACGATGCCCGGCTGGCATCATTGAGCGTTTTCCGAAATTCAAGATGGCGTCCAAGATGGCTGTCGAAAATGTTTAAAGTCATAAATCAGTCAATTCTTATGTGATTTGCATGTGTAATACCTCTAAATTGGGGTTTTTGGGCATGCCTGATTGATTAAAAGAGTCAAAAAGTCATTTGAGTAGGTATCCATGGTGATAACGTGTTTCCATAGCAACCAGTACGCCGATTCTAATACAAATTATATATTGTTTTAAGAAATTTGTCATTTCTCAACACCTACACTCATGTAATATCTCAAATTAAAGGTCTCATTGAGATACATCATTTTAACATAGTTTTAGAGTTGCCACAGGTCCTAGGTAACCATGGCAACCAGAAATCACCAACAATAATGCCTAATGATTGATGCCGAAACATCATCATCCTTACTGACAACTGTGAATGCATGACAGAACAACCAATATGGCCACAATATACTCTGTCCTCAATGTCAAAAAAGCCATTTGAGTGGGTATCCATGGGGATGCATCATTTCCATAGCAACCAAAATTTTAACTCAAAACATGATTTTATCTCACAATAAATTGAGGAAATGTCTTTTCATAACATGATATGGTCATGTGATATCTCAAAGTAAAAGTCTCACTGAGATGCATGATTTTAATATTGTTCCACAGTTGTCATGGGTACTGGGTAACCATGACAACTTCCCCCTGTGTTAGTGGGGACCTCCATGATGGGGCCATGAAGGAGTAGAATAACTTGCTGGTGGTCTTTGTGATCTTTCCTCAGAGAACCACGTCTGAGATATCAAAGGCTATGGTTTGTCTGGTCCTGCCTACTATAGTATCAACCTAGGTATGTAAGACCATGCAAATAAAAGAATGCTTGCTCTCCTCTGAAAAGAGCAAGGTACGTGGCCCGGTAGCGGTTTTCTCCCTCACCTCATAGATGCGGTCATTCATTTCATACATTCTATCATCCCTAGATGCAGTCACTGCTGAATTAGGCAAGCAGCATATAAATATCTGTCTCACTGCAAGGCAACACTACTACTATTTGTGGAAGGCTACCTTGCTAACTTGAGATATGTCCCGTGAGGTACTTGATGTACGTCTGGACATTGAACAAATCGATAAATCATTCAAATCTGACCATGACAACTGGAAATCAACAACAATAATCCATAATGATTGACATAGAGGTAGTTCAAATTACCACTCCCACACGCTTTTAGGCACTATGTCTCTCTGGTCAGTGTCTGCAATCAAAATACCCTGTGTCTGCAGCCTTTCATCATCCATGGTAACCACCATAATCTGACCCCCTAACCTCCCTTCCCACCAACTTTTACTGGCCTGACCCTGGTGAGCAACAGGCCTCTTACTCCAAAATCACCACATGTACACATTGAAGTTGTTGCCAGAATTAACTGAGGAAAAGTTGATCCAGGGCAAGCACACCATGTGACCCATCAGTTCCAATGCAGTGTGGTTTGTACTGAATAACATAACCTCAAATAAGAATGTCACAAACTAGTTGGCACTGATCCTGCTGTTTGCAGCTAGCTGTTAAGCACTATAAGAGATTTAGGGAGTAATGATACACTGTTGCCAACATACACAAGGAATAAATCCAGGCCCATATAACAAAATATGAAAAGGACAGAAAGAAGTTACATGAGAATATCAATAGCCATGTACACCTCAAGCATCAAAAGGGGCATTCAGCCTTACATGAGAAAGCTTTCTGATGGTTTTATTGACAAGTTACTGCCATGGCTGTGAACTGGAAAAGGTCATAGATCTATAAGGGAGGCAGAATCAGTTTACACAGAAGTGTCAATGGATCAATTGGAACCAATCAGGCTCTATCGATCTTGATTCTCAAGAACTGAGAAATTCAAAGACTCCTCTTTGATCAGGAGAATACAGCTACATGATTGAGCATCACAAATGAACAAGCCAATGCAGTCATGACCAATCAAGCTATGAAATCTGTGTAGTAATATCAAAGAATACATGTCATCTCTTATGACACCAGTGTCTTTATTCTGCTAACCTGAGGGGGTGCTATGTCTTCGGAACATCCAGAACAAGACCCTCTGCTATTTGACTGGTCTTTGCATACAGCAAGGAAGTGTGTCATCCCCACACCAGTGCCAAATGTGATTCATATTTCTCCATCAACTATCCTCAAAATGCTTTGCTGTAACTGTTCTTCCTCAGACCCATGCTGTTCATGGAGATGTTGCTTGCTGATGATCATACTTGATTGAATTGCACAGATATGTGGAAATGTCAGATCATTGATTCACATACAATGTACTTAGTGTCCCATCCAAATGACGCTATGGTGGACAATCTGGAGGAGGGAACCATTGTAGATGACCATATTGATTGTAGTATTGGCCGTAGTATTCAGTGAGATAGTGACTGAAGCCATTATTGTGTGCTACTAAGCTAGCTAACCATCAAGCAAATTGTTACAAAGTGTTATAGCATTATGTGGCGGGAAATGGATAGTTCCGAGCGCCACCGCCGCCGCAGACCGCCCCAGCAAGCAGACTGCATCTATTACGCCCGTGACCTCTTTCCCAGGGTTTACTGCAGAAATGTTCCCCATCTTTGGTCACAATTCACCTTAATATTATATCTAACCTTGGGCCTATGATTTAGCATCTGTCATTACTACATAATTATGTATTTAACTAAATAGTCTGGTTGTTGGTGTAACATTCCAAGGTTGTCAATCAGCTTACTTCAACCAAGCCATTTGATTGGCTGCTGGTTGAAGGAAGCCAGTTTGCCCTGAAGTTTTCACCTGTAAAGATGTCCTATTTGTTCTGTAGAGCCAGCTCCAGCTTATATCCATCTTGGTGAGTTTAGGTAAACCTTTCTTATACATCTATTATTCATATTGCTGACCTGTGACTAGTGCTTGATTTACTGTACCATTTCTGATATAATATATGATTCTTTTGTCAACCAAATTCAAGATGAAAATGTCTGGTCTTTATTCCACATGAGTTGCCTTCCATTCCAACATGGCCATTCTAGATCCCTCAGTTCCCACCCTTCTCCCGGATTAAATATGTAGTTATTATATACTATTTGTAGATTAATCTAGTCTCTATTAAGTCCTTGGCCATTCTCCCGTTATAATTATACATTTTGTATCTGTATAAGGTATGTCAGCAGACTGGAGTTATTACACAGTAATGATACACATCTGCATGTTCATATGTTTGTGTATTGCTGATATTGAACAGCTATACTGCATCATTCACTAGCTGGCCAGGCTGACAAAGGGGCTGGCCAGGATGACAAAGGGGTTGGCTAATAATGAGTGCACTATAGGAGGACTGGCGGGGTATGAGCTGCTTTAATGACTGTTGTAAACATCATAGATGTATGGGAGCTCTGAGGATGCATCGTATAGACACCACTAATATGACTTGTCATCACCTCATAGTCAGGAGGCTTGCCAGCATGTCTCAGATTCAGTAAGTACAGCAGAAAATAGTTTTTAGTTACCATAGTAGCAGCAGCAATCAATAACATGTTAAAAGATGTGAGTTTTCAAGATCTATGATAAAAAGTGCACATTTGGTAAAAATCATAACATGAAATCGAAACTTTCTGCATATAAGCATATTGGTTGTTATGGAATTGACCCATCTCCATAGATAACCACTCAGGTGACATATTGACATCAAGCAGAGAATCACTATCTGGTGGCCATGTTGGTTGTTCTGTCATGTATTTGCAGTTATCAGTAAGGATGATGATGTTTCGGCATCAATCATTAGGCATTATTGTTGGTGATTTCTGGTTGCCATGGTTACCTAGGACCTGTGACAAATGTTAAAATGATGTATCTCAATGAGACCTTTAATTTGAGATATTACATGAGTGTAGGTGTTGAGAAATGACAAATTTCTTAAAACAATATATAATTTGTATTAGAATCGGCATGCTGGTTGCTATGGAAACACGCTATCACCATGGATACCTACTCAAATGACTTTTTGGCTCTTTTAATCAATCAGGCATACCCAAAAACCCCAATTTAGAGGTATTACACATGCAAATCACATAAGAATTGACTGATTTATGACTTTAAACATTTTCGTCAGCCATCTTGGACGCCATCTTGAATTTCGGAAAACGCTCAATGATGCCAGCCGGGCATCGTCAAGATTCTGAAAGTATATGACTTCCTGCACCCAAATCAGTCATAACCTCTTCGGGGGGTTTTATTGCAAGGTTGCAAGGATAATTCCTCCCTGGCAACTGGACTATATATTCTATCAGATAAGACTATGTGCAATGGCAACGTTGACAACAGTATAAGTTCACACGTGCTTGCTTAAAATCTTGTAAGCTGAGGAAGGAGCAGAACTGGCTGTGTATATTATATTCACTTTCATATCTTGGAGGTACAGGTGCAATGCTATTGATGAATAATTTCAGGATGCATCTAAAAGGGAAATGGCGATACCTTTTTGTGAGTTCATTAAGTGCAGATGTGTTTTGTAGAGACAATTCAACAGTATTTCCCAATGTGTCAAAGATTAAGGCAATACCAAAGGGGCAGCTTCTCCTCCGCCTCCTACCATATCTGCTACCATTCTTATTGGTTTTAATCAAAGTTCTGATAACATGGTCCATGATTGATTATTCTGTGTGAAAGCAGGAAGTGGCACTTTGAGCCATTGGCTCAATTCTAAAGATACAATTTTTGGTTTGAATTTGAAACCGCAATACATAGATTACCTCTTTCTTTTTGGCCTATTTGCTAAGGCTCGCCATAAATAATACATCTATGGGTCATATGTTGACATGCTCGTTTGTTGTTATAAATAATTTGCTTGATTAAAGATGTACCAATGCTATGCTGAGAAGAAACTTTGGATTACAGTGCATTGAGGTCCTATGTTAGTGTTAAAGCTGGGCTGTCAGGGAATAAGTTCAGCATTTTCCATACATGGACTAACATAACAGTTCCACCAGAGGGCAGCAGTGTTTGTACTACCCTGAAAGGGTTCACCATACTTAGAAAGGCTCTGCTTGGAGAGTGTACTCCCGGAAGCACACGACAATCACCGACAGCAGACGACATTTGTCCCAATAGATCCACACTCAGACGGCAGCTGTACACATCTATCATACCACGTGACTTGTATTAACACGTGACGTCTGTCTCTTCTTTGTGCAGACACTTGTAGATCGATACTCACAGGCTGGGTGCACGGTGCTTAACCCTTTAGTGACAGCATAGGGATGACATGCAGGGGGTGCCATGGTACTAATCCGCCCAGAAAACCTAGCACAGCCAAATAGTCCCTACTAAAAATGGACTTCTAGTGGATATAATCAGAGACCTTATTTTTGACTGTGAGTAATAATTGGCATAACAGAATATGGGTAATGCTTGGTTAAAAAGAAAGTTTTAAAAAGTTTGTCAAGGTCAAAGGTCGGTGGGGCACCTGAAAAGTTGATCATGTTTAGACTATGCTTTGTCCATTGCAGCTACTGCAAAATCTGATCTGAGACTGATATTGACAGACATTTTAAAAAGATCAGAAATGACGTCAGCTTCTAGTGAAAAAGAGGAAAATATCGGAACATCACTGTGCCAATTACTACTGTGGCACCTTAATCCTTGAAGAGCACCATAAGGCTTACATGCTGGGTGCAGAAGGTGTTTAACCCATTAAGGGCAGTGTAGTGCTTTGATTTATAATGTCCTTTTTTCGTCATGATACATGAATGCAGTCTTGGCAAGTCTACTCAATAGGTAGGAATACATTAGTTTAGTCTTTGTCAATATGAAGTTACTAGAAGTTAACAATTTGACTACTGTAAAACCTCGCATATAAGCCGCAGCTAGTACGCGAGTCAGATCAGCAGTGCGGCTTATGGCATCGGCCCAGGATCAGGGTGCGGCTTATACATTGCTACTATGGTACAGTACTAAGGGTCGCCATAATCAGATCAGTCGCCATACTCAGATAGGATCGGCCCAGAGTCGGGGTGTGGCTTATACACGAGTTAGGCCTATACACGAGGTTTTCTAGTAAATTGGTCAGTCCTGGTTTCCTGCCAGACACTTTTCATCTCTGTATGTACACACTGTGACAACTTTCTCTTTCTCTGGTTGAGTAAAGAAACCCTGTATTCAGAGTGCCTATGGAGACGTGGAGCGAGTTACAAAGACCCAGTGTAGGTTATAACAAGGTTGATGTACAAAATGGTAAAACAGAAGAGGCTGCCGTAGACAGCAATGTAGATATCGAGTGGGGGAAGTAGATGGTGACTTCCCTTTGTTACAGCTCAGTGAGGCTTTACCTCAAACACAGACAGCGTCTGTTCCCAGCCACGTCTGAGCCAGGCCAGGCAGGAGAAGGCACAGCTGCCAGCTCCCATGCTGCTGTACCATGTCAATACTGATGTACTGCAGGTTGGTATGTTTTCCTCCATAGACAAATATCAAATATCTTGATTTTTGTGACTGCAGTTTGACACTGTATGGCTGTTGCTGATATGTAGTATGCCCTTGATGCATATAGGGATCTCTGATAGATGCAATAGGTTGGCACATTAATGTACACACACAAATGTAAACGAGTCAATCGTGTCTCCCATGTGGCTCTGGTAAAATAAAGAGCCAAACGGCTAATGCCTCTGCTTATATGAAGGGTCAACTTGAGTTGGCTCTCTCCCATCAGTGTCAACTTGAGTTGACTCTCTACTATCAGTGTCAACCCAAGTTGACTCTTCACATAAGCAGAGTCATTAGCTGTTTGACTCTCTATTTCACCAGAGCCACATGGGAGACACAGTTGACTCATTTACTGTTCTGTATGTATGGATACAGCACCAGTGCTGCCTTCAAACAAATAGGTACAGTCCATTAAAGCACTCTGCTGCTCTATTGAAGCCATCTACGTGTATTGGCACCCACTCTTATACCCCAGGTGGTAATTTAGGTTAGTTGAACATGCTTTTCTGTTGCCAACATCACCGGTGCTGAATTGGATTATTTGCCTTTTCTAAAATTGCATACCACTCATGTCTTCTTGTTCCATATATCATAATTGAATGACTTAGTCAGTGGCCAACTCAGACTGGGAACACAAGTAATGACACAATGTCTGTCTAGCAGGCATTCTGGTGGCGTACTGATAATTGTCACGTAGACTCTGATCCCAAGAAGTTATCCACATGGACATTTTCGCAATGAATCCTTCTGTTTCGTATTCAGATAGACACGATTATAGGACAAAGGTTACTCAAATAGACAAGCTTATAGGACAAACGTGACTTCACCAATGATATGGCGTATCTCATAACATCAGAGATCCCTATCTGTAACACTGCATGTAGCAAACAGGCCCTGGGCCTACGTTATAAAGAATAAATAAAATAAATTTCAATTCAATTTAATTCAATTCTGCCACATAGCTAGAGTAGCAACCAAAACAATCCTTTAGGACCTGTATAAAGAGTCATAGGGACATATAATTTATACACTATGTTACTGCTCATGCAGGGCACACCCTGAGCAGATTATCTCTATTGAGCTGCTCATCATATAGGTTACATAGGCTTGTATAACGACTCAATGGTAGCCTCTACATTATAGAATACATAGGTACCTGATCTGTGAGCAAATATGAGCTGATGAGGCTCACTAATAAAGGTGTATATCAGGATATATAATTAGATGGGCAGAAAATCAAGGTAATAATATAAATACTTTTTTCTCTAAATTAACATTTCTTATACATGGAAAATACCCAAAATCCTTGCTGCTCTATCGTTTGCCCTTGTGCTATATATTGCTAAGGGTTACCTAAATATGTGTGAGATTCCCTGAAAAGTTAGGTTGTATTATGCCCCTCATTAGATATGGGTTAATGACCCCATATGCAAATAAAGATGATAAAAGGTGTACTGATACCACAGTATTTTGTCAATGATTGAACATGTGATGTGTACATTACCACTGGCTCCCATCCTTCATATGTAATTTGTACATACCTGAAATAACAAGAAGAGAGAAACAACATTAGTTAGTAATCAAACTTGGATTATATGTTGATTAGACATAATTATATAGACAAAAGCTCATGATGGTGGATGTTCACTGCACATCATTCTTCGCGAGTTAAAGCTGAGTCATATCACAAATGGCTGCAGCTGGATTCGAACGGACTCTACAATATGAACTGGGTGGCCTGGGTGGACCTTAACATCCATTACCTGTAAAAATAGTGTAAATATCCTTATAGTAGAGATGCTACAGAAGGCCAGATCGGGAGATGAGGGAGAGGAGGGAGAGGAGGGAGAGGAGGGAGAGGAGGGACAGGAGGGAGAGGAGGGACAGGAGGGAGAGGAGGGACAGGAGGGACAGGAGGGACAGGAGGGACAGGAGGGACAGGAGGGACAGGAGGGTAAGGGAGAGGTGGGAGAGGAGGGACAGGAGGGAGAGGAGGGAGAGGAGGGAGAGGAGGGAGAGGAGGGACAGGAGGGACAGAAGGGAGAGGAGGGACAGGAGGGAGAGGACGGAGAGGAGGGGGAGGAGGGAGAGGAGGGAGAGGAGGGAGAGGAGGGAGAGGAGGGAGAGGAGGGACAGGAGGGAGAGGAGGGAGAGGAGGGACAGGAGGGAGAGGAGGGACAGGAGGGACAGGAGGGACAGGAGGGACAGGAGGGACAGGAGGGACAGGAGGGACAGGAGGGACAGGAGGGACAGGAGGGTAAGGGAGGAAGAAGGTAATTAACGGAAAGATAATAACAAGCATGAAATCAGATAGTGAATGAAAAGAAATCTACATCTACTAACAAAAACATGAATAAAAATAAAGTTCATTTCATAAAGGTGTTTGTTAATGTCGTTGCCTGCACTTGTTACCGGTGGCCAGGTACTAGAGTACCACTTAAAGTAACACCACTTTCACATTATTTACCTGTTCTACATCCAACACTGAGGCCTTATCATTTACAATAGTCATTTGGTATTGTTCTACTTGTAGTTTAAAGACCCCAGGTGCAAATAAAGATGATATAAGGTGTACCGATACTGCAGTATTTTTGTCAATGATTGAACTTAAATTCATAGAACATCTGATGTAGTCTTATCATTTAGAATAGTGATTTGGTATTGTTCTACACATCAAGGTCTAAGTGTACTATCTAAAATTGCAAAAGAAATTGGTGTAAATAATTCTGACTCCTCTTGAGGGAGGGGGGGGGGTGTAAAAATGTTGGCTCGTTTTTTAGCAAAAAAGCCTGCACATTACAAGTTTATAGGTTGTGCCTTCCCACGAAATCTCACCACCCCCCCCCCCCCTGTAACTAATAAATGAACACTCCCTTACTACTTATGTGAGCATGACATAAATTTTCATAATTACAAATATAAACTTGACCATGCCCCATAAGATCACTTTTTACCGAGTGTGCATTAGCAGATACACTAGCCTAGATTGATGCATGCAGAGTCATTGAAGAGTAATTCTCAACCATTGACATTCTGTACATGGCTGCAAGCTTTTAAACACTTGCATATAAAGAGGCCCTCATGTGGATAATTGAGTCTGTAGCACGATACCTCTGCATCATTCATTAATTTCTTTTTGTCTTTTTTGTAACTAAAGACATAAGGTGCACTGATATTACAGTATTTCTGTCAATGATTGAAATTAGATTAATAGAAACATGTGATGTGCACATTACCACTGGCTCCCATCCTTTATATGTAATTTGTACCTACCTGAAATAACAAGAAGAGAGAAACAATTATTAGTAAGTAATCAAACTTGGATTATAATATGTTGATTAGACATATAGACAAAGGCCCATGATTGTAGGGTTACTGCATATCGTTCTTCACAAGTTGAAGCTGGGTCATAAGACAGATGGCCATAGGTGGATACAATCAGACAATATGAACTGTGTGAATTTACATCTATTACCTGTGAGAAAAGTGTAGATATATTTAAATTAGAGTTTCTACAGGCCAGATCCGGAGAGTAGGGACAGGAGGGACAGGAGGGACAGGAGGAACAGGGAAGGAGAGGAGGGAGGGGAGGGAGAGGAGGGAGTGGAGGGGAGGAGGGAGAGGAGGGAGAGGAGGGAGAGGAGGGAGAGGAGGGAGAGGAGGGAGAGGAGGGAGAGGAGGGAGTGGAGGGAGAGCAGGCAGAGCAGGCGGAGCAGGCAGAGCAGGCAGAGCAGGCAGAGCAGGCAGAGCAGGCAGAGGGTACATAAGGAAAAAAAGACAACAGGCATAAAATCAGATAGGGAATGGACTGAAGACGAGCAATTAACATCTACTAATAAAGACATTAACAAAAATAAATTGAAGTAGATAGGCCTCTTCAGTCACACAAAATCGCTTTTACTAGTCCCTCCCACGGACTCGAGCCAATCTTGTCAAGGGTCTGGTGTTTGTTAATGTCATTGCCTGTACTTGTAACTGGTGGACAGGTACTAGAGTACCACTTAAAGTAACACCACTTTCACATTATTTACCTGTTCTACATCCAACACTGCAGCCTTATCATTTACAATAGTCATTTGGTATTGTTCTACTTGTAGGTGTAAGACCCCAGATGCAAATAAAGATGGTATAAGGTGTACTGATAAAGCAGTATTTTTGTCAATGATTGAACTTAAATTCATAGAACATTTGATGTAGCCGTATCATTTAGAATAGTGATTTGGTATTGTTCTACACATCAAGATTTAAGTGTACTATAGGAAAATTGCAAAAGAAATTGGTATAAATAATTCTGACCCCTCTTGAGGGGGGGTGTGTGTAAAAATCTTGGCTCGTTTTTTAGCAAAAAAGCCTGCACGTTACTATAGTTTATAGGTTGTGCCTTCCCGCGAAATCTCACCACCCCCTGTAACTAATAAATGAACACTCACTTAGTACTTACGTGAGCATGACATAAATTCTCATAATAACAACTATGATCTTGACCATGCCCCATAAGATCACTGTTTACTGAGTGTGCATTGTATTAGCAGATACACAAGCCTAGATTGATGCATGCAGAGTCATTGAGGAGTAATTCTTAACCATTGACATTTTGTAAATGGCTGCAAGCTTTTAAACACTCATATCTTAAGAGACCCTCTCGTAGAGAATTGAGTCTGAAGCACGATAGCTCTGCATCATTTATTTATTTCTTTTGTCGATGGCAGCTGTAAGTGCTAATAAAGTATTATGTGGACGTTATTGTTGTTGAGGAGGGAG
Source organism: Harmothoe impar (assembly GCA_947462335.1). Lineage (NCBI taxonomy): Eukaryota > Metazoa > Annelida > Polychaeta > Phyllodocida > Polynoidae > Harmothoe > Harmothoe impar. Next base: position 19,743,547 of record OX381719.1, read on the forward strand.
AGGAGGGAGAGGAGGGAGAGGAGGGAGAGGAGGGAGAGGAGGGAGAGGAGGGAGGGTAAGGTAGAGAGTACAGCAGATACAGAGAAGTATAGGAGGCAACAGATAGGGAATGGGCTGATGAAGAGAAATTTACATCTACTAACAAAAACATAAAAACACAATATCGCTTTTACTAGTCCCTTCCCCCACACTCAAGCCAATCTTGTCAAGAGTCTCGTGTTTGTCCATGTCATTACCTGCTCTTGTGACTGGTGGCCAGGTACTAGAGTACCACTTAAGGTAACAGCACTTTCACATTATTTACCTATTCTAGATCCAACACTGCAGCCTGAACATTTACAATAGTGATATAGGTATTCTTTTACATAATCAAGGTCTAAGTTAACTATCTAAAATTGCAAAAAAGAGGTCCCATCATAATCTAACAGAGAGTGGAGTGTTGACTGAAAAGGTGTTATTACTCATGTGAGGATGACATAAATTTTCATAATTACAAATATAAACTTGACCATGCCCCATAAGATCACTGTTTACTGAGTGTGCATTATATTAGCAGATACACTAGCCTAGATTGATGCATGCAGAGTCATTGAGGAGTAATTCTTAACCATTGACATTCTGTAAATGACTGCAAGCTTTTAAACACTCATATCTAAAGAGACCCTCAAGTGGATAATTGAATCTGGAGCATGCTACCTCTGCATCACTCATTTTTTTGTTTTGTCAATGGCAGCTGTAAGTGCTAATAAAGTATTATGTGAACGTTATTGTTGTTGTTGCTACTTTCTTACACAGATTTTTTGTACCAGAAATGGTTGTGCAGGCAATTGAGCTATACCATGGTTCTATTCATGGATCTGATGTTCTAGAAAAACAGCTCGCTGTATGAGCGACTGAAACAATCTATATAACAGGTTACTCTCTATAAGGGGAGCTTTCATGATAATGGACACTTTTTCACTGCTTCCTGCTCTGTTTTTTCAGACAGTATTGTCATAGCACGGCAGTGTATTGCTAAAACTGCATACTTAACTCTTTCCAGCCGGCTCTATTATAATTTTCAACTCCACAGAATACGACTGATTGAGGCCCCAAGTCCAGCAGTAATAATATGTAGGTTATATTGAGGTTGATATTAGAATTGGTATTTGTGATATATGTTTTCAAATAACTGATTTGCAATCTGTATGTAATTTACTTTCAAATTGTACTATAATAACAGGCTTTGTCTGGTTCTCAGAATAATAGCATTTTATACCAAAAATGGCCTGCTCATAGTGCATTGATGCACTAGCCGTTTTTTCCAGGTAGTGCATTAATGCACTAGCCGGCTGGATAGACTTGAGCTTCTAGGAACAACTATTTACACTGATTTCTGATACACTATTGTCAAAGCAAATTGTAATTGATAAAATGTGATTCATATTGTTTCACATCAAAGCAAATACTTCTGGGATGATCCAATAATTTTTCTGGTGTGGAAAACAATAGGGGAAATTATTGGACAAGAATGTAGTGCTATTATCTTGAATGCAATAGTAAACTAATAAACATCTAGAACAATCCTAAATCAGTGTCCCCATTGCTTTTCTACAACTGACACTATGAGCTATTGTTTGATGTCCCAAGTTGTATGATTGCATTCATTCTAGCCATGTCTTGCAGTATCTAAAGGATGTAGCGGTGCTTAATGTTGTGACATATATATATAATATTGTAGAATGACAAACCTAAACAGGGGCAGGACGACAAAACTCACTTAGTGGCTGGAGGTTCTCATCATAAATATGTCAAGAGTCTGTCAAGGCTCCCTCCCTCCCCCTTCTACACCCTCTGTGTTTTTCTGTCTCTCTTAACATACATCTCTTTCACTGTATTATAACCCCTTTCTCCAAAATTGTATTTTCTGTATTTTCTAGAAAAGGTCCATATAGATCTATTTCTCTGTCTAGCCTTTTCCCCCTCACTCCTGTCCCTTTCTTCCCATTTTCTCTTTCTCTGCTCTTGAGGAATGATCGTTCCCAAAAACAGCAAATTCAATATAGATACATATTTCATAAGCTTTTTACAGCAATTTCCTTGTCACTGTATTGATATAGCAGTTGTACTTTGAAGGCTCTTTCAATACTGCTTTAACATAATTAAACTTTCCACTCATATTTCATCTAATTTTGGCTGATTCTAAACCGTTAAATCTAAAAAGCATTATGATGGAAATTCATTGATTACTGTTGACATGAATAGACGATTGCATGTGGAACCTGAGTGCTACGTCTTATATTCTATTATATCAGCCCTAGCTATAGACAGAACCCATAATTCTGAAGCAGTATAAATAATCTCATTGGCGGATACAGGGGGGTGGCCCGACGGGCCTTGGCCCCCCCCCCAAAAAAAGAGGAAAATATGCATCATTTCAAATCTAGACCATCAACATTTTCTTGGGGGACATGCCAAAAATTGCACATTGGCCAGGTTTGGGCCCCCCCCCTCTAGACAATCCTGGATCCGCCACTGAATCTTACAATGTCTGCTCAGAAAGTAATTACCAAGATGAAGGAGATGAATAAGTAGGTTGCCATAGGAACAGTCCCATGACATGGATATGATTATTGTGATCACGATTCTTATGTTACAGTCGGTGTGGGTGTATGCTTCAGGTAAAGGGGTTTGCAGGCTGACATTGCTCTACATACTTATCCTGAATAAGGGCACTGGTCCCCATATTATACATATATTGTAATATATAATTTAGTATAACCCCTCTGCCACTAGCTGTTAATTTGTGTACCATAATGCAACCTTGTTTAAAACTCACCTTTTGGCTATGTATTTGGGAACAGGCTTTAAGAAAACGTCATTTTAAGATATCCCCTAATCAGCTAATTTTTTGGCCCAGGAGCCCATATTGGGCATGTACCTATAGCGTGTATTTTACAAACATCAGTCGGCCAAATTCTTGTCATCCAATGAAAGTCTATAATGTTAAACTTATGGATAAATCTCATCCAATAATGGAATCTCGGCCGATTTATGTCAGTGGGATATACGCTTATGTCATGGGTACAATTAGAAAAATAATCAGAATTCATGAAGTTACTGAGTGTCTACTGTAGACATTGTTCACAGTGGCACACAAATTCAAAAGGTTTCCTCTAATCATTAGGATAAGTTTATGTACCACCACTAGCCTCTCATAAAAGTATATTATGATAAAATCAGCTGATAGTCACTGCATAACCAGCTGATCCCTGTCTGCTGCTAATGTAAAACTTGTCACCTGCTGCCCAGACCTCATTTTGAGTACAAATTTCTATTCTAACTGGTTAGTACGAGAGTATAGCAGAGTGAATTATAGTCAGCAAGGGCCTGCTCAGTGATCACCATAAGGGTGTTTTCAACTGATATAAATTGGCTGTGATTCTATCGTCAGATGAGAGTTCACAATGTTAACCTAATGGACAAATCTTGTCCAACCAATAGATATATGTACAACCTACTCACTAGAGACCTGGCAGCAGGTCCTGTGCTAACCAGAACTAAAACATCAGTATAGATGAGGGCACTTTGAGATTCAGCCTAATCACATGTAATGCTATTAATTAGGCTTCCCCAACATGGACTTCACAAACGACAACTTCAGATCAATCCACTCAAATCTAAACATCTTCATGATAAAATATTTAGTTCATTCCCTGTGTCACCGTTGTTAAATTCCAAAGTGGTGTGCCTTGGGAATGAAGGGGGCTGGTGTGCTGAAAAAGAGTTGGCTTCTCTTAAAGGGCTGCCAGTCAGAGAGCAAATCTGGCATTGGCAAATCTCAAGATTCACTTTGGCAGTCCTCTCCCCCACTCACTAACCCCTCCCCTCCTCCCCTCCCCTACTTAACCAGCCCCGCTTGTTTCATGCTGTCTTGTCTTACATGCAATCATCAAATATTGATAGTCCCCACTCAACTCCATATTTGGCATCCTTCTTTGGAGCTGCATGGTCATTTCCATTGCCCCCCCCCATCTCCATCTTTCTCCCCAGTCATGCCAATTAATCAGCCTTTCTGCCTTTTCAGCCCCCGACTCCCCTAGGTTGATCACATGTTCACTTCCCCTATTTCCAGTTGTTATCTATAAGCACAATTCATTTTAGTTCTTAATTATCATAAATCAGTTTCACTTGTTTACCTGTCTTCTCCTCATATTTTCCTTTCTTCTCATGCCCAATCTTGGACGTGCTTTAGATGGAAATCCAATCTGTTTCCATAGCTATAACTCTTTCAGCTGCTGCTTGAAATAGGCACTTGCCCTTCAAGGTGCTGTCTCCAGTTTCACATCTGCCTTCTATCCTTGGAAATCTCTAAAAAGTCTGTCTGTATATTTCAATAGCTGTATATATTTGTGCTTGAATATTTTAACACCGGCTTCTTATTAATTTTGTCATATTCAGTGCCATCAAACCCTCCTTGATGGATAATTACTCCTAGGGGGATAACAGCATGCTATACACTTGATAATACCTCAATAAGAAAATAATAGACTGAAATTGAAATCAAATTAACCTACTCTGAAAAGAGTTATTTTAATTGGCCAATAGGGCCCTATTAGCGAGATTATCAAAGCTATTGTATAATGTGTGTCTTTTCATAGTTGTACATCCTTCCGGCCACACACCTTCCTCTCTGACTTTTTTACTCTCTGATTGGTTATATCTATCTTGCACATTATCTTTGCCCTGGGTCTGACCCTTCTTAACCTCCTCACACGTTTTTACCTTTAGTGCTAGCTTAGAAACTTTATCCGCCACACTCCCAAATAGCAGTGAACTAATGTTATTCTTACAATGTGGCTTCATGTAGGTAGAAGAGAAGCTGTATATAAAATGTATGCACTCATCTGACTGCAAGTCGAGCCATAAAAGGCTCCCATCTATATGTGTACTGATAACAAACACAGGTAGCACTTCCATAATAGATGATGTACAGGTGTGCACCAAGAAAACTTCTTGATGCTTTAAGGATGGCTTGATGCACTAATGTATCATACCTCTGTCGTCATGATGCATGTATGCAGCCCTGGTGAGTAACTCGAAAGTGCTGCATTCAAGCATCATGCTGACCGTATGGGTTTGAGGCACTCCAAAAGGGTCAGCATAATGCACCAATGCAGCACTCATGAATTACTCCCAGGGGCTGCATTGGTGCATCATGACAACAAATGTCATATTTTAGCGACATCAGTCCTTAAAGAGTTAAAACACCATAATACTCCACATTGTACATCACTGTACAAGTTTGTGATTGATGTATACAGGAAGGACCCAGCTCTGATTACTTCCTCTGAGTTTCTAGTCTTGGGGTTAAACATCCGTACATGCACCCTGTGTTGCTGTAACGTACGTCTAGTGGGTAGTGCCGCCATCTTGTTTCTTTATTTAGGGAATCTCCTTGCGCAACTCCTTGCGCAGGTACATTCTGTGGCCATTTTCAGATGTCTACATCCGGTTCCAGTCTATCTATGATTTACGTTCAAAATTTCCAATTAATATTGAGGGGGATTACTTATTTAAAATGTATCAATAAATTTATATTACAAAACACAAAAGTTGTTAAGATACATCCGTTTTGTGACGTCATGTATGGGGAATCCCATAAATCTCTGCCTTCTTCTATGAAGATTTCCAACATACACCAACGAATGAGATCTCAGTATTTCTGGTACCATCAGGACCTACATTCCTCTGTCGTAGGGCCAAAGCAGGGCTACTAAGTTTCCTTCAGAATATCGCCAGAAGCAACTCCAGAAGAAAGTACAGGAACTTTTAATGTATTATGCCTTTGTCGTCATGATGCACGGCCTACATTCATGCATCATGTCAAACATTCAGTAATATATCAGCCATATGGTGGTCAACTTAAAGATACAATATCAGTTAAAACGCCCCCAAAATAAGTTACAAAATAGCATTGCAATTGCTTTCATTAACCATTTTCCTTGCATTTGAAATCATTCTTTATGGTATCAATGTTTTCCTTATTGTGATTTGCAGGTGATAGCCTGAATGTAGTGGTTGTATACAGGAGACTATGCTGGTCACTAAAAACTTTTGATGATCTGTATGTGCATTGTGTATGCCAAACTTTTAAGACCAAATTTATATTAATATGTAGGGAAAAGGTAGCCCTTGGGTAGTAGAGTGTATTAGAGATTAAAATGTAATCACAATGTTTCTATTTATGAATGTTTGGCAATCTAATCAGATTATTTGTTTTTATCAATATGTAAACTCATGTATGACCCTAAGTACAAAAGCTTTATCAGAGGTCTTGTCCCAAGACAGGGCTATGAAATTGTCTACCCGTCCCTGCAGAGCATTTGGCCCTGACCAAAAGGTCATATGGAGTCAAGAAAGAAGAGACGGGAGTTTGACCTTTATGGCAATCTATAGGTCCCCCTTTATTAGAGGGATGTAGTAAAGGTATCTAGAGTATGAGAAAACATATTGTTCACCCTTATGTATTGAGGCTATATGTCCTAGAGAGGGCCAGCTGTTTAGTACAAATAATCTCCAGTGCATGGTGTTTTGTTAAAATATTTGTTGGTTATAATATGTTTCTATGTATATTGTAATGTTCTTAATCTATATACATGTAAATATGTTTCTACATCTGTTATACGTCTGGAATTGTCAACTTATTTCTCCTAGCAACAGAACACCTAGTGCCCATCCAGTGAGAGTCAGAGTCGAACAAAGCAAGTCTTTTAAGTCCTTTGTTACAACAAAGTTGGGGGTTTAGAGAGGTCATATCCGTGAATATTATACAGCAAATAAAACTCAAATGTAATTCACTGCATGGGAAAAGGCTACAATGAGGCAAAGAACAAGCTACTCTGAAAATGAATCTGAGCCATGTTGATCCAGGCTCAGTGCAGCCCTGCATGTATCTACAACTCAGACAGGAGATGAGCAGAGGAAGGCCTGGGATAAACCCTTTAATGGCTGCATAGTGCTTTAATGCAACGTGCCCATTGTTGCCATGATGCATGAATGGTCAGACCACTCACCAGGGCAGGATTCATTGGTGCATCATGCTGAACCTTTGTGCCTATATCAAACCCGGTGGGTCGGTATGATGCTGGAATGCGGAACTACTAAGTTACTCACCAGGACTGCATTCATGCTTCATGAGGACAAAATACTGTACATAATGTACATCGTTGTTGGATTCACAGAAAACCAGACAAGATGTTATCCCTTTTGGTTGATGGCATTTTTATTGGGGGGTTTGAAAACATCTAGATGGTGGAGGGAATTTTTTGTAATGCAACGTTTCGGTCTTATTTATAGACCTTCAGGCTGTGTCTCACGACCTTGGGCCAATGTTTTTGTCGCTGACCGGGTGCCGTCTCTGATTGGGTGCCATCTCTGACCGGGTGCCATCTCTGACCTGGTGTCAAAACTTTATTTTATTTAAATTTTAACATATAGTCATATATATAAGGATTTGTAAAAACGTTATGGCAGTTGTTATGTAATTATAATTAGCCTCCTGCTGTTGGTAGAAGAGAACTAAACTCCCAAAGTAGCATCCGGTCAGAGACGGCACCCGGTCAGAGACGGCACCCGGTCAGAGACGGCACCTGGTCAGAGACGGCACCCAGTCAGAGACAAAAACATTGGCCCAAGGTCGTGAGACACAGCCTTCAATCAGGCAGTATATAATGCATTAAAGCACTATACATGTGGCTCTTGAAGGGGTAATACACACGTATAACTGTCAGTGTTTCCTGGTACTCCTGAGGCTGCCTCCAGGGTCATCACTTCTGCCTTCTACAGGCACAGTCTACTCCCCAACATGTCCAACACAGCACAGCACATATATGCTCCTGAGGGGATGCCAGAATAAGCTTGTGTAATATAGGGACCCTGTGAAAGGATAGGCTCAGACGGCTGCAGATTCAAGAAAAATTCATTCATAAAGAGAAGAAATTTTCTTTTCATGATATCACATAATGGCGGACATACTATACCTAGAAGGCTTAGGCCTACTCACTGACTCTAGATCTGTCTGCTGTTCCCCTTTTACGTGGTCAACCTCAATATTCCTGGTACTCATTAGCTGACGATGTATCCTCTGCACTAGGCATGTCTATTAAAGCACTATGCTGCTCTCATGAGGTCAAGGCTGCTCTACTGTCGCCCACGCTCCTACCCCAGCAACTCAGGCTAGTGAGGACTGCTCCTGTTGCCAACATCATTGGTGCTTTATCTGATTTCTTTTTAAACAGATTAAAATTGGAAACCACACATGTCTACTTACAATAATGATTGCTAAAATTAGTCATCTCAACTAGTTTTCACACCAAATCTGTTTGCTGTTGACAAAAAGCAACTCAGGCTGGGAATGGTTCACACACTGTCAGTCTAGCAGGCACAATAAAGCTATACTAATAAGGCCAAAAAAAAGTTTCATGTAACATGGGAAGAAAATGTAGGGCTACCCAGTGGGCACAGAACATTGAATCAACATTGAAGTCTGGTTGACAAGATTGATTCAATGTTGATACAACGTTGATTCAACATTGAACTGAGTTTTGTGCCCACCGGGTAGTAGGTCAGAACATTTTTCTAAATATTTTTTCAAAAAACATAGCCAGCTTCTCGACATACCCTGAAATTGACCAAGAAGGGTAAAAATATGAATATTTCTTTAAAAAATGCATAGAGTAGAGTCATCCCTGTTTAGATAGAGTGGGTCAGTTGACCTGATACAAACCTTTTTTTTCGGCCCTATTGCTCCATAGACTAGTTACTGGTGGCTCAGCACTCACACTAACACCACATTCACATTATTTGTGCTGCAGAGTACTCATTCAAATTGTCAAGTTGGTACTGTGCTACATATCAAGGTCTCAGCAAGCTATCTAGTAAAAGAAGAAGCCCCATCATAGTCTAAAAACACAATGGTGGAATATTGATTTAAACATCCTCAGTACTCATGTGAGTATGACATGAATTCTCACAATCACAAATGTCATCTTGATAAGTAATAGGGTTACAATCTCCTGACCACATCCTATTAGATTACTTTTAATGAGTATGCATTGGGAGATGCACTAGCCTAGATTGATGCATGCAGAGTCATTGAAGAGTAATTTTAACCATTGACAATCTGTAAAGGCCGTGACTATTGACAGTTTGAACTGTCAATAACAGAATAAAATTCCCTTATTGACAGTTCAAACTGTCAATACCAGGATATGATTCCCTTATTGACAGTTCGAATTGTCAATAAGGGAAAGAGGATTCTCTTATTGACAGTTCCAAAAAGGAACTGTCAATAAGAGAAAATTAATCTCTTATTGCCAGTGTGAACTGTCAATAAGGGAATCACATCCTGGTATTGACAGTTGGAACTGTCAATAAGGGATTTTTATCCTGGTATTGACAGTTCAAACTGTCAATAAGAAGATTGATTTCTACTATTGACAGTTTGCACTGTCAATAGCCGGGCCACCTTGATCTAGCTATTGACAGCTCAAGCTGTCAATAGTGGAAAGCTTTCCTCCTATTGACAGTTCAAACTGTCAATAGTGGGCTATTTCTCTCTTATTGACAATTTAAACTGTCAATAGTGATAAACTATACTGTTGTTGACAGTTCCTTAGCAAACTGTCAATAGTGGGAATTTCTTCTCTTATTGACAGTTCCTTACCATTACTGCCACAAACCTGAGAATGGTTTTGATGGAAAAATCGATTTTGATGGGAAAATCGATTTTGATGGGAAAATCGATTTTGATGGGAAAATCGATTTTGATGGGAAAATCGATTTTGATGGGAAAATCGATTTTGATGGGAAAATCGATTTTGATGGGAAAATCGATTTTGATAGAAAAGTGTTTGGTGAAAAAAAACTTTTAGCGGAAAAAGACTTTTGGTGAAAAAAACTATTTTGCCACAAAAAAACACTTTTTGACTGTAATGTCAGTGGGAACTGTCAATAAGGCAGAAATATTCCACTATTGACAGTTCACGTGAGGAACTGTCAATAACAAGAATAATTTCCACTGTTGACAGTGTGAACTGTCAATAGTGGAAATATTTTCCACTATTGACAGTTCAAACTGTCAATAGCCGTTTTGATCTGTAAATGACTGAAAGCTTTTAAACACTCATATCTTAAGAGACCCTCATGTGGAGAATTGAGTCTGAAGCACGATACCTCTGCATCAGTTGTTTTTCTTAAGGGACTCTTGGTCAATTAACAGCTGTAAATGCTAATACTATAGTATCTGTTATTTCTGTTGCCTCTTTCTTACACAGATGTTATATACCAGAAATGGTTATTGAGGCAAGCAATACCATGATCCTATTCATGGAGTTAATGTTAATAGAAAAACAGCTCCCTGTGTGAGTAACAGAAAGAAGCTACAGAACAAGTTACTGTGCAATGAGGAGACCATATTTTCAGGATAATGGACACTACTATGGTGTTTCCTGCTCTGGTATTTAAGACAGCCTCGTCATAAATTACAAAACAGTGTATTGTTAAAACTGCATGGCCTCAGCTTCTAGTATTAACCATTCCTGCTCATTTCTTCCACTACTGTCAAAGGAAAAATAATGTGCGTTATGAATGATAAGATGTAAGCTATATCAAAGCAAATACTTCTGGCCTGAACCATTATTATCAGGGATTAACTGGAGTGACGAGATTAAATTATTAGATGAATTATTGGTATTGAAAAAGAATGCAGTGCTATGATGTTGAATATGATATCAAACTTTCAAAAGGAAAGCCAAACTGTTGTAATTTGATTAATAACTACCATGAATTAACTATGCACTTAAAATCCAAATGCCACTGTTCTGATAGCCTAGGCGTAAGCCTTTATTACTCTACTGTTGCATAAACCACTGCACTGTCTGATTCTATGAGATGATGTGATATCTCCTAATTACCTGTATGTAACCACAATGTTGTCTCATCATATTACGCATTTGATAATATGGGACCTGTTCCCTTTTGATTGTATCTTTTTTTGTAAGATCACTCTGTGGAATTAAGAAATGTATAAACTCAAAAAAAACTTATAAACAAATCTAAATCAATCCTGATGACAATGTTCCCCTTGCCTTCCTACCACTGACACTACGGCTTATTTGATGTACCATATCCTGTGCTAGCCTGCATGCAAGCAGTGTATTGCAGGTGCTTAACGTTGTCATACATATACAATGACAAATCTAACATTGGGTCGGGCAGGACAACAGAACTCACTTAATGGCTGGAAGTTCTCATTATACATATGTCAAGAGCCTGTCAAGGCTCTCCCTTCAACTATCTCAGTGTATGTTTCTCTTTGTGTCCATTTATTTCACTGTGTTATAGCCCCTTCTGTATGTCTTTTTCTGTACATTTCTAGAGAAGTCTATATCTTTTTGTCTGTCCAGGTGTCTGTCCAGCAGTGTCTCCCTCAATTCCTGTCTCTGTCTTCCCCTTTTCTCCTCTTGAAGTATAATCCTTCTCGAAAACAGCAAACCTAATATAAATGCATGTTTCATATTTGTTATACAGCAGCTTCCTCATCAGTGTAGCAGTTGCACTTTAAACATCTGCCCATACTCTTTAAACATAATTAACATTAGGACAGATGAGGGCACTTTGAGTTTCAATTCAATCACATGTACAGCAATTGAATAGGCTCCCAAACATGGGCCTCACAAACGGCAACTTCAGGCCAATCCTCTCAAATCTATACAAAATAGCTCAGTCCCTGTGTCTTTACTAAGTCCACAGTGGTGTGCTGTTGGAATTTAGAGGGCTGCTTTACTGTAAGAAAGTTGGCTTCTCTAAAAGGGCTGCCAGTTAGAGAGCAAATCTGACAGTGGCTTAAGATTCCCTTTGGCAGCCCCCTCCCCCACTTACTAACCCTTCTCCTTACCCCACTTACTCCCCTACTTAACCAGCCCTAGCTGTTTCATGCTGTCTTGTCTTACGCACAATCATCAAGCATTGATAGCCCCCCTAGCCCGACTCCACCTCCACTGTTCTTCTCTGGAGCTGCATGGTCCTTTTCTTAATTGCCCCCCTCTCCACCATCCTCTCATGTCACCTCAATTAATCAGCTTTTCTGCCTTTTCAGCCTCCTAATCCTCCATGTTAATCACATATTCACTTTTCCATTAGCTGTTGTTAGTTGTTATTTTTAAGCACAATTCATTTCAGTTCTCAACATGTCAACATAAATCAGTTTCACTTGTTCACCTGTCGTTTCTTATCCCCATATTTTCCTGATTTCTCTTGTCCGATCTTGGCAGTGCCTTAGATGGAAATCCAATATCTGTTTCCATGGCTGACATTTTCCCACATATTTTAAGTACTTGGCACAGGGCAAGTACTTGAAAAAGGCACTTGCCTTGTGCAGTCTCTTTTCCTTTCAACTCATATCCTAGGAGATTTTCCAATAGCCTGTCTGTAGGTTTCAAAAGATGTACACCTGATAATTTCCAAAGTCAATGTGCGGTTTATCTATGCAAGAGTTTATGGTAGCAGTTTAATGGACTATAATAATATGTTTTGTCATGATGATGACATCATGCCTATGGGTTATAGTCACTCACAAGTGTAATTCTATTCATGAACACAATGAATGAGTATTTCCCAATAATCTGACAATGAGCATAATCAATGCCAAAGGGATAGCTTCTCTCCACCCCCTATCATAGTTTCTACCTTTCTAAAGAGTTTTTAGTTCCATGCTTTCTGTTACAGCCATGATTTTTTGTTTTTTTTGTTATGTTCTTGTTTTGACAGACTGTGATACATCATCTTTATGTATTGTATTTGGTTTGTTGACACATTACTCAATTACAGAGATGTTTTAAGATGAATTAACCCTTTAGGGATAGCATGATGTTTCAATGCAACATTTGCACTAACAAAGCACTAATGAGTAAATTGATAGCATTGCATTGATACCACTTTCTAAGTCAGTGTGTCCTCCTTGTAGGGTTAGGGTGTTGCATCAAATAATGCAGTGCTCAGGGCTGAGTCATTCCTCAGGGTTGCATTCATGCATCATGACTAAAAAGTGCATAATCAACCAAAACACTGTTCATTAATACCCTATGCCACTCTAAAATGGGTTAACCAGGAAATGTCAGTAACAAGAAGTGTTAGGGGTGGGGTAATAAACTAATATGAGCTGCAAAGGGCTTGGAAACAGCAAGTACTATACCTGTCACAATAGCATATAGCTCACAGTCCAGTTGCATTTTTAAGCCCCAGACTTCAAAATAGCACAGATCATATATGTTGTTATTCTAAAATGGCTTCAGGGAACAGATGCTGAATATACAAGGTTATGCACTCAAGACTGCCAGACAAACCATAGCAGGCTCTTTACCTGTACTGATGATAAACACAGGTAGCAAATGGTGGCTTCTTGCACCTCCAGAATAGATAAGATACAGGTGTGCATCAGACAGACTTCTTAAACCCTTTAAGGAAAGCATTGTGCATTGATGCATCATGCCTTGGTTGTCATGATGCATGAATGCAGCCCTGGCAAGTAACTCGCCAGTGCTAAATTCGATCATCATGCCGACCCTACTAGGACCCTACCAGACAGTCCCGATGCCCCAATGCAGCACTGGTGAGTTACTCACCAAGATTGCATTGGTACATCATGACGACCAATGTCATATTTTAGCGACATCCGTCCTTAAAGGGTTAAAACACCCTAGTACTCCACATTGTACATCACTGTGGAAGTTTGTGATCGATGTATACAGGAAGTACCCAGCTCTGATTACTTACTCTAAAATTCTTCGACAGGAGGCCAAAAAGAATAAAAGTTCTTCTTTATAGTTATGATAACAAGATCAAAACATCTTTGTCATCAGAGTGCACGGAGTGTATTCCTTCATTATGCTGACCCTTCAGGAGTGTATCAGCCCATATGGTTGGCATGATGCATGAACAAAGCACTGGGGAGTCACTGAAAGTCACAGGACTGCATTGAGGTATCATGATGATAAAAAGGCAAACCCTACGCTGCCCTTAAAGGTTTAAGGATCATCCACCACACGGAGGTAGTAATACTCCAAGGGCGTTACCTTCTCCTACTCATTCTGATACTCTCCTCTTTGGTCTAGATGGCCATGTGGATCTCTGCACTAACCTCACCAGTTGTTCACTGCAGATTTCAAATCTCAAATTTGCCCCTTGCTATATCTCAGGATTATGAGTGGATGCTTAGGTTGGGAGTATAAATCTACCGGTTTGCCCGAGCCCACAACATTTTCTTTGACACTTTTTACCTCAATAAATAACTTGGCAGGAGTACACATTTTTTGACAGATGCTCTCGAATCACCCTTTAACTGCTAATAGTGCTATAATGCTAATTAGTAGAAGTGCAATGAATATCATGCCAACACTTTGAGAGAGTCTACATCTGCACCAGAACCATGCTAGGCTTATAGGGTTAATCTAACTCTGCAAGGCTATCCTTGGAGAGTGTATTCTGGAAGCAGACGACATTTGCAGCTGTACACACCTCACCACACGACGTCTGTCTCCTTTTTGTTCAGACACTTGTAGATCAATACTCACAGGGTGGGTGCAGGGTGCTTAACCCTTGAGTGACAGCATAGGGATTACATGCAGGGGTGATTAACCCTTTAAGGGCAGCATGAGGCATATTGGCTGGATGCAGAGGGTGGTTAACCTTTCAACCTTAATGCATTTATACACCCCTGAAGGGTCGTCATGATGGATGAACATTCGTACAGCATACTGACAAGGTGCATAGAACATTAAAGTAGAATGCAGTGCCTAACGGTTTGAGGGCAGCATCTATAGGCCTTTGATATTCTATGCCCTTTGACATCATGATACATGAATATAGTCCCAGCAAAAATGATATGCAGACTTCCAATGAATTGACTAAAATCGTTGAGATACCCCCCTGATTGCATACTTTTCTCTGTGTGTGTGTAGATATTGGGTGAGGGAAGTAGACACTGACTTTCCTTTGTTACAGCTCAGTGAGGCTTTACCTCAAACACAGACAGCGTCTGTTCCCAGCCACATCTGAGACAGGTCAGCCAGGGGAAGGCACAGCTGCCAGCTCCCATGCTGCTGTACCATGTCAATACTGATGTACTGCAGGTTGGTATGTTTTTTCTTGATAGTGAACAAATGGGAGGGAACTTTTTGCCATGACTACTGTGTGTTTGCAGACACGGGCAAACTTGTGAGAAGTTGTTTCACTCCACAGAATGCAGCTTGTTCCTGGCAAACTATGACGTGTGGGTATCTGGTACCAAGCTAAATCCCATGAAATTTTCTAAGGGCAAAACGTGCATGGCGTGCACATGGAGACAACAGAATTAGCGCTACAGGTGGGGATTACCATAATACCAAAATGCATCCCTAGTAAGTAGACTTGCCAGGGCTGCATTTATGGTGACCAGGGGCATAACATGTTAAAGCCCTATGTGGCCCTTGAGTGACTGAAAGTATTTCTCTGAGTGAGTAGGGCAGGGGAGTGCAATGTGAAGGCCCCATTAGTAGTCCCATTGTGGGGGGAGAGTGGAGAGACAGGAGAGTGTCTATAAGTTAGTTAGTGCCCCACCTGGAGCAGCTCACCCGAGCTAATTATAGACAATCAAGGCGAGTGCGTGACCAGACCATGTGACTAATGTAACGCTTCTCATTGGCTGACTGGGATGTGGTTAAGGGTCAGGAGCTACATTGGAGGCTAAATCCTGGATTAATACACTTGCTGAACATGTCTCGAAAACCCAGTCAGGGAATAGTCAGTATAAGGTTAATTATAGCGCATACAGAGGCTGTCCCAGTTGTAGGATAGACTGACCTAAAGGTAACCACATACCATGATATGTCCACCTTAATTTTGTAGTCATTCATGCATGATAAGCCCTGTTTTTATGTATCATAGTACACTCAAAGTGATACTCTTTCCAGCAAAGGACAGATAAAGACAATACCATACATAAATAACTAAATTAAGGTGGATATCTCATGGCACATGGTTACCTTTAGGTCAGTCTACCCTATATAAACCTTATACTAATGGTGATTTTTTGTAATTGGCAGAAACCAAAGAGCCAACTGGGGAATTAGTATGAACTTAGATGGCTAATCAACAGTCAAGGAGTGCTCACTAACAAGAAACCGGAACTAGAGGCAGCCGATGTCAGGGTTAATATTTGTTAAATGTCCCACACAGTTGCTCCATCAGAATAACCAACATATACTGTAAATTGTTGCAACTATTTAATGTAGTTACACAGTTGATATCTACAGTAGTTTTACCATCTATTGTAGGTTTACAGTACACTCTGCTTTACGTTTACAGTAGATTGCTAATTATTTGGCCCTCTTATTATTATTCAAGTTCTGACTCCAAACTCGAAAAATCCCAACTCGAAAAAGGGTCAACGTGATATTAGCCATCAAAGCAGCTCAAGTCAATATTGTCTACTTACTGTTTGAAACTAAGTACAAATGCAATATCAAGATCCTTGTCCCAAGACAGGGCTATGAAACTGTCTTTTCATCCCTGCAGAACATTTGACCCTGACCAAAAGGTTATATCGAGTAAGGAAAGAAGAGATGGGTCGTTTGACCTTTATCAGAGTGTAGCAATTTATAGGTGGCCTTTTATTAGAGGGATGCAGTATAGGTATCTAGAATATGAGATAAAAACAACTTGTACACCTGTGTGTATAAAGGCTATAGCTCCTACACAGGGCCAGCTGCTTAGCATGAATTATCTCCAGTGCATGGCATTCTGTCAAAGTAATCCTCAATTATAATATGTTTCTAAGTATATTGTACTATAGTTGATCTATATTTTATACATGTCTACAGCAGTTATTCTTCTGGAATTAAAAATCTATTTTGCCTAGCAACAGAGGCTTGGTACCTAATGGCCTTAAACCTTCCATTAAGAGTTAGGGTGGCGCAAGACCCAGGCCTTTCAATACAAGGAGGCTGGGGGATTAGAGAGGTTATATCCTTGAATCAAATAAAACCCGATGTAATTTTCTGCTTAGGAAAAGGCCACAATGAGGCAAACTACTCTGAAAATGAATCTGAGCCATGTTGATCAGGGCTCAGTGCAGCCCTGCACGTATCTACAAATCAGACAGGAGATGAGCAGAGGAAGGCCGGTGTGTTAACCCTTTAATGGCCGCACAGTGCTTTAATGCAACATGCCGGTTGTTGCCATGATGCATGAATGATCAGACCACTCGCCAGGGCAGGATTCATTGGTGCATCATCGGGTTGGTATGATGCTGGAATGCAGATCTGCCGAGTTACTCACCAGGACTGCATTCATGCATCATGAGGACAAAATACTGTATAAATATAATGCATTAAAGCACTATGCTGCCCTTAAACGGGTAATACACACGTATAACTGTCAGTGTTTCCTGGTACTCCTGAGGCTCCCTCCAGTGGCATCACTACTGCCATCTACAGGTACAGTCCACTCTCCAACATGTCCAACACAGCACACAGTGACATATTCATTCTTGGTGCCTTCAACCAAACAGGCATGTCTATTAAAGCACCATGCTGTTCTTATAAGGTCAAGGCTGCTCTACTGTCACCAACGCTCCTACCCCAGCTGGTAATTCAGGATAGTAAACACTGCTCCTGTTGCCGACATCATTGGAACTTTATCTGATCACTTTTTAAACAGATTAAAACTAGACATGTATCCTTCTGATTACGATTGCATAAATTAGTCATCTGAACTGGTTTTCAGAACCATCTGTTTGTTGTTGACAGTAAGCAACCCAGGCTGGGAATGGTTCACACAATGTCAGTCTAGCAGGAGTACTGAAGCTATACTAATAATTGGTCCATAATTGGTTCCGTACTAGAGGACCACTTACACTAACACCACTTTCACATTAGTAATGCTGCAGCTTTGTCATTAAAAATGTCAAGTTGGTACTGTTCTACATATCAAGGTCTCAGTGAACTATCTAGTAAAAAGAGGAAGTCAAATCATAATCTAAAAGAAATAAAAGTGGAATATTAAACTAAAATTCTCAGTGAGTATGACATGAATTCTCACAATTACAAATGCCATCTTGTTTAGTAATAGTAGGGCTACAATCTCCTGACCACATCCAACTAGATTATTGTACAATGAGTCGACACTAGCCTAGATTAATGCATGCAGAGTCATTGAAGAGCAATTTTTAACCCTTGACATTCTGTAAATGACTGCAAGCTTTTAAACACTCATATCTAGAGAGACCCTCCTGTGGAGAATTGAGTCTGAAGCATGATACCTCTGCATCAGTCATTTTCTACCGGGCTTTTGGTCAATAGCAGCTGTAAATGGTAATAGTATAGTATCTGTTATTTTTGTTGTCTTTTTCTTACACAGATGTTGTGTACCAGGAATGGTTATCAAGGAAAGCAAAACCATGATCCTATTCATGGAGTTAATGTTCTAGAAAAGCAGCTCCCTGTATGAGCAACAGAAACAAGCTACAGAACAGGTCACTGTGCAATAATGAGGCCCTATTTTCAAGATAATGGACACCATTATGCTGTTTCCTGCTCTGGTTTTTAAGACAGCATCAAAATTGTCACAAAAGTGTATTGTTAAAACTGCATCTCCTGAGCTTCTAGTATCAACAATTCCTGCTCGTTTCTTACACTATCGCCAAAGCAAAATTAATGTGTGTCATAATTGATAAGATGTAATTCATATCAAAGCAAATACTTCTGTCCTGAACCATTACCTTCAGGGATTTAACTGAATGACAAGATTGAATTATTAGATGAATTATAGCCATTGGACAAGAATGCAGTTCTCTAATGCTGTTCAAATATGAAATCAAACTAATAAACAAATCTAGATCAATAAAAAGAAAAGAGTAATTTTTTTAAATATTGCAGAAAGAAATGATACCCAGATCAAACGTGATGACAGTATTCCCCTTCCATTCCTACCACTGACACCATGGCTTGTTTGATGTACCATGTCCTGGGGCTCGATTCATAACAATGTACGACAGTTGAATACTCTTACGACAGAAGAATACCATTTCACGTTAAAATGAGGAGGTGTAGTACATTTCAATATGGGTAAGGTAATGATATGTTCCTTTTGCAGACGTAAGGTCATATTTAGTGCATTTCACAATGCTGTCGTAACAATATATCTGCTCATGAAGTCATAAAAAACAAGGGTAATAGGTGGTCATAAGGATGGTTTAGGTCATTTCACAACAGACGGCTGAGACAGGGTCCAAGCTCATCTCAGCCAATGACCTTTTCTCCATTTGAAGGTGTATATCTTCCAAACCCGGTGCAAAAGAAAGAGAAACATGTACTGCACTATGTCAATATGTTGTGTATTACAATACAATGCTTTATCAAGTGGATGTAATATAAAGAAAACATTGGTCGTTATAAGAAATCATACTATATTTTGTATATCGCATGGTGCAGTGGGATAACATGACAGCAGGATAGGAAGTAAATTTCCGACCTGGTTTATTTACTATTTTTATTATATGCTATATAGAAATATAGGGTGCCTGTCAGTCTACAGGTGTCATATTTTGAGTTAGCCTCACATAACCATTTCCTAAACATTCTTTGTACGACTAGGTGGGAACTCCTCACCGGAAATGATGTCATATTGATTGGAAACACCCCAATATTGAAATAAATATTGAAATAAATTG
This sequence comes from Harmothoe impar, assembly GCA_947462335.1. NCBI lineage: Eukaryota > Metazoa > Annelida > Polychaeta > Phyllodocida > Polynoidae > Harmothoe > Harmothoe impar. The sequence goes on from OX381719.1 coordinate 19,763,294, forward strand.
GTTTCACCCACATTGTATGACAGGGGCACATACGATTTCAATTATACTTTACAACTGCAGATGTTCCTAATCGTAAATCAATTTACTTCTAGCTGTTTTTGAAGGAGATACTACTTGCTCTTGTGAAATGGGTATGCAATCATTTTTTCTAAAAGTCGTAGCTTTACTTACGACTGTGACCCAAAAATTAACTTAGTAGTATAAACTTATGAATCGAGGCCCTGTGCTAGCCTGCATGCAAGCAGTGTATTGCAGGTGCTTAATGTTGTCATACATATACAATGACAAATCTAACATTGGGACAAGCAGGACAACAGAACTCACTTAGTGGCTGGAAGTTCTCATTATATATATGTCAAGAGCCTGTCAAGGCTCTCTCTCCCCCTTCTACTATCTCAGTGTATGTTTCTCTTCATGTCCATTCATTTCACTGTATTATAGCCCCTTTCTGTCTCTCTTTTTCAGTATATATCTAGAAAGGTTTATATCTATTTGTCTGTCCAGCTGTCTATCCAGCAGTGTCTCCCTCACTCCCTGTCCATGTCTTCCTTTATTTCTCTATCTCCTCTTGAAGTATAATCCTTCTCAAAAACAGCAAACCTAATATAAATGCATGTTTCATATTCCTTGTTTATTTAGCAGTTGCACTTTAAAGCATCCCCGCCATCCTCTAAATCTGTAAACATAATTAAACTTTCCATCAATGCTTTGTTCATTTTATTTGAACATGTTGCAGCTAGGTATTTCCTCAATGGCTAATTCTAAATGTATTAATCTAAAAAGGGTTATGAAGGGAATTTATTGATTACTCTAGACATGAAGATTGCATGCGGAAGCTGAATGGTAGGTCCTATAGCTATTACATCAACACTAGTAGTAGACAAAACCCGTGATTCTAAAGCAGTATAAATAATCTTACAATATCTGCTCTAAAAACAATTACCAAGATGAGGGATATGAAGATGAATCTTGTCCATCTGATGGAATTGAGGACGAGTATTTCAGTGAAATATATCTTTTAAAGACACTCAGCATGGCTGTTAAGTACCAGTTTGAACAAAAAAAAGAGGAATATAGATGAGGGTACAACCTGCTCACCAGAAAAAGTATGGCAGGTCCTGTGCTAACCAGAACGAAAACATTGGGATAGATAAGGGCACTTTGAGTTTCAATTCAATCCCCAGTACAGCAATTGAATAGGCTCCCAAACATGGGCCTCACAAATGGCAACTTCGGACCAATCCTCTCAAATCTATACAAAATAGCTCATTCCCTGTGTCTTATTTTTTTAAATCCAAAGTGATATGATGTTGGAATTAAGAGGGCTGCTTTACTGTAAAAAAGCTTCTCTAAAAGGGCTGCCAGTCAGAGAGCAAATCTGACAGTGGCTTACGATTCCCTTTGGCAGCCCCCTCCCACCATTCACTAACCCCTCTCCTTACCCCACTCCCTCCCCTACTTAACCAGGCCTGGCTGTTTCATGCAGTCTTGTCTTACACACAATCATCAAGCATTGATAGTCCCCCTAGCCCGACTCCACCCCTACTGTTCTCTGGAGCTGCATGGTCATTTCCTTAATTACCCCCCTCTCCACCTTACTCCCCTGTCACCCCAATTAATCAGCTTTTCTGCCTTTTCAGCCTCCTAATCCTCCATGTTAATCACATATTCACTTTTCCATTCCAAGTTGTTATTTTTAAGCTCAATTCAATTCAGTTTTCAACATGTCAACATAAATCAGTTTCACTTGTTCACCTGTCTTTTCTTTTCCCCATATTTTTCTGATTTCTCTTGTCCAATCTTGGCAGTTTTTTAGATAGAAATCCAAGATCTGTTTCCATAGCTTACATTTTTCACGTATTCTATTCTGACTCCATATCTTTAAAAAGGCACTTGCTCTGTGTAGTCTCTAGTTTTCCATCTGCCTGTACACTTATACCTGATAATTTCAACACAGTATTCTGCTATAGTCGGTGCTTTTAACCTTTATTTACTCAATAATTATTCAAAGGACCTATAGCTTTAGGGCATGACAGCATGCTATACACTTGAATTGTACCTCAAGATAGAAATAATTAACTGAAATTGAAATCAAATCAACCTGTTCTGAAATGAGTCAATCTAATAGGGCAAGAGATACTACAAATAATGATGAACACATATATGTAAGAGTCACAGTTGGTGGTCAGGGCTGAGTACATTCATGCATTATCACAACAAAGAGCATAATTAACTAAAACACTATTCAGTAAAACTCTATGCCACTGTAAAATGGGTTAAGTAGGCAGGAAATTCTGTCTGGGGCAAGAAGAGTTAGGGAGTGGGTAGTATGAGCTGCAAAGGCTTGGCATGTAGCTCACAGTACAGTTGCATCCATTATGCCCCAGACTTCAAAATAGCAACTGTCATATGTTGTTATGTTTAAAGTGGCTTCAGGTATAACAGATGCTGAATATAAAAGGTTATGCACTCATGACAGCCAGACAAACAATAGCAGGCTCTTTACCTGTACTAATGATAAACACAGGTAGCAAATGGTGGCTTCTTGCACCTCCATACTAGATAAGGTACAGGTGTGCATCAAGAAGGCTTCTTAAACTACCATTATACTCCACACTGTACATCATTACAGAAGTTTGTGATTGATGCATACAGAAAGTACCAAGCTCTGATAACTTACTCCTTGACAGGAGGCCCAAAAGAATAAAAGTTCTTTTTCTTAGTTATGGTAATATGATCCAAACATCTTTGTTGTCACAATGCATGGGCTGTATTCCTTCATTATGCTGGCCCTTCAGGGGTGAATCAGCCCATATGGTTGGCATGATGCATGAGCAAAGCACCGGGGAGTCACAGGGAAGTCAATGGGCCGCATTGATGTATCATGATGATAAAGGGCCCATTACAAAGCCCTACGCTGCCCTTAAAGGTTTAAAGATCAGCCACCGCACAGAGCTAGTAATACACCAAGGGCATTACCTTCTCCTACTTATTCTGACACTCTACTCTTTGGTCTAGGTGGCCATGTGGATCTCTGCACTAACCTCAACAGTTGTTCACTGCAGATTTCAGATCTCTGATTACCATTTGCTATATCTCAGCATTGCGAGTAGATGCTTTGGTTGAGAGTATAAATCTACCGGTTTGCCAAAACCTGCTACATTTTCTTTGGCCTTTTAAGATAACTTCAATGATTAACTTGCCAGGATTCCACATTCTTTAACAGATGCTCTGGACTTACCCTTTTGCTGCCATTGATGCTATTATGCTACTCAGCAGAACTGCCATGAACATCATTTCAACACATTAGGAGAGTATACATCAGCACCAGCACAATGCTAGCCTTAAAGGGTTAATCTAACTCTGCAAGGCTATGCTTGGAGAGTGTACTTCCGGAAGTAGAAGACATTTGCAGCTGTACACACCTTACCATGTGACGTCTACCTCTGTTTTGTACAGACACTTGTAGATCGATACCCACAGGCTGGGTGCAGGGTGCTTAACCCTTCAGTGACAGTATAGGGATTACGTGCAAGGGATGATTAACCCTTTAAGGGCAGCATGTAGATTACTGGCTGGATACAGGGGTTGATTAACCTTTTAACCGTAATGCATTGGTACACCCCTAAGGTTTTTCATGTTCAATGAATGCAGCGCTAGGAGGTAGTCTCACCAGTGATACATTCATACAGTATGCTGAGAAGGGCATTGGACATTAAAGCAGTATGCAGTCATTAAAGGTTTGAGGGCAGCATAGGTCTTTGATGTACTATGCCCTTTGACATCATGATACATGAATGTAGTCCCGGTAAAAGTGATATATGCAGCCTTCCAATAAAAATACTAAGATTGTTGAGATACCATCCTGGTTTCAGAGCTTAGGTCAGCATACCTGAAACCTACCCTATTTTGTCCTCAGAGAGGAGTAACATCCACAGAGGAAATAACTTGGACTGTATCTACAATGATAGAGATTCAGGAATAGCTCAACTCAAGCTATGCCAGGCTCTCTAGTGGTCATTGCTGGGACCAGCACTGCCTGACTCCTTTTGAAATGCATGTCTGAGAAGAGAGCTTTGGCAAAATAGAGAGAGTGGATGATGCACATGTTCATCATTCTACAACAGAGAATGATTTGAGCTCAGTCAGCGTGGGCATCAATCTCCAAGTTGCTATTTTTGCAGACTCAAATTTAACTGCATCCATTAATACACATTATACATCAGTGGATAAAGATAGCTGGACCGGGATATAGAGAGGTATTTGACCAAAATGGGTGGCCACATCTCCTGCTATGATTGTATGTGTGTAGATAGTGCGTGGGGGAAGTAGACGCTGACTTCCCTTTGTTACAGCTCAGTGAGGCTTTACCTCAAACACAGACAGCGTCTGTTCCCAGCCACGTCTGAGCCAGGCCAGCCAGGAGAAGGCGCAGCTGCCAGCTCCCATGCTGCTGTACCATGTCAATACTCATGTAGTGCAGGTTGGTATTTTTTTCTCGATAGCAAAGAAATGAGAGGGAACTGGTGCCCATGAACACCATGTGTAAGCCAACACGGGCAAACTTGTGAGAAGTTGTTTCTCTCTACAGAATGCAGCTTGTTCCTGACAAACTATGGTGTGTGGGTGTCTGGTACCAAGCTAAATCTCATGAGATATTCTAAGGGTAAAACTAGCATGTCGTGGTCATGGAGGCATCAGAATTAGTGCTACAGGTAGTGATACACTGCTGTCGTTTGTTGTGAGTTTTCCCCTGCAACATACTTTCAAGAATATTTGTAAATATCAAAACTCTCTGATTTATATAACTGACCTCAGATACTCTGAATCCATCTTAGAATTGTTGTTACTCATTACTGTAATACTGACCCTTGGGTTTATACACTGCTGAAGAATTATCACAATACTTAAATGCATCCCTACTAAGTAAACTTGCCAGGGCTACATTTATGATGATCAGGGGCATAACATATTAAAACCCTATGTGGCCCTTGGGTGACTGAAAGCATTTCTCTGAGTGAGTAGGGCAGGAGAGTGCAATGCGAAGGCCCCGTTAGTAGGCCCATTGTGGGGGGAGAGTGGAGAGGCAGGAGAGTGTCTATAAGTTAGTTAGTGCCCCAACTGGAGCAGCTCACCCGAGCTAATTATAGACAATTAGGGCGAGCACGTGACCAGACCATGTGACTAATGTAACACTCCTTATTGGCTGACTGGGCTTTGGTTAAGGGTCAGAAGTTACATGGAAATTGAAATCCTCAACTATTGTGCTTGCTGAACCAGTCTTGAAATCCCCGCCTGAGAAAAGTATAGTCTCATATGCTATCTATCAACTATTTAAGTGCTGCATAGTGTTTTGATACATTTTGCCCTTCATCATCATCATGCATTCTTTAATGCAACCCTAGTGAATATAAAGTATAGTTACATAATACGTTCTACTTTAGTTTTACAATTTAGAATTTCAAACTTACAGTAGATGCTGTAAAAGTTAGAGTAGATGCTGTAAAACCACAGTAGATTAGAGCCACTGTGTACCTACATTTACTTTTTATGCTGGTATACATACAGGTCAATATTCTCACTTTATACCAGAATGCTTATCTCCCCCTCTCCTTATTATTCAGGTTGGTACATTGGCATTACCTAACCTATATAGCAATTGTGCTTGTTTCCAGAAATATTTCAATTGCCTTCTTCTTTTCTTTTACCATAAACTAGATATTGTGCTGGCCACCAAAAACTTGATGATGATCTGTATTGATGTGTATGTCAAACTTTTACACACCAAATATTATTGAGACCAAATTTATATTAATGTGTCGGCAGAAGGTAGCCCTTGGATAGTAATTGGTATTAGAGATACCATATCTAAATAACACTGTTTCTGTTTATGAATGTTTGGCAGTCTAATCAGATGATTGTTTTTATAAATATGTAAACTTATGTATGACACTAAGTACAAAAGCGTTATCAGGGGTCTTGTCCCAAGACAGGGCTATGAAATTGTCTACCCATCCCTGCAGAGCATTTGGCCCTGACTAAAAGGTCATATGGAGTAAAGAAAGAAGAGATGGGTCGCTTGACCTTTATGGCAATCTATAGGTCCCCCTATATTAGAGGGATGCTGTAAAGGTATCAAGAATATGAGAATTATCTTGTTCACCCTTACCTGAAATGTTGAGGCAATAGGTCCTAGAGAGAGCCAGCTGTTTAGTACAAATAATCTGTAGTACATGGTGTTTTGTCAAAATATTTGTTGGTTTTAATGCGTTTGTATGTATATTGTACTGGAATTAATCTATATCTATATGTGACACGATCTGGGGGTGCACTAAGGTCCCTTTTCCCAGTACATGTCACATATATCTACATCAATTATACATCTAGAATTGTCAACTTATTTCCCCTAGAAACATAACATTGGTGTTTAATAGCCCAATACCTAGTGCCCATACAGTGAGAGTCAGAGTCGAAAGAGGACCCTTTTGATATAACAAAGTTAGGGGTTTACAGAGGTCATATCCTTGAATGAATATTAAGGAGCAAAAAAAACTAATGTAATTTCCTGCGTAGGAAAAGGCCACAATGAGGCAAACAACAGACTACTCTGAAAATGAATCTGAGCCATGTTGATCTGGGCTCAGTGCAGCCCTGCACGTATCTACAAATCAGACAGGAGATTAGCAGAGGAAGGCCGGGGTTTTAACGGCCGCATAGTGCTTTAATGCAACATGCCTTTTGTTGCCATGATGCATGAATGTTTAGACCGCTCACCAGGGCAGGATTCATTGGTGCATCATGCCGAACCTATGGGTGTGTATCAAACCCGTTGGGTTGGTATGATGCTGGAATGCAAAACTACCGAGTTACTCACCAGGACTGCATTCATGCATCATAAGGACAAAATACTGTATATAATGCATTAAAGCACTATGTGGCCCTTAAAGGGGTAATACACACGTACAACTGTCAGTGTTTCCTGGTACTCCTGAGGCTCCATCCAGTCACTACTGCCATCTACAGGTTACATAGGCACAGTCACACAATGATGGAATGCATTTGCCTCATTCTTCACAAGTTGAAGCCTATATATGCTCCTGGGGGGATGTCAGAAGTACGGTAAAACCTCGCTTATAGGTCGATTTTTATCTAAATTTCGTTTTGCTATAGGTCGATTTTTTTCCCTTAAAAGTCCAATTCGACTTATAAGTGAGGTTTTGAAAAAATATAAACTTTTTAGGGGCCTAAAAATATTAACTCTAAATACACTTTTTTTAGGGGATTCTTTTCCTCTATAAAACCTGCTTATTTCTCTATAATTAGGGGGTCGTCGTAATAAGGGCAGAATATCATAAATACTACTCACTTTGGCCAGACAAAGGATGCTTTAGGGGGGTCTGGGGTGGGGTCTAGCCACCCAAAAAAATCTCAAACTCCAATTCGACCTATAAGTGACGTTTTCCAAAACTTCAATGTATTTTGCTATAGGTCGATTTTTTCCCTCAAAATTGCAACTCGACCTATAAGTGGGGTCGACTTATAAGCGAGGTTTTACTGTAGGTTGGGTAATATAGGGGACCCATGAAAGGATAGGCTCAGACAACTAGAGTCAATAGGCTTACTCATTGACTCTAGATGTGTCTGCTGTTCCCCTTTTACACTGTCGACCTAGATATTCCTGGTACTCATTAGCTGACGATGTATCCTCTGTACTGTATTTAAACCATTTAAGAACAGCATGATTCCTCAAGGTTAATGTCTCTTTGTGGTCAATATGCACCAATGCAGCGCCAGAGAGAAGCCCCTTAACAGTGCAATGCTTTGCTTTGTCGTACCAACCCTTTGGGATAGCATCAAACCTGTTAGCTTGGTACAGCACCAGCGACAGGTTCATTCATGGTGCACCGCAACCAAATAGGCATGTCTATTAAAGCACTATGCTGCTCTTGTAAGGTCAAGGCTGCTCTACTGTTGCCTACGCTCCTACCCCAGCTGGTAATTCAGGATAGTAAAGACTGCTCCTGTTACTAACATCATTGGTGCTTTATCTGATTACTTTTTAAACAGATTAAAATTGGAAACCAGACATGTCTCCTTCTGATAACGATTGCATAAATTAGTCACCTGAGCTAGTTTTCAGAACCATTTGTTTATTGTTGGCAGTAAGCAATTCAGGCTGGGAATGATTCACACAATGTCAGTCTAGCAGGCATATTGAAGCTATACCAATAATTGGTCCACAGACTTGTTACTGGTGGCTCAGTACTAGTGCTACACTAACACCACAGTCACATTATTTAAACCACAGCTTTGTCATTCAAATTGTCAAGTTGGTACTGCTCTACATATCAAGGTCTAAGTGAACTATCTAGTAAAAGAAGAAGCCCAATCATAATCTAAAAACACAATAGTGGAATATTGATTTAAATCTCCTCAGTACTCATTTGAGTGTGACATGAATTCTCACAATTACAAATGTCCTCTTGTTTAGGGATAATAGGGTTACAATCTCCTGACCACATCCCATTAGATTACTGTTTACTGAGTGTGCATTAGCAGATACACTAGCCTAGATGGATGCATGCATTGAAGAGTAATTCTTGAACATTGACATTCTGTAAATGACTGCAAACTTTTAAACACTCATATCTAAAGAGACCCTCATATGGAGAATTGAGTCTGAAGCACGATAGCTCTGCATCAGTCATTTTTCTATGGGGCTTTTGGTCAATAGCAGCTGTAAATGGTAATGATATAGTATCTGTTATTTTTGTTGTCTTTTCCTTACACAGATGTTGTGTACCAGAAATTGTTATCAAGGAGAGCAAAACCATGATCCTATTCATGGAGTTAATGTTCTAGAAAAGCAGCTCCCTGTATGAGCAACAGAAACAAGCTACAGAACAGGTTACTGTGCAATAAAGAGGCCTTATTTTCAAAATAATGGACACCATTATGCTGTTTCCTGCTCTGGTTTTTAAGACAGTGAATGACACAAAAGTGTATTGTTAAAACTGCATCTCCTGAGCTTCTAGTATTAACAATTCCTGCTCATTTCTTACACTATTGTCAAAGCAAAATTAATGTGTGTCATAATAGATAAGATGTAATTCATATCAAAGCAAATACTTCTGCCCTTAACCATTACTTTCAGGGATTTAACTGAATGACAAGATTGAATTATTAGATGAATTATAGGCATTGGACAAGAATGCAGTGCTCTAATGTTGTTCAAATATGAAATCAAACTAATGAACAAATCTAGATCAATAAAAAGAAAAGAGTTTTTTTTTAATATTGCAGAAAGAAATGATACCCAGATCAATCGTGATGACAGTATTCCCCTTCCATTCCTACCACTGACACCATGGCTTGTTTGATGTACCATGTCCTGTACTAGCCTGCATGCGAGTAGTATATTGCAGGTGCTTAATGTTGTCATACATATACAATGACAAATCTAACATTGGGACGGGCAGGACAACAGAACTCACTTAGTGGCTGGAAGTTCTCATTATATATATGTCAAGAGCCTGTCAAGGCTCTCTCTCCCCCTTCTACTATCTCAGTGTATGTTTCTCTTCGTGTCCATTCATTTCACTGTATTATAGCCCCTTTCTGTCTCTCTTTTTCAGTATATATCTAGAAAGGTTTATATCTATTTGTCTGTCCAGCTGTCTATCCAGCAGTGTCTCCCTCACTCCCTATCCATGTCTTCCTTTATTTCTCTATCTCCTCTTGAAGTATAATCCTTCTCAAAAACAGCGAACCTAATATAAATGCACGTTTCATATTCCTTGTTTAGTTAGCAGTTGCACTTTAAAGCATCCCCGCCATCCTCTAAATCTGTAAACATAATTAAACTTTCCACTAATGCTTTGTTCATTTTATTTGAACATGTTGCAGCTAGGTATTTCCTCAATGGCTAATTCTAAATGTATTAATCTAAAAAGGGTTATGAAGGGAATTTATCGATTACTCTAGACATGAAGATTGCATGCGGAAGCTGAATGGTAGGTTCTATAGCTCTTACATCAACACTAGTAGTAGACAAAACCCTTGATTCTAAAGCAGTATAAATAATCTTACAATATCTGCTCCCAAAACAATTACCAAGATGAGGGATATGAATAAGTAGGTTTTGACAATTCACAACATGTGCATGTATCTTCAAATGAATCTTGTCCATCTGATGGAATTGAGGATGAGTATTTCAGTGAAATAATCTTTTAAAGACCCTCAGCATGGCTGTTAAGCCATTGAGGCCGAATGTAGACTATAGTCTATATCCATGCCTGGCCGAATGTAGAGTATTTACTACACCATGGGGGGCCGGATGTCGATTATAATTGACATAACTCTATGGGATTTAGCAAAGTCCCGGCCTCAGGGAAAATTTCTGAAAAAAATCCCGGACCCATGACAAAGAATAACAATTTCTGGCTGGCCTGAATGGGTTAAGGACCAGTTTGAACAAAAAAAAAGAGGAATATAGATAAGGGTACAACCTGCTCACCAGAAAAAGTATGACGGGCCTGTGCTAACCAGAACAAAAACATTGGGATAGATAAGGGCACTTTGAGTTTCAATTCAATCCCCAGTACAGCAATTGAATAGGCTCCTAAACATGGGCCTCACAAATGGCAACTTCAGACCAATCCCTCTTAATCTATATTAAATACCTCATTCACTGTGTCTTTATTATTCAAGTGCAATGTGGTGTGCTGTTGGAATTAAGATGGCTGCTTTACTGTAAAAAGGCTTCTCTAAAAGGGCTGCCAGTCAGAGAGCAAATCTGACAGTGGCTTACGATTCCCTTTGGCAGCCCCCTGCCACCATTCACTAACCCCTCTACTCACCCCACTCCCTCCCCTACTTAACCAGGCCTGGCTGTTTCATGCTGTCTTGTCTTACACTCAATCATCCAGCATTGATAGTCCCCCTAGCCCGACTCCACCCCTACTGTTCTCTGGAGCTGCATGGTCATTTCCTTAATTACCCCCCCTCTCCACCTTACTCCCCTGTCACCCCAATTAATCAGCTTTTCTGCCTTTTCAGCCTCCTAATCCTCCATGTTAATCACATATTCACTTTTCCATTCCAAGTTGTTATTTTTAAGCTCAATTCATTTCAGTTCTCAACATGTCAACATAAATCAGTTTCACTTATTCATCTGTCTTTTCTTTTTCCCCATATTTTCCTGATTTCTCTTGTCCAATCTTGGCAGTTTTTTAGATAGAAATCCAAGATCTGTTTCCATAGCGAACATTTTTCACATATTCTATTCTGACTCCATATCTTGAAAAGGGCACTTGCCCTGTGTAGTCTCTAGTTTTCCATCTGCCTGTACACTAATACCTGATAATTTCAACACAGCATTCTGCTATAGTCGGTGCTTTTAACCTTTATTTACTCAATAATTATTCAAAGGACCTATAGCTTTGGGGCATGACAGCATGCTATACACTTGAATTGTACCTGAAGATAGAAATAATTAACTGAAATCAACCTGTTCTGAAATGAGTCAGTCTAATAGGGCAAGAGATACTACAAATAATGATGGACACATATATGTAAGAGTCACAGTTGGTGGTCAGGGCTGAGTACATTCATGCATTATCGCAACAAAGAGCAAAATTAACTATAACACTATTCAGTAAAACTCTATGCCACTCTAAAATGGGTTAAGTAGGCAGGAAATTCTGTCTGGGACAAGGAGGGTTAGGGAGTGGGTAGGATGAGCTGCAAAGGCTTGGAAACAGACAGTAATATACCTATTACAATAGCATATATAGCTCACAGTACAGTGCTGAATATAAAAGGTTATGCACTAATGACAGCCAGACAAACCATAACAGGCTCTTTACCTGTACTGATGATAAACACAGGTAGCAAATGGTGGCTTCTTGCACCTCCAGAATAGATAAGATACAGGTGTGCATAAGAAAGACTTCTTAAACCCTTTAAGGAAGGCATTGTGCATGGATGCATCATGCCTTGGTCGTCATGATGCATGAATGCAGCCCTGGCAAGTAACTCCCCAGTGCTAAATTCGATCATCATGTCGACCCTACTAGGACCCTGCTTGACAGTCCCGATGGGTCGTCATGATACACCAATGCAGCACCGGTGAGTTACTTGCCAAGTTGTATTGGTGCATCATGATGACAAATGTCATATTTTAGCGACATCCATCCTTAAAGGGTTAAAACACCCTAGTACTCCACATTGTACATCACTGTGGAGGTTTGTGATTGATGCTTACAGAAAGTACCGAGCTCTGATTACTTACTCTAAGATTCCTCGACAGGAGGCCAAAAAGAATAAAAGTTCTTCTTCATAGTTATGGTAACATGATCCAAACATCTTTGTCGTCACAATACACAAGCTGTATTCCTTCATTATGCTGACCCTTCAGGAGTGTATCAGCCCATATGGTTGGCATGATGCATGAACAAAGCACTGGGGAGTCCCAGGGAGGTCATAGGCTGCATTGATGTATCATGATGATAAAGGGCACATTACAAAGCACTACGCTGCCCTTACAGGTTTAAGGATCAGCCACCACACTGAGGTGGTAATACACCAAGGGCGTTACCTTCTCCTACTCATTCTGACACTCTCCTCTTTGGTCTAGATGGCCATGTGGATCTCTGCACTAACCTCAGCAGTTGTTAACTGCAGATTTCAAATCTCAAATTCTTTGACCCTTTAAGGTTACCTTAATAAAAACTTAGCAGGAGTACACATTCTTAAACAGATGCTCTCGAATCACCCTTTAACTGCCAATAGTGCTATTATGCTACTCAGCAGACCTGCAATAGATATCATGCCAAAGCTTAAGGTGAGTCTACATCTGCACCAGCACCATGCTAGCCTTAAAGGGTTAACACAACTCTGCAAGGCTATGCTTGGAGAGTGTACTTCCGGAAGCAGACAACATTTGCAGATGTACACACCTCACCACATGCCGTCTGTCTCCTCTTTGTGCAGACACTTGTAGATCAATACTCACAGGCTGGGTGAAGGGTGCCTAACCCTTTAGTGACAGCATAGAGATTACACGCAAGGCGTTTTTAACCCTTTAAGAACAACCTGAGGCATATTGGCTGGATGGAGAGGTTGGTTAACCTTTAACCTTAATGCATTGATACATCCCAGCACTGAGAGGTAGTCTCACCAGAGATAAATTCAGACGGTATGATGGCAAAGGGCATAGAACATTAAAGCGGTATGCGGTCCTTAAAGGTTTGAGGGCAGCATAGGCCTTTGATTTATTATGCCCTTTGACGTCATGATACATGAATATAGTCCCGGCAAAAGTGATATATAGACTTTCAATAAATTGACAGAGATACCACCCTGGGTCCCTAGTATAGGTCCTGACCTGAAACCAACCCTATTTTGTCCTCAGAGTAACATCCACAGGTAAAAATAATCTGGACTGTACCTATGATGATAAAGATTTAGGGATAGCTTAACTCTGTAATAACTTAAGGTATGCCAGACTCAAAATTAACTGTGTAAATTAATACACACTATCTATCAGTGGATGAAGATGGCCATATCGGGACATACAGGTATTTTACCAAAATGGGTGGCCATATCTCGTGCTATGATTGTGTACTTTTTTTCAGTGTGTAGGTAACGCATGGGGGAAGTAGACGCTGACTTCCCTTTGTTACAGCTCAGTGAGGCTTTACCTCAAACACAGACAGCGTCTGCTCCCAGCCATGTCTGAGCCAGGCCAGCCAGGAGAAGGCACAGCTGCCAGCTCCCATGCTGCTGTACCATGTCAATACTGAGGTACTGTGGGTTGGTATGTTTCCTCAATATTGGGAGGGAACTGGTTCCCACAAACACCATGTGTAAGCCAACACGGGCAAACTTGTGAGAAGTTGTTTCTCTCTACAGAATGCAGTTTGGCCCTGGCAAACTATGGTGAGCGGTTGTCTGGTACCAAGCTAAATCTCATAAGATATTCCAAGGGCAAAACTAACATGGCCGCAGACATGGAGGCATCAGCATCAGCGCTACAGGTAGTGATACACTGCTGCCTGCTTGTTGTGAGTTTTCCCTACGACAAAGACTTGCAAAAACATTAGTAAATATCAAAACATCCCGATTTCTATGACTAACCTCAGATACTCTGAATCCATGACAGAATTGTGGTTACCCATTGGTGAGTAACTCACCAGTGCTGTAAAACTGCCCCTGTAGTTTATGCACTCCTGAAGAATCATCACAATACTTAAATGCATCCCTACTAAGTAGAATTACCAGGGCTGCATTCATGATGACCAGGGGCATAACATATTGAAGCCCTATGTGGCCCTTGAGCGACTGAAAGCATTTCTCTGAGTGAGTCGGGCAGGGGAGTGCAATGTGAAGGCCCCACTAGTAGGCCCATTGTGGGGAGAGAGTGGAGAGACAGGAGAGTGTCTATAAGTTAGTTAGTGCCCCACCTGGAGCAGCTCACCCGAGCTAATTATAGACAATCAGGGCGAGCACGTGACTAGACCATGTGACTAATGTAACGCTTTTCATTGGCTGACTGGGCTGTGGTAAAGGGTCAGAAGCTACATTGGAGGCTTAATCCTTGATTATTGCACTTTAGTAGGGAATCGAATATGGATTCTCCAAGTTCTAGAAGCATTTCTGAGTAAAGTTTTGCAAGTGTTTTTTTCTAGACCTATTTTTTCTGTAGATTCTGAAAAAATAACTTGCAGAGCTGAGAATTGAGTTTTGGGGGGGGCAGGGGCCCCCAAAATGCAATTTTTTGAAAAAACAGTATTTTCCCCCTAGAATTAAAATGTCTTCTCATGTATCATGAAGTAATAATTAACATGAAAGGTATGGTTATCATTCATCAGTAAATAGTGTTGTTGTGGTTGCCATGGTTACCTGCTTACCAACAAAACAAAAAGTACACATTAATCTATTTGGTTAATACTTATATTCATACATCCTTCGTATAGACATAACAGGCAATATTTAACTTTTCTACACTTGTTTGTGAAACCAGCTGCACTTGTACTGACCATAGTGACCTGCTCCTAGCAAATGACACCTCTGATACATTGCTATATCTCAATAATAAGTAGCTTTTGCCATTAGTATCTCTGTGTTTTTACTGCTTACTCCTTAAATGTCATTGTTTGAAAATGGATTATAATCCATCATATTTCACACTTTTTATTTTATTGTCCTCACTTGTCAACACTGTGGCAAGGAGAAGAGGCAGTTCCAGTGTGACAATTGCTTGTATACTGGAACCCTGCCTTCCTATACCCACATTACACCCAGTCCTACACTGGCAGATGACTAGAGAGAGGCAAGCCTCTGGAATTGCTTCCTTTGTCATTGGCAGAAGTAACAGGTTGTTGTCTTCCATCTTCCATCCCATGCATGTAGGATCTGTCATGCTGGGTTTCGGGATGTGTGCCAAGTTCCATATCAGACTCTGGTAGTGCACACACATGAGATGTAAGTTTAGTGCATCTGATGTTGGAGGTAGAGCTTCTGTTTTCTTACAATGTCCAAACAAAAGAGCCCTTGCATTGTTCACTGGACCAGTATTTCTGTGTCCCTTGCCTGTATGACCATTGTGTAGGAGGAGCAGTTAATGGCATGCAAGATGATATGAGTGTCTGCCTCCTGGTGATAACCTTTCAAGCCAGATGTGTCTAATGAGAGTGTGGTCCTTACCTCCTCGGGATCATGGAATGGTCCACCCATTACAACCATTTTGTGCATCACTGTTTTCATTACATGCTCCATAAGGAAAGTAGAGAGTTCCCTCTTGTTTCTTTGGGTGTACAATGAAATTCCCCCAATCATCATGGAGAGGAATAGTTTACTTTTGCACCATCCTCTGAATTGGCCTTTTGTTGTTCTTCTGTTGCTTCCTTGTTTCAGCCTTGACACTTTTGTCTCTGTATTGATCACCTACCAAATCAATCCTCTGGTAGTTTTCTCTAATTCTTAGGATGGTGTTGACAAATACGTTAGCTAAGTCCCCGAAAACCTTTGCTCATTCGGGGTTGCCAAATGGATGTATTTTGGAAGAAACATATATAATGATGCTTTAAATCATTTGTTGTGTGAATTGAAGTTGGGTAGGCAATGCCTTTAGTAAGACTACGTATGAGGAGTGAGTTATCACCACTCCTTAACCTTCCATTTGCTTCTGCAAGAGACAGAGAAACTGCCATTAGATCAAGCTCCAAGATCTTGTCCAAATTCACAGCTCTTCCAGCAGCAAATGAAGTTGTATTACATTTCTGTCAGCTTTCAACACAACAGTTTCCCCTTTGGCTTTCATTTTCTTTTCAACTTTGTAGAGGTTTGTGAATGTCATTGGATTGTTCTGCTTGATTTGGCTGTGGAATTTTTCCAATTTCTCAATGAATCTCTCCACAACAAAGTGCTATAATTAATTCTGTCCTTTGGAATAGCTGATACTAATGCATCCTGAAACGCAGGTGTTGCCATATCTTTGTTTGCAATGTTATTGAGTAGCTCTGTTTGTGTGAACACCTCCATGCTCTTTAACTTTGTTCCTACCAACTCACCCAAAACCAAATCAATCAAGGTCCATTTCAAGGAATTTAATCTACAGGCCATGACAGATATTCAACTTGTGATTGATCTATATAATCACACCTACAAATGATAATTAAAACTAGCCAGTTCTTACAGTTCCTGATCCTTGCAGTGCAGAAGAGTCGTAATCATTGTGGTATATATGTACAGTCACCTCCCTCTATGAAGACCACAAAAGGGGGTGCCAGAAGGAGGGGCTACTGGCTAGTGAGACCCTTTGATGGGAGCATAGTGCGTTATGCCATTTTTGGATGATTATGCATGGATGTGAACCTGCTGTGTTTATCATTGGGGCTGCATTCATGCCTGATGAACCAATACTGTATGGTGAATTATTAGTCACCAGTGCTTCATTCATGCATCATGACAACAATTGAATGTCCAACTTGAAGCATCATGTGATCCTTCAATGGTTAAAGGGAAACTTAGATATAGATGGTTACATCAATTTATTTAACACAAAACGAAGCTTTCTTAGGTAATGATTGTAACCATGGTTACCATGGTTACCATAATGGTAATTCATGAAGATGCCTCTCTACCAGACCTTTCATTTAAGGAATTCCCTGACTAAATATGATAATAAACAGCCCTTTATGACAATGAAATGTGGATTTTTGTCAGAAATCTGTGTTTTGGGCGGGTTTTGACCCCCTTATATGAATTTCTCAGTTTCGCAAGTACTTTTTTTGTAATCTACACAAAAATTTGGTCCTAGAAAAATGGCTTGCGAAACTTTACTCAGAAACGCCTCTAGAAAGATTTAGGACGACATTTCTCTGATTCAATTCCCTACTACTTGTTGAACCTGCCTTCAAAACCCTGTCAGAAAATAGTCAGTATGAGTTTAATACAGCGCATACAGAGGCTGTCCAAGTTGTATATTAAACTTACACCAATGGTTTTTGTATGCAAAATATAAGTGGCTATTTATTCCCCAGCCAATTATCATGATATGACGGGGAATTAGTATGTATGTAGATGGCTAATCAACATCCAAGGAGTGCTCACTAACAAGAAACTGTAATTCTAGAGGCAACAGATGTCACGGTTGATATTTGTTAAATGTCGGACACAATTGCTCTGTCAGAATAACCCACACATACTGTAGATTGTTGCAACTATTTAATGTAGTTACATAGTAGATAACTACTGTAGGTTTCCCATCTATTGTAGTTGTACCATCTATTGTAGGTTTACAATAGAACCTACTTAGGTTTACTGTAAGAATGTTTAGCTGATTGCTAATTATTTGCATTGGCCCTCTCCTTATTATTCAAGTTATTACATTGGTATTGCCTCTCACTTAAGCTATTTCACTCATTGTGGGATTAATAATTGCTCCAAATTAGCAGTTATATTTCAAATGGCAATTTATTTTACATTGTACTGCCCAACAGATATTTTCCTTACCATAATACACTTAATAACAAGTATAGGATTGACTCCAGATTGATGGCTAAATATCACGTATCCACTTTTAAAATATCAGGCCTCCAACTGATATATAAAAAGCGTCAATGTAATAATTACCCATCAAAAGCAACTCGAGTCTATACTGTCTACTTACTGTATGAAACTAAGTACCAACGTGATATCCTTGTCCCAAGACAGGGCTATGAAACTGTCTTCTCATCCCTGCAGAGCATTTGACCCTGACCAAAAGGTCATATTGAGTAAGGAAAGAAAAGATGGGTCGTTTGACCTTTATCAGAGTGTAGCAGTTTATAGGTAGCCTTTTATTAGAGGGATGTGGTATAGGTATCTAGAATATGAGATAAAAACATCTTGTACATCTGTCTGTATGAAGGATATAGCCCCTAGAGAGAGCCAGCTGCTTAGCATAATTATACTCCAGTGCATGGCATTTTGTCAAAATAATCCTCAATTATAATATGTTTCTATGTATATTGTACTGTAGTTTATCTATATTTTATACATGTCTACAGCAGTTATTCTTCTGGAATTATGAATCTATTTTGCCTAGCAACCGACGCTTGGTACCTAATGGCCTAAAACCTTCCATTAAGAGTTAGGGTGAAGCAAGGACCAGGCCTTTCAATACAAGGAGGTTTTGGGATTAGACAGGTTATATCCTTGAATAAAATAAAAACCCAAATATCATTTCCTGCATGGGAAAAGGGCACAATGAGGCAAACAATGAACTACAACTGAAAATGAATCTGAGCCATGTTGTTCTGGGCTCAGTGCAGCTCTGCACGTATCTCCAAATCAGACAGGAGATGAGCAGAGGAAGGCCTCGGTATTAACCCTTTAAGGGCTGCATAGTGCTTTAATGTGTTATGGCCTTCCTCATCATGATGCATAAAAGTCAGATCAAGGCAGGCTTCATTGGTGCATCATGCCAACAATATGGGCATGTATCATGATCAACCCCATGAGGTTGGTACCTTGCTGGAACTTTGCACTACTGAGGTACTCACTAGGACTGCATCCATGCATCATGACAACAAAATACGGTATATATAGCGCTTTGAAGCACTATGCTGCCCTTAAAGGGGTAATACACACATACAACTGTCCCTGTTTCCTGGTACTCCTGAGGCTGATGAGGCTCCACCAGGGCCATTTACACACACAGTCCACTCCCAAACATGGCCAACACAACACTCTGATACAGCTATACAGACAAACCTACATAGACTGGTGGACCAAGCCTCAAAAGTCCTCTAGAAATCATTTCTAAGGGCATGGAGCAGTAGAGCTAGGCAACATGTTTTTTTTTCACCTCTGGAACGTGCTGAATCTGAATATCAATGTTGCCCAGCTTGAATTTTGGGTCTTCTATGTTTAATCTTCAAATGAAAAAAAAAGTAAGAAAAATACCAAAAATTGAATGAAAATCCAAAATAAATAACAAAAACCCATATGATGACTCAAACTCTTGGGATATTCATAGCAGAGTGTCTCCTCAGCAATAATTGATGATATGGTAATCTTAGTATGAAGGTCAAGGTCAAGTTGAAGAACAAGAAAGGTGGGAGATATCTTGTGAATCAGAGTGGATATTTTATATCTCATCTTTCCATTTGTGTTCTTCACTACTAGTGCTTATTACAGGTAATATCTAAATCAAAGGTCAAAGGTCAAAGGTCAGAAATCAAGGAGATTCCTGTTATAATTTTTATATTCTACAGGGCCAATCTGTACCATTCTGAGACTTCCCAGGAGACCTGCCTGTAGAGTCATTGTGGGACAACAGCAGCAGTTGCAATGTCAACTGCTAGTATACATATATTTTGGTCCATTCTATGACCTTTCCTACATGAAGGAAACTGGCCCCAAGCACAATTCAACTATCATGCAAGAACTTGATCCACACTATGATTGGAGAGTGACTGGAACTGCTAGCTCCATGTCATCATTCATGGAGTGCAGACAGAGTCCTACCCCAGAGAGCAATAAGGACTTTGGTAAGTCTACCAACCATTTTGTGCATTCAATCTAATAATAGGTATTATGGTAAAAGGGTATTCATTGTTTAATGTAAGGCTGCAAGACCTTACAGCATACCAATGATATCACCAGCAGTAGTATATAATGTATCGGAACGGGACTATGCTTAAGTACTGTTTATTACTCAATCGACATGCAGCCAATCAGAGGCCTCCATTTGGTCACGTGACCGGAAGTGACCTACTTAGGGGATTAGTGGTGACGTCACGTGACCTAGTTAGCCAATCAGAGGCCGCCATTTGGTCACGTGACCGGAAGTGACGTCATATGACCTACTTATGGACCGGAAGTGACGTCATATGACCTACTTAGGGGACCGGAAGTGACGTCATATGACCTAATTTAGGATAACGTGACCGGAAGTGACCTGATGAGTCACGTGACCGGAAGTGACGTCACATGACCTAATGGCCAACCGGAAGTGAGTGACCTCATTGAGGATCACGTGACCGGAAGTGACCTGATTGATCACGTGACCGGAAGAAGAAGTGACGTCACGCGACTTAATGAAGAGATGAGCGTCTTTAAGGGGTCACGCACTTTAAAATGTGATATATATTTTTTTTGGAGGAGGAGGAGGAGGAGGAGGAGGAGGCGAGTCTCTTATTTTTTTTGGTAAACCAATAAAAAACACAACAATATAAGTTTGTTTTTTCATTTTTATTTTTTTATGAGCGACTGGAAGTGACTTATTGAACTAGGTAGAAGTGTTCTTTAGAGTGTATAAGGGGGGAGGGGAGGGGAGGGGAGGGGGGGAGGGGGGGAGGGGGGGAGGGGGGGAGGGGGGCCCCTTTAAGATGCATGGGGAGGGGGGCGCTTTTAGGATGCATGGGGCGGGTGGGGGGGAGGGGAGGGGAGGGGGGAGGGGGGCACTCTAGGGGGGTGGGGGGGCACTCTAAGGGGCGTTTGTCTCTTTTAAGAAAAAAAGAAAGAAAAGAATTTAATCGAGAGACACACTTCTTCCTCTCGAGAGGAAGAGGTGTGTCTCTTAATTTTTTTGTTTATCACACGCCTTGATGAGGCGATCAGCCGCGACCGGAGGAAGTGACACTTTAAGAGGACACGCGACTTAATTGTTATGATATTTTTTTTACTTACTAATAAAGAAGACGTATGAAAATAAAACACAACAATTCACATGTCCGTTGTTCTCGTTGTTTCTTAAGCATAGTCCCGTTCCGATACATTATATACTACTACCAGCACCCTAGCTCTGCAGGCAGGGATCATGCAGTCAGGTCCTACAGACTGGTTGTTTTTATACCATCAGAGAGCTGGCATTATGTAACAGGTGGGTCAGTGGATCGAGCTGAATGGTGAGCTTCGCACTGGCAATAAGTCTTCACTGACAGACATATTACTCACTGACATTGATTGCTCTGAGAACATCAACTACATGGGTGCATGCATCATCATTGATTGACAGGCAGTCATTGCTGCAATTGGTAAACCAAAAGATGCAAAAACTTTCGGTGATTTAGCGGATGTCTTTGTGAAGACTGTGATGCACATTGGCAAGAAGTACAAAAGAATTGATCTAGTATTTGACAGATACAAACAAGAATCAATCAAAAACAAAACACGGAAACGACGCAGCAAGGCAACAAGACCAATCAGGCGCATGATAGAGAATGATCATGATGTACCTATTCCCAAAAGCTGGCCCAACTTCATAGCCATGTCCGAAAACAAGGCTGATCTCAATGAGTTCCTCTTAAATGAGATCCTTAAGAATGTGTCACAACAAAAAGTGATCATAGTTTCTGGAGGATTCACCCTCGCTACTGATGTAAGGTCATCAGATCCTGCAATGGACATAGCCAGTCTCAGAGGACCACATGAAGAAGCCGATACCAGGATAGTTTTGCATGCAATCAATTGTGATTACGAAACTGTGGTTGTTCATTCTAATGATACAGATGTTCTCCTACTCCTCCTTAGTCATTTTGGCAGTGCCATGTGCTCAAATATTTGGATGATATCCTTAGGACTGCCAGTACTTTCTGGAGGGGCCCTGCCATAGCGTATTGTTTCCAATGCAAACGCAAAATCCTGGCATTTGGAGGGCCCTTTTTACTCCCCACATTGGAACGCTATGGCAGTGCTAAGGATATATGGCACTGCAAAGAACAGAAAACACATACCCATTCAGGATGTAGCAAAGACATTGCCGGTAGATTCACTAGATGGACTGCTGGAATACCATGCGCTTACAGGCTGTGATACCACATCGTACATATCAAGCCAAACGAAAAGAGCTACCTGGAAAGTCTTACTATCTCATCACCAACTGGTCTGATATTAGGAGAAGGAGACCTGACTGCAGAGAAAGAAAAGAAGGCAGAGGAATTTGTGTGCAAGATGTACAGAGCTCATGAGATAGCAGATGTTGATAAGGTACGCCATATTATGTTCTCAAAATCAAAGAAACCTGAGGCACTAACACCAACCAAGGATGCACTGCATTTCCACATCATGAGGGTCCACCATCAGACCATGATATGGAAGCAAGCCGATTCTGGAGGACCAGACATTCCTGATCCAACTGCAATGGGTTGGACCAAGAGAAATGGAGGACTGGAACCAATCCTGATGTCATTAAGCCCAATCCCAAAAGAGTGTATGGAAGTCATATTCTGCTCCTGTAAAACAAATTGCAGAACAAAGCGTTGCAAGTGCAGAAAGGCTGGGTTACAATGTACAATAATGTGTGGATGTAAGAAAGATTTGGAAGACCTGTGCTTGAATAAGCAGAAAGACTTTCACTTGATTAAGTTTTATGTATCAGCGAGATTTAGAGGACATAGCTGAACTTAATTTATTAAGCATTGAAGCTTTCTATGCTAGTGACTTTCACCTACACTGAATTATACATTAGTATGATGCAAGCTCATAAATTTGTTAATCTTATGGTAACAATTTTCATCCAGAAAGCATGATTAGGTGTGGCATAAAAGCAAATTAAAGATGAAGATCATTAACTTTCCTGTCTTTACTATCCTATACAGTGATTTACAGTGTCCCATTGCAATTTGCTAGCTAAATGGCCTTCCTAATCAGTCATAAGGATGAATTTCGTAGGACAAATATATGTCAATACTACATACATATAGTATATAAATGTGTTTCATCTCCATTAGTGCTTTAGAAAATGGGTATGGAGTATTGAATATCAAATACAAAGTGCTATCAGAAACAGCCTCTCCTTTTCAACTTGGTTGACCTTGACCTTTAACCATATCATACATTATTGTTGAGGTGACACTAGGCATTGTATATCCCATGAGTTTGAGTCATCATATGGCATTTAATTATTTTTTTAACATTTTATTTCAATTTTTGGTCTTTTTCTTACTTTTTTTTTCATTTGAAGATTAAACATAGGAGGCCCAAAATTCAAGCTGGGCAACATTGATATTCAGATTCAGCATGTTCCAGAGATGAAAAAAAATCATGTTGCCTAGCTTTACTGCTCCATGCCCTTAGGAATTTTTCCCAGCGTGCCGACCACCAGTCTAACAGTGCTGGACTATGTTTGCCGCATTCTTCACGATTTGAAGCCTGAGAATTTATTTTTAATTGAATATGACAGTGCCATTGGCTCAAACAAGGAACCCTGGATATTTCTGCCCCATGGAATAACCATGCCAGTATTCCAGAGTTACCTAACCTTTTAAAGACGGCATGATACCTTAATGCATCATGTCATTGGTCGTAATGATGCATGAATGCAGCGAGTAACTCACCATTGCTGCATTCAAGCATCATGCCGACCCTATGGGGTTAAGCCACTCCCAAAGGGTCGATATGATGCACCAATGCAGCACCGGCAGGTTACACACTGGACCTCCATTGGTGAATCATGACAACCTATGTAATCTTTTAGAGACATCTTTTAAGTAAAAATAACCACAAAGACTTATTTGACTTGTTAAGCGTTGGTAACATTCTACTCAGCCTACAGCCTCATGGCCTACCTTTAGCTTATGGCATAATGATAAGACATGTCCCTTGTGCCTAAACATCATCAAGAAAATCAACAAAACTGGAGATCATATATAGACATGGAGTATAATGCTATTGATATACATGTACAACATACTTCACAAGTTGAGGCTGGGGCATATGACAAGAAGTCGAAGGCTTAAGAAATATGCTTAGATTACTGCGGGTTCAGAAAAGATTGTGGAAAGATTGCGGACACCGTAGGAAGATGTATGTATTTTCCTTTCATGATATCACGTCATGGTGGACATACTATAGCAAGAAGGCATAAGCCTACTTATTGAACCCTCTCTAGCTCTGTCTGCTGTTCCCTCTTTACACTGTCGACCTAGATATTCCCGGTATACTCATTAGCCTACTATGTATCCTTTGTACTTATAACCTTACTGTTAACCCTTTAAGAACAGCATGATGCCCTAAGGTTGAAGCCTCTTCGCGGTCATGATGCACTAATATAGTTCCAGGGAAAAACTCATTGGCACTGCAATCCTTTGTTTTATCATGCTAACCTGTTGGGATTGCATTAACCCTATCAGTTCAGCACAATAAATGAGAACAGCACCAGCAATGTGCACATCAGTGCTGCCTTCAGACAAATAGCTAGAGTTCATTAAAGCACTATGCTGCTCTTATTAGGTCAAGGCTGCTCTACTGCCGCCCATGCTCATACCTGGGGTGGTAATTCAGGTTCGTGGAAATTGTTACTGTTGCCAGCATTATCGATGTTATAATTGTTTTTCTTCTTAGAACTAATTTAATTTTCACATACCATGTCTTCCTGTTACAGGTATAATTGTGTTACTTAGTTAGTCATCTGAACCAGTTTTCGAACCCGATCTGTTTGCCGTTGATGGTGGCCAACTCAGGCTGTGGATATAATGGCCAACACATAATCCGTCTAGCAGGCATACCAAAAACAGATTAATAATTGATGCATAGCCCACAATACTAATGAATAATCCACATCTTCTTTTTAATGAACTTTCATGTTTAAATTAATTTTGTAATGTGTAAAAAAAAAAATCATAAATGATCCTTGTTTGGACAAATACTAGAATGTCTGTTTCTGTTCATGTAATTTTTGTGAAAACCAAGGCAGTCTTTGCCAAATCCTGCCGGACAGTGGCAATGTCTGCCTAAAATGGCTCTGGTCCGGCAGAATGACTGGTGTCACAGGACCTGATGTCCTTCACATTCTAGGCTTTCCAAAACTGAAAGAATTCTTCAATTATTAATTGGAACTAAACTAGAACTAAAGTTACAAGTTCTAGAGTGCACTCTAATGTTCTCGGCAAATTAAAGCAAGATTTTGTTTCTATTTCTTTTATAAATGCTATTCTATTCTAAATATCATGTAAAACTTTGATTTTGGTATTCGGTCCTGCAGAAATCTATCCAGTCCTGCAAAATTGGCTAGCTGCAGGACCGGCTGTCCTGCATGCCGATAACGTTTTCGCAAAGACGGCCAAGCGCTCAGACTCTAGAATTGTGGTCCATTTGCTTACAAGTCTGCGTAAGTGTCTACTAGTACCCAAGGTATTGTGCTTTAATATGCTAGGCACTTTGTCACAATGGACGGTTATATCCCCTTATGAAAAGATAGGTTGCTTTAAAGCATCATCCGTCCATAAATAGTACATATGAGTTAAACCTCGGAGCTAGCTGCTACACATGTGCCACCTATGTATTATGTGCTACATTAGTTACCGGCGTAATCCACTCTTACTGATATATAAGACCCCTTTTGTGTATAATTGATCATGCAGGGCAGACATTGAGCAGATTAGCTGCATTGAGTTGCTCATTGTGTAGGTTACATAGCAGTGTACAGCTACTCAATGGTCAGCTCTATACGCTGGGGCCCACTATGGGAGTAGTGGGGCATGAGCAGACTGCAGGGGTGTCTGGTCTGTGAGCAGATCAGCAGAAGTAAAGGTGATTAGGATACACTAGTTATATGGGCAGAACAACATAATTTCCAGCTAACAGAAATTCGTTATTTTACGTCAAAATAACGTTTTAACGTTATATAATGAGTTACCATGATAAGGAGCCATAGGGAAACGTTATATAACGTTGTATAACTTTTTTTTTTGTTTACTGGGAAGTATATATATATATATATATATATATATATATATATATATATATATATATATATATATATATATATATATATATATATATGCATAAGAAGTACCTAGTAGCTATGGTCTTACTTGCTGATTATTATTTTAAAGCAGAGTTCTTTGAGCTCAAACCTTTATGATTAGCCCTACTTCGATAGGTTTGAGTAACATGTATGCAACTAAACGTCAGATAGAGACCCAAGTACCACTTTTTATATCTTACAAATATTTGTGTCGAACTCATGATGATTTTGCTTCAATAATTATTAAATGTAGTGACCATCCATGGGAAAACCGCCCCCTGCACACCCTCAGAAAAGTGAGAGTCATTGTCGCTAAAACTACCCTAACCTGAGAATCAGGCTAAAACTACCTTCACCTGAGAGTCAGGCAGTGCCTGACCCTCAGGTGAGGGTAGTTTTAGCGACAATGACTCTCACTTTTCTGAGGGTGTGCATAAGGCTAGTTTTTTTCCGTGCGCATTCGCTTAAATTAAACGTTGTAATGAGGAAAATGAGAACATTGGGGTTGGTACATTACCACTGCCATCCGCCATCATGTAACTGTGTACCTACCTGAAATGACAAGAAACAATAATTAATTATTATTATTATTATTAATTATTAGTGTTTAATCAAACTTGGAAAAGATGCTAATTAGACACATTGTATGCTATTGCCTTGGCCTTTGTGAGGACAGGCATACGAAGGCAGGATACTTGCAGAGGACCATGTGAGCCTAGTGTGTTAGTTTAGTCATGTAAAAGAGAATGGGGGACAAAGGCATGCAAGCAGACAAGGAGGTAGGTAGGGGGAAGGAGGGTACTAGGGGGAAGGAAGAGAGGGAATGAGCAGACAGGTAAGCAGAATGGTGGCAGATGAGCAGGCAGGTAAGCAAACAGGCAGGCAAGGTGGGAGGGAGTGAGGGAGGAAGGAAGGAAGGAAGGAAGGAAGAGGAAGGAAGAGGAAGGAAGAGGATGGAAGAGGAAGCAAGAGGAAGCAAGCAAGCAAGGGAGGAAGAAGGGAAAGAAGAAAGGAAGGAAGGAAGGAAGGAAAGGAGGGAAGGAAGGATGGATGAAAGGAAAGAAGGAAGGTAGGAGGGAAGGAAGGAAGGAACGAAGGGAGAAAGGGAGGAAGAAAGGAAGGGAGGAAGAAAGGGAGGAGTGAGGGAAGAGAAGACAATGACAACAAACACACCACTCAAGAAACGGTCTTGGCTTCGAGACAGCTTGGTTCAATCCACAAACATACAAAAAAGCAGCAATACCAACAGTGGCAATTCGGTGTAAGGGAGGAAGGCATGAAACCAGGGATTAAAAGAAGATTGGGGTGTATAGTTTCTATACAATAAAGAAGACAAATGTGAAATGGATAACAGTACTACACCTCAAG
This sequence comes from Harmothoe impar, assembly GCA_947462335.1. NCBI lineage: Eukaryota > Metazoa > Annelida > Polychaeta > Phyllodocida > Polynoidae > Harmothoe > Harmothoe impar. Next base: position 19,790,901 of record OX381719.1, read on the forward strand.
CCTTCTAGTATAAATACCTAGACTCACGACTTTGACACCAGGTGGAGCAGAAAGGGCGCTACCCAGAAACGGAAGTCACACCTAACCTATCACTCTGTAACGTGACTAGCAGTCATTTTCTTTTTCCATCTGTTTCCTTTTTTATTTCATGCTTTCTTTGTTGCTGTATATTTAGTTCTCAAGAAAGGGATCCAAGGGATTTTGGAAATAGAAAATAGTTGCGAAAGGTTTTGTACCGCCACTGTGTCCCTCTATAGCGCTGTAACGTAAATTAACTTGTTCCCACAACCATGATGTTTACACTGACACCAGCAATCTAGGGAGACCTTGGTTCTGTTCTCGCAATGTAGCCTTTTCCTGGCAACTATGGTGTATGGGAGTCAGGTACCAGTCGAATCTCATGAGATATTCCTTGGACAGAAGTAACATGGCCGCGCATATGGAGCGACCACAATCATCACTATATTGAAGCCCGACCTCTTGCTTTGTCTCACCAGATCAGGCCAGTGTGAACGTCTTTGACCAGGGACCATCTTTGACTCTATGCCATCTTTGACTGGGTGCCACCTTTGACCTCCTGACAGAAAAGGGCCTACACGTCAGAGATTCATTTTCTTTAAATCTCTTTTTTTATGGTGGTCGGCCAAAGATGGCACCCAGGGAAAGACGTTCACATTGGCCTGTTCTTGTGAGACACAGCCCTCTACACCCACCCACTATCCGGCTTCGTGTGGCAGTAAGACTAGTTGTACAGGTACATATACCTGTACACCCTACAACATACTGTAGCTGAATACTACCCCCATAGTCAGACCCACAGTCAGCCTTACAAGTGTATACTTACACCAAGGTTGGCTGAGAGAACGAAAGAAATGGCCTGACTGTATATTACATATACCGTACCATCAATATAAAGCGCCAGTTTCGAAAGAGCGCCAGTCTTTTATAATCGCCCGGGGTACAGGGCTCTTGAAAATTTAAAGTTCCTTAAGCACTAAAATGGGATCTCGTATAAGCGCCTGTATTGGGTTTAAAGGCTCCGCCAAATTGAAGAGCGCCCTGGTACTTAATCGTGATGTTACGGTATATGACTGTGTGCGGGTGTGGTCCATTGAGCACACTCTCCTCTATTGTGAGTGTAAGTCAGATATGATATATATGTGACTAGCTGCATAAGTGTTATACGCCTTAAACAATGGAAATTATCCGTGGTTGGTGCCTTGGACAATTATCTGTTCTTGGCTTATAACACTTATACAGCAAGTCACTTGTACCATATCTAATTTCAGGTTTTACACTGTGTGTGCCTTTTGATATCAAAGGTGTTAAGGCCTGCACAGATCTGTGAGTAATTGCCAATATCTGTCTGTCAATTAACTGTATGATTATTCCTAAGAAGAATTTTTGCCAAGAAAACCCCCAGAGACTCTATTCCGGTGCTAAATATTTAGGAAGGCATGGGGAAATATGATATAAGTATTAGTTTATAAACATATTCTAGTCTTAATATCATTCTTCATATTCATAATCCCTTATTCTTATACATACAAAATGACGGGTGAAAATCCAAAATGAATTCTTTCTGACAATGTTGCATAAAGTACAGCCATTGTTTGCCATATCTCTCTGCTTCCAAAAAAGTCACATTTATGTAATGGGTATATCTGGTTCTGAAGGCCTCCACCCTAAGCTGTGGGTATTACAGCTGTCAGATAACGTGAGACAATCAGTCATGCCATTTCATGTCAAGCATACAATGTATGTATGACTTTCTATAGAAATAGATCACACAGCAGCTATTTTCCAAAGATCATATCTAGAACATTCCGCATAATTCTCTCTGTATACAATTTCAGGTAGCATGTATTGACTAGATATAAGTCAGATGTTCTAGGCCACCCCTACCGCATATATATGTATTCCATCAGAACAATATCATTCATCGCATTCTGCTACAATATGCTACAACACCAAAGGGATATAATGAGGGTAATGTAACGGGTTGACTATAAAGTCTAACTGTTTTTGTTGTATATCTATTGTATGTTGTATGATGTAAGACAACACGGTTCTATTGTGTTTAATAACTGTTTTATTCATCTAACTAGTGTCGTCGGTTCGTTACATACACCGACTCCTCTAGTTCGGTTATCCATACGGTAGTGTACCGGTACCACCTTCGGTTACCGTCGGTAGTTGTTACATAAGCATTTTACATAACTAAACCTAACAGGTGGCGCTGCTAGTACGGTCACGTGGCTATGCAGCGCTGTATATAAGACGGCTACTTCTCCATTGGAAGTCAGTCAGGTTTGGGACTGTCGTGACATGACCACCCTGTGCTCACGGGCTTAACTCTATGCTATAGGGTTGCCCACTGTATTATATATCTGTTCTGATCTTGTATATCCGCTGGTTATACTTGTACTATAATACCCAAGAGTTACCTTTACAATAAAGTCGCCGTATATTAAAGTCTAATTTACCTTGTCTGGTTTTTGTACTCAAGTGTTACATACGTAGTAAGAGACCAACTACATTGGTGCCGTGACCACTTGATCGAACCGACCATTGATAGGGTATTAAATAGACTTACAGTATATGGATTACCTATACGATTTTGTCAGCTCGTTCAGCGGCAGGACTAAAACCCCTGCTGAGGAACGTGAAGAAGCCGTACAGAATGTACGCTTCTTCACAGGCAAATCCAATAGGCGGGAGAGCCGGGCAGCCTTGGAGGTGCCCGGTGACGACCTCTCCCAAGAAGCAATAGGTGATCCTATTGTGGAAGCCTTTACCAAAGGAGAGGATGGGGAGCAATCTCCAATCCCGGGACCCTTTGATATAAGCTCCAGGAGATCGTTGGACTCCCTATCCACGAATCTTTTCTGTCCTGAGGGTCAGAAAATACCGGGTAGAGAGCCTAAAACTCTCGGCCCAGCTGCCTTCGGTTCTACACCGACGGTAGCAGATCCTTCATTGGATCCAGACACGTCGGTTTTCACTGATGGTGCCACTCCTACACCGAACGGTATGGGGGGTGGCGGGCTATCAAAGAAGACTAATGTGGCAACAGAAGCTCCTGGTAAGGGGTACCCGCCAGCAGTAGATGAGCCATCCAGTTTACCACTGGATGGGGACCTACTAGCTGCCATGGGTATCCCCACCAGGAAAACTGAGTTGCATGAGCTCGCGGAAGCCCGGAGGGAACTTGCTTCCATCAATCAAACTAGGAAGTTATTCCTAAGGGAGGTTGATGAGAAGAAAAAGTTCCTACTGGAACTCCAGAACGAGATGGCTTCCCACAAGGTGGAGGTTGACAAACTTTTGCACCAGAGGGTGTCTGGCGAATGTGAGGTTGCAAGCTTAACTTCCTTGGGAAAGGATTTGAGCACGCAGCTCCACTTAGCCAGACAGGACCTCGCAAGCTTAAGGCAAGTCAATCAGGACCTGAAGACGAAGTCGGAGCAAGTACCACCACCTACCACGGTGGTACCTCCAGTCATACCCGTACCCAGTGTGTACACGACAGTGACACCTTCAAGTGTCCCGCCGCTAGTACACAACACGGTAACAGGTACGACACCTCAGATGGGGGCTAGCTATCTACAGACTCCGGTCTGTGGTGGCGCCTTTGGAGGCACGGCAACACCTCCAGGGTACACCCACCCATCTACTGGTTCAACGATGTTGAACCAACAGCAGACCATGGTCTCAGTTCCAGTACCGAAACCCAGAGCTAGACAAGGCTTAACGCCTGTCCAGCGGGCTAAGTACGACCGGAACCCGGCTATTGAGAAGCTGGGGACAGACATCGTCCCGCGGGACATCGATGAACTGGATGAACGGTATGCTCCTTTCAACTTTGGGGAGATCAAACATCCTGATGCAGCCCGTCAAAAGGCCATCGATATTCCGCCTTTCACAGGGTCGCCACCCTGGAGAAAGTACAAAGTTCGGTTCAAGGCTATTGTGGAGAGCAATCGCTGGAACAATCAGCAAGCGCTGGTTGCTCTGAAGCAAGCACTCTGCAACGGGCCAGGTGAACCAGCCCTTTTGGCGTTCGAGAGAGTGAAGATCAAGACATTGAGCTCACTTGAAGAAACAGCTGAATGGGCGATTGGGAAGATTGGTGAGCATGACCCAAGGACTCAGCTGCTCAAACATGTCCAACGCAAGGACGAGCATCTGAGATCCTACGGATTTGCTCTACAGGAACTGATATCCGAGTGTTATCAGGGATGTAGACCTGACACCCCCACTGTCATCCAGGAGTTAACCTCCAGGTTTGTCAATGGAGTCAGGGACACCAATCTCCAGGCATATCTGCGGGAGAAATGGCAGCCGGACTTATCTCTAGCTGACCTTTTTGACCATGCAGATGTGTATGACACCAAACAGGCTGTTTTTCCTAGTGGAGGAGTGTCGGCAGCTCCATCTGTGGCCCCGAAAGGAGCTCAGGTGGTAGAGGCCGCCACAAAACCACCTAAGAAGAAACAGCCCGCCTCCGAGGAGGTGGCGGCAGTAATGCCTGACAGGGACATGGAAAAGATGATTGAGGGTTTGCTGCGGAAGCACTTAGAAAAGAGCTCTGCGTCCACTTCTGATTCTGGATCTGGAAAGAGAAGGAAAAAGAAGAAAAAGGACACGAAACCTCAGCCATGTAGACGCTGTCAAAAGATGGGTCATTGGGCTAGCGAATGCAAAGCCCCTGCACCCGTCGCTGCTAAAACCGAAAAGGAGACGGAAAACTGAATGGGGCCCATCCTCTTGGCAAGGATGGCGCCCCCACAGTTAGCCATGCCTGTAAGGGATTAGTAGACGGTGTTAACTCTTCCATGAACCAAGGCCGCGCAGAGGCAGAAGGGTCTGTACAACCTGTAAGCGTCTGGCAAGGCGGGGCTGGCACGGACGAACGGAATCCGGAGGATTCTGTAGTCGCTGGCTTAGAGGAGTCTTGGTTAGAATCAATTGCCCAGAGCAGTGTGATTCAAGACTCCCCGAGCGACCCGTGTTGGGATTATCTCCTGACAAAAGGGGTTGCTATGGATGGAGGGGGAAGCCCGATGCTGACCTCTGAGTGTGTCCCTTTACGGGGACAGCGTTGGTACCTGAGTCTGGTTATTTCCGGGACGCGTGGTGAATTTTTGGTCGACACGGGTGCATCTCACACCTTGGTCGATCGTAAATTCATGGCCCGTCTTTGCAACCAGCCCGAAGCTCCGCTACTAGAGTAAAGGCTCGGACTGCTACGGGAGATAGTATGCAGACTTATGGCAGAACTGTAAAACCTATGTTGGTTGATGGCAAGACATACTGGATATGTCCAACCATCACCGACATCACTGATGATGGCATACTGGGGATGGACTTTGCTGCTCTTTACGGGGTAACAATGAACACCGCAACGGGCCGACTTCAGATTAAACATCCTTATAAACAATCTGTACAGTGCGTTTTAAGGAATGGTTCTTCTGTGGCGTCAGTGGCACAAGACACAAAGTTGGCAGCAGGACATGTATCTGATGTCCTAGTCAGCTGCGTGGGAGTGCAGGCCAAACGGCCGGGAATGTTTGAACCAGAAGATCAAAAGCTCTCTGAGTTAGGTCTTGCTGGCTATCATACTTACCTGGCCAACGCTCGTTGGGGGGTGATACCGATTTGTAACTCGAGTAGTAGAGAAATCACTCTACGAAAGGGGACGCCTATTGGTAACACCACGCGAGCATATGGGGTAGACTCACTAACTACGGACTTTGTGGAAGTAGGTGTGGTGGCGGGAGACTCTTCCCACGAAGAGACTCTAGCTGAATCCAACCTACCGAAACATTTAAGGTCCCTGTTGTGTGAGTCACACCTCACAACCCTAGAGAGCGAAATGGTGGCAAATGAGCTGTCGGAGTTATCTGACGCCTTTGCGCAGCCAGGAGATCCTCTAGGGCGTACCAATACGGTACAACACCGGGTTGACACTGGGGACGCGCTTCCCAGTAGAATCCCCTACCGTCGGTTACCCATGGCTAAAAAAAGTGCTATGGAGGCTGAGGTAGAAAAGATGTTGGATGAAGATGTGATTCAACCTAGTGAGAGTCCATGGTCAAGTCCTGTGGTGATGGTCACCAAGAAGGATGGTTCCTGTCGATTTTGCATCGACTATAGGAAGTTGAACGGACTCACTAGGAAGAATGCATATCCTCTACCTCGGATAGATGAATGTGTGGAATCTCTGGGTGGGGCGAAATGGTTCTGTACACTAGATTTACAATCTGGTTATTGGCAGATCGGCATGGACCCCCGGGACCGAGAAAAAACCGCATTTTCTACCCATATGGGACTATTTGAGTTCAACGTCATGCCATTTGGGCTATGCAATGCCCCGGCAACCTTCGAGGCAATGATGGAAACCATGTTACGGGGTTTACTTTGGAAAAAGTGCCTAGTATACTTGGACGACATCATCGTCTTCGGTGGTTCTGTGGAGGAAACTCTACAGAACCTCCAAGCTGTGCTGAAACGCATCTTATCATATGGTCTGAAATTGAAACCTTCAAAGTGCAAGCTTTTTAGGAAGTCAGTTGAATACCTAGGTAGAATTGTTTCTGAACATGGCATCATGGCTGATCCTCATAAGATCGAAGTGGTACAGAACTGGCCTCGTCCGATGGACACGAAGGAGATACGCTCTTTCATCGGGTTTTGTTCATACTACAGAGATTTTATACCTGGATTCTCGAGAGTCGCAGCTCCCTTACAAGAGCTGATGATTGGAGAGAAGAAGGCTAAGGCTAAAATAGTCTGGTCTCCAGCCGCAGAACAGTCTTTCAGTGAGTTAAAGAGACTCTTCTTAGAAACACCTGTTTTGCACTACCCTGCACCTGTTGGTAAGTTCATCTTGGACACTGATGCTTCTAATACAAGTATTGGTGCTGCCTTGTCGCAGATCCAGGATGGGCGAGAAGTGCCGCTGGCATTTTCGTCCAACAGTCTAAGCAAAACACAACGTAACTACTGCACAACCAAGCGTGAACTCTTGGCAGTGGTGGTTTACACAAAAAAGTACAGACATTTCCTATATGGTGGGAATTATCTCGTACGGACGGATCATTCATCTCTGCAGTGGCTCCTTAACTTCAAGGACGCTGAGGGGATGATGGGTAGATGGTTGAACCACCTCTCTGAGTTTGGCATGACGAATGAGCATATCATACACAGGAGTGGAGTAGATCATGTGAATGCGGACAGCTTGTCCCGCTATCCTATCCGGAACTGTCACCGTGTAGACTGCCGAGACTGTGGGTCTCACAATGCAGTGATTGCGTCTGTGGGTGCGAAAGTTCCTAACTGGACGTTAAATCACTTGAAGGATGAGCAGCTTGCAGATCCAGCTATTTCGAGGGTGTACTCCTTGAAGTTGTTGGGCCTGTCCAAGCCTGTTCGCCCCGCACTTTCGCTGGAATGTAAAGAAGTTAGACAACTGTTAGCTCAGTGGGATAATCTTTTTATACGGAACAGTGTATTGTGCCGCTGGAGGGTGCAACCTGGCAGGAAGAGAACAGCTCAGTCTGTAGTGCCTTTGTCACTCAGACTACAGTTGCTCAATTACTGTCATGGCCACCGAACTTCAGCACACTTTGGCAGACAACGGACTGAGGCAAAGATTAAGAGTAGATATTACTGGCCTGGTATGACTTTGGACATACGGCGTTGGGTGAGACAATGTCCCCAATGCTGTTTATCAAAGCCTGGACCTGGTATTGGTAAACTACCTCTAAGTCAAGAGCTATTCGGTGTTCGATTTGCCCGGATCGCTGTTGATATCATTAGTGGTTTCAACACGACCCCCCGTGGGAATACCTGTATGATGGTGGTACAGGACTACTATACCAAGTATGTCCAAGTATATCCGTTGGTAAATCATACAGCTGTTACCTGCGCAGAAGCACTTTTCGAGAATTGGATCCTCACGTGGGGAGGTCCTTTAATGCTTCACTCCGACCAAGGTCGCGAGTTTGAATCTCGACTGTGGGCAGAACTGTGTAGTAAAATACACATCTGCAAGACGCATACGAACCCCTATCGACCCCAGTCGGACGGTATGGTGGAACGTTTCAATCGGACGTTGATCCAATGTCTCAGGACAATGGTTAATAAGCACCGGGATGATTGGGATGAGCACGCTCGCTATATCTCCCATGCTTACAATGCTACCGAACATGCGTCGACGGGCTGTACGCCTAATATGCTCGTAATGGGTGAAGACATAGTCATGCCTAGTGACATGGTCTATGGAGTGCAGGGACACCAGCTCAAGCAACCCTGCACAGTGATGTTTGTTGAGTCACTTCGACAATCATTACGCGAGTCCTATGGAGTAGTAAGGGACAACTTGGAAAAATCTGCTAGTTTGCAGAAGGTGGGCTATGACACGGGCCTTAAACTCCGCCAATTCAAGGTGGGGGATAAGGTCGCGAGATTTAGCACACCAAATTCCAAAGTCAAGACCCTGTACTCCTGGGATGGTCCGCATACGGTTACTATGGTGGTTAGTGAAACTACTGTAGTAATACGGTTGCAAAAAGGGACTCTCACTAAATCACATGTGGCTAGACTCCGACCTTGGTATGGAGTTCCATATATAGATGACGGTGAAGATTCCCTCGGTGCTGGTCGAGTACCAGCACCAACCGACCCTGCGCTACCGAAGATACCGAAGGCAGGACCAACGGTCATACCGTCGGTACCGACGGTAGCGCGCCGAAGGGGTCGTCCTAGGAAATTACCGATTGAACCACAGTCGTGTGTTACCAAGCCCAAGCGCGGTAGGCCTCGTAAAAAAGGGTCAGCTGTGCGTAAAGGACTAACCGTAGGCACCGGTTAACAAAGCAAGGTGATACCTCCGGTGTCATCATTGCTGGACATACCGGTACAAGGTCTACGGAGGAGCACACGTGTCAGAGAGCGAGATAAAATTGTGTAAACATTTTTTTCTTACCTTGTTGACGACATTTTGCTGCTGGCTTGATTAAATTTCCATGGACAGTTCCGTACTGGGCCGGTGGTCATTGGCCCGGTACTCGATCACCAAAACACAACGAGAAGAGACGGGTTATCCGGTGTGGTTATCCGTTGGAGGTAGAAAAGCACGTGTCCAGGGCGGGTGGCTGGCTTTGCCGATTAATTCTAAGTATGGGATTAGTTTTGACCACATATTGCTTAGTGACACGCTGCTGTGTATATCCTCTAACGCCGGTATATCATTCCCGGGTTTTCCGGTGGCTACGCCACGAAAATGGTAAACAACAGTGAGAGTTCCCACCGTCGGATATGCCAGGCGTGGGAAGGGCGCTGCCCGCGTCACCTGATCGATTTCTCCCGCCAAATGAGCCGTGAGAAATTGGGTCACCTCGGCGCGTCTTCGAGACGCGACCCCTGATTGGCTGAGAAGCCGGTCAAGGGGCGGGGTCACGGGGGACGGGTGGGGTATATAAGCCCCACAGGCAGCCAGGCTTCTTCAGATCAGCACGTTTGCCCGTAGGGTAACGTGTTGATCAGTGGTGCCTAGGTCTGCCCGGCAGTACCTACACTGTTGTTTACTTGCTGTGCTACTAAAGGCTCGGGTGAGTGAACCGTGAGGTTCACCTACGCCTGAGCTAACAGTATGGCAGCCCGTGTAGATGGCACATGCACGGCCCCGGAGAAGGCTGAGGCCTCCGACGGGGATGACCGAGTTCTCGAGTCTGACACGGAAATGGACACTACCGGTGCTCCAACCGTCGGTCAAGGCTCGGCTTCGGTACCAGCTGAACCTAACCCTGAGGGGTCGGGTGATGTTGTTCCGAAAACAGAACCTGGTCTGGGTGGTAGTAATACCAACCAGGAGGAGAACCCTGCAGGGGGATCTTCTCCGAAACCCGCCGGTGTATTGGCACAAGAACCGACGGTCCCTGATGGTGATTCATCAGACGGGTCCACGGTTCGTGCTAAGACCAAACGGAAGCGGAAGCGTAAGAGGAGGATTACATCTTCCCCTGAAACTCCTGCTACCGAAGAGGTCGCACCGACTGAGGCAGATAGGCTCAAAGCTGTTGCTGATAGAGTGTCCAAGGCGGAAGCCGAGGGATGGTCTGTCGCAGAGAGCAGAGCCAATCGCCGCCTCCGCGCCAAGGCAGCGCATGTTCGTCTAAACCTGTGTCTCCGTGATGATGACCGGAAGAACCTGAGCCTTTCTGACTTAGTTCAGGAAAATGGCAAAATGGCTCTTCCTGCACCTCACACGACCGAGGGTTCAGACGACGAAGACTGGTTGACAGGTGATTCCCACCCCATTGACTGGTACCTCGTGTACCTCAGGGCAGTGTTGGAAGGGAATAAACCTAACATCCACAGGTCATGCCGTCCCAAGCTGAAATATGCTTGGAAGAACTACGTGCCAGGGGATCCCTGCCCGTATGTTCGCTGTCAGCGCCTGAAGGGGGCTTCGACAGCTGCAAAACGGTGGCCGAACCTGTTCAAGTTCGCCCGTCATTTAGTAGAGAAGCACATGAATGTGCGTCCCTACTTGTACTGTGTGAGTGGGAGTACTAGTACTTCCTGCCCTGAGTACAGTGACGGGGAGCTATTCCGTTGCCAACGGAGGGCTGGTTTGGTAAGGCATCTTTGCGACAATAAGGGCGTTCACAAGCGCACTATTAGTCGTGGAGTTGAGGCTGCACTGAAGGTTTGGGGGTGCCACAAACGTGTAGGGAATCTACAGTATAAGTGGCGAACCAACAAACTTAAACAGTGGAATTACCTCACGGAGGCTGACTGGGAGAGATTGTGTAAGGGCGCCAAGTGCGAACAAACCGATCTCGGGCCAGATACAGAAACTCCGATGCCCACTGTCAGAAAGGATACCCCTCCTAAGAAGAAAGATCTGAAAAGGGGCCGCCAGTCATCCAAAGATGATACCAAAGGTGGACGTGACCGTTCCCGCAGTGAACCTGCGAAGAAACGTGTCGCCACCGCCACGGTAACATCTGAGGTCGACCGTAGCCAAACCGTCGGTACCGTCACGGTATCTTCGGTTGCATTGCCCCCGGTTGCTGATCAACTGCCCAGGCAGGAGAGACAGAAACTGGGTGATGCACTGGCTATTGTTCAGAACTCTTTGGGTGACGAACAGGCGGGTCAGGTTGCTGCTGACTATGTCAAGCAGTACAAGTGGAGCCAGAAGCAAAAGAAAGCTTCAGCTCCACAGGAGAGTATCTCACCTATCAGTGACGCTGAACAGGTAGAGGTACAACAGCCGGATGGGGCGTCAGCCCAGCCGACTGCTCCACCCCAGCACGGAGCAACCTCTGACCCCGCAAGGGATGACGAGGTGACTCCAGTACCTGAGCACAGGGCTGTTGACGAAGGGCTAGCAGGGTTACCTGTGTTGCCTGGAGACGGTCCTGCTTATGACACTGGATTCTCTGACACTCTAGTCCCCGGATTTGAGTGCTACAGAGCTAAGATGGCTGAAAACGCAAGTAAGCTACTCCAGTTTCAGGTTTCTTTCTTGGAGAAGTCCTACTTTGAGCAGTACAAGTTGCTCAGAGAACAGGCTATCCGGGAAGGGAAAGCTTGGGTTGCTGAACGCACCAGAGTCCTTGCCGAGCGTGAGGCGAGTCTGGAGCAAGATCATGCCCTCTGGAGGGCTACGATCGAACAGCTTGAATCAAGGTTGACAACTTGTGACGCCAAGTTCTTCCGGCAGTTCGGGCTAAAGCTGACAGAGTGGGAGAGAACTGGTTTTCCAGATCTCCAGTCCAGGTTGGGGCTTGCCGCAAGGCCTGCTCCTCCTGTGACCCCGGTACTGTCAGTACACCCACCTAGGTATGAGATGCCATTTTCTTTCATGGCACAATCTACCCGGGTGGTCAGTGGCGGGGAGCCTACTGCGGCGCCGAGTACCCTCTCGGTAGCCCCAGGTGGAGCCCTTCCTCTCCAGGTGGAGGCTGCTGTGGTTTACACCACGGAGGCCCCTCCTGGAGGAAGTCCTGATGGGGAAGGAAAGCCATCCGGCGGTGTCCCTATGGACACCTAAGGTTGGTCCCCTGTCAGGCCCTCTGGGGTGCACTGTTCCGCCCCTCGGAGGTAAAACTAAACCATCGACGCAGCTACACGCCCCTGGACAACCAAAGCAGACCGACGGTGCTGTCGTGACTTAACCGAGTCTCTACTGCCACCACACTGGAAGCAGCCTGATGTCTTCAACCGTGGTTTACTACTAAGCCACAACCGTCGGTGCTCTACTACTGTCCAGGGCTCCTGATCCTGTGGTCGCATTCTACTATTGTGACCTATGAACTATTATATGGATCATCCTCCTGTGATAATTATTTATAAGGAGGCACGGACCTACCTTTTTATATTTATATTTCACAAGAGATGGAAGTACTATACCGGTACTGGACTCTATCCATCTCTACCACCATAAACTGCTAGGTACTGGAGTACCGCCCCTAATAAGGATGACGATCTATCCCACCTTATTTAGGATACGCTAATATGGATTTTTATATATAAACTTTTCTACGCCAAAGGAAGTGGGAACTGCTATAGTTCCAATTATAAAACTTTTCTTCGCCAAAGGAAGTGAGAGCTATTATAGTTCTATTATTTATATATAAGGACACTAACTCCACACGGATTCGCACCATTGCTGAATGTAGTAGGTGATGTGTTGAGTTTCCAAGGTGGTTATTTGGTGCCTTTACTTTTAACTGATACTAGTCTATGACTATCAGTTGGACAGTTTTTATATCATGTGCCTACGGGACTATGGTTTGATACCAAAGACTATATTGTTGATATAAACTGTTATATACATGTTAACCTGGTTGTTCATGTATGTATGCCTGTTGTTACTATGAGTAGAAATGTTACTTGTTGATAAATAGATATACGTGGTATATAATGTATCCAAGAGGTATTATTATTATAAAACCAACCCTTCCTACATTCTAAAGGGGGGTAGTGTAACGGGTTGACTATAAAGTCTAACTGTTATTGTTGTATATCTATTGTATGTTGTATGATGTAAGACAACACGGTTCTATTGTGTTTAATAACTGTTTTATTCATCTAACTAGTGTCGTCGGTTCGTTACATACACCGACTCCTCTAGTTCGGTTATCCATACGGTAGTGTACCGGTACCACCTTCGGTTACCGTCGGTAGTTGTTACATAAGCATTTTACATAACTAAACCTAACAGGTGGCGCTGCTAGTACGGTCACGTGGCTATGCAGCGCTGTATATAAGACGGCTACTTCTCCATTGGAAGTCAGTCAGGTTTGGGACTGTCGTGACATGACCACCCTGTGCTCACGGGCTTAACTCTATGCTATAGGGTTGCCCACTGTATTATATATCTGTTCTGATCTTGTATATCCGCTGGTTATACTTGTACTATAATACCCAAGAGTTACCTTTACAATAAAGTCGCCGTATATTAAAGTCTAATTTACCTTGTCTGGTTTTTGTACTCAAGTGTTACATACGTAGTAAGAGACCAACTACAGTAACAAGATGAACAGAAATCCAGGAATCGAGGAACAGAGACAGGACCACGGGGATCAATCAAATAGGGAATGAAGGATTTAGGGAAGAAAAAAGAAGGAAGGGAGAAAAGGGTGGAAGGGAAAAAGGAACAAAGGAAGGAAAGAACAAAGGAAGGAAGAGTAAAGTACCATAATCAAATCAATGGAATGAAGGCTGACAGAATGAGAGAAAAAAAGGCGGGAAGGAAGGCAAGAGGGAAGGCATGCAAGGAGTAAGCAAGGACAAACCCCAAACAAGGGAAAGAAGGAAGATGTCAGGAAGTCAGGCAGCAACACAATATAAGCCATGTTCAAGTAATGCTAGCTAGAAGGCATGAAAGCAGAGTGAGAGATGGGAACAGGTAGGACTCAGTATAATAGGTCCTGCATCTGTGTACAGGATAAGGAGGGACCTGCAGGCTGTGAGTGACACAGATGGATTGACTGCAGGTTGTTCAGTACAAGATGGTTGTCTGAAACTGACCTTTAGCCTTACACTGGGGGCGCCCTCACCACCTGTGTGGGCGTGTAGGAGTCGCCGAGCGCCCTGTTAAGCCCTTATCTCACAAAGTTGCCCTTATCCTACAAAACCTATACAAGGGAGGATTTGTAAAATAAGGGCTATCAGTCAGGCCCAGTAAATGCACTACACGCAAACAACCCTTATTTTCATATATTTCACAAGGAAATCTAATAAAACTGAGATTTTGGGAGCCATCCTGGTGGCCATTTTGGATTACACAAGGAAATCAAATAAACTTAATCCTACAGCATACTTTTAGGCCCTGTGCCTCTGGGCTAGACCTGGTGACAAATGAATTGAAGCACCAGGGACATTTTTTGTAGGATAAGGGAAATCTTTTGTAGGATAAGGGAAATTTTTTGTAGGATAAGGGAAATTTTGTAGGATTAAGGCCTAACACACCCTCTTAACCATTTTAGGTCGACATAGTGCTTTAATGCACTATTCCTATGTCGTTCTGCATTCAAGCATTACATCAAACATAAAGGGGGGATATATTACGAAAGGGTTGGCTTAAAGGCAGCCCTGGTGAGTTACTGGCACTCGCAAATCATAATGGGAAAAGGCATGGCACATGAAAGCATGAGGCCCCTTATTCCTTGTAAAGTTCCCTGTAAATGATTGGTCAGGCCTTTTTATCTATAGTTTTGGCAGGGTTAATCTATTCATATGCGTTGAAAAAATGCTACAATAATCTGGCTAATAATTTAAATTGATAATTTCAAGATTCAAGATTCACTATTTGACTGTATATTGTCTGTACTAAAGGGGAGTAGTCGGATTATTATGGTCTTCCTGTAGAAGGGACATGAATAGGTCAACATGATGTTAGTTAATATTTCTGGTTCAATATCATAGACTTTAAAGGACAAAGGCACACTGAAAAAGTAAACTTGTCTCCAGACTCATCGAAGTGACTAATAAAAATAAACGAGTCAAAAGTTGTCTAACCTATCAGGTTACCATCCCACAAATAGAATCTGGAGCTGGCAAATGCCGAGTTTTGGGCTGCCACATGCCAAGTGGGTCTTCTATCTCCAGCTAGCAGACCCGCTTCCTTGTCACTTAGACGAGTTTATGACCGTCACTTTGAAGAGTCTGGAGACAAGTTTACTTTTTGAGTGCAGAGGCTATCCAATGTCACGATATAAGTGTGCAAATCGATTTTATACAGAGCTAAAACTGGAATCAAAGGTGCCCATTGTACTGTTCTACACCCCTATATACAAATGCCTCCCCAAGTGTCACCCAATGGGCTTTCTTTACTCAATATCAGTAAAACATCACTGGTTACGAATTGACTTTCATCCCTACTCCATTTCACTGTGGCCACAAATCCCTATTGGTATTCATCCATAGTGGTGTAATGTACTATACATACATGTTCTTTGTCGTCAAAGGATCAGCATCAGAATATTAAATGGGACTGTGACACCCTTAACCATTTGTTGTCTGCTTCTTTTTGATCATTTGCTGCTTATCTTCAGTCATCTGTATTTGTATCTACAACAATACATCTATCCAACCATCCATTTTCCATCTAATCATCTATCTATCTATCTATCTATCTATCTATCTATCTATCTATTTATCTATCTATCCATCTATTTATCTGTCTATCTATCCATCCCTTCATTAAAATTCTATCCATCTATCCATCTATCTGTCCATCCATGTATTCGTCCTCCAGTTTGGGATGTGATTCAGAACGAGAAGAATATTGCCATACAAAATAAATCGCGTACTGAGTATCTCTGTACGATCTAGGCCTACAACTGATAGTCCATAGAGATGGCATTGGTGAGTGAAGGGAGTAGGGGCAGGGAGGGGGGAGTAAGAGCTGACAAGGCCTTTCAATTAGACTCCACCACTCATTGACTATTGATTTGCACTTCTCATGTCAGGGTCTGTGTAGAAAAGAACCTCCTTGCATGATTTACTCTGCTTGTGATTAACTACAAATTACCTGTTATATTAATCTGAGATTTTCTCATACCTCAATATGTTAAAGGAGCAATATCACCACTCGCGCAGCTACCACATAATCGACTAGAACAGTACTAGAATTTTGAATGGGATACGCTCTGTTATTATGCCGCTTTGACCTGGCATGCTTTGGCACTGCTAATTATGTTGAGCATTGATGTTGGGTAATTTGGTAGCATGGCACTTTGTTCAGGAACAGAATGCCTCAGAAGTATTCAAATCAGACGGCAAGCATTCGGGCTGATCTTTATGTAATAATATTCTTCTTCTCTTAAAGAATCTAATTTATTCCATAACATTTTATATTTGTTTTGATGTTGAATCCAACAGTTTTATTTATCACACCTGTGAAACATTCTAACCTTTCTCAATGAGAAATCAATATATCCCCTTTTTTCCAGCTATAGTTTAGAAATCAAGCTTTAGATATAATTAAAATGTGTACTAAGAACCCTTCTACAATTGTCTGTTTTCCCAGATAGAGTCAGACTGACGGGAACCAGTTACTGCAGATAATGTCCCGACTACATCTGTGTCATGTTCACTAGTCTGAATGATCTACAAAGAAATATTCAGAAGAACACAAATCTGTGTACACCATACTAGACTGATGATGTGCTGCTAGTGGGGTGTTTGCCCCTTCTATAGACATGCTCAGGATGTGAGGAGAACCACTAAAAGGCGAGTTATAAATACAGGTGAATTATCCACTGTGGGAGGATCGCCTGACAACATGATAAGTAATGTGCACCAATCTAGATGTGGGAAGTAGAAGCCTACACAGCTGGGAAATGTCCCTGGTTTATGAAGGCTGATTGGTGAGAGGGGGTGCTACTAACCCTTTAAGGGCCGCATCATGCTTTATTGTGCTATGCCCATTGTTTTCAAGAGCATGCAGCTCTAGTCAGTCTACTTGGCAGTGCATAATGCATTATGCTGAACTTTCAGTAGTGTATCAATCCTGTAGTATTGGGATGATGCTGGAATGCAGCCCTGAAGAGTTTCTTGCTAGGGCTGCTTTCATGCTTTATATTGACAAAAGGCACACTGAATAAGAGCAATATGTTGCTAAGAAGCAATGATCCAAAAGATGATATCTGAGGAAGCACCACAGAGAAGGAAATTATATTTTGATGGTTCAGGATGATGGTGTAGGAAACAACTTATTGATTTTTAATGCCTAGGGCACTATAATCTTGAACATATATTTCTTTGGCTAGGACAGGCTAAAGTATGTCCTCAGAAAGGGTGGGAAAAAAACAAAGCAACATGCAATATGCATCTCTTTGTATACTGGAAGCCTATACATGACTGACATGGGTTGTATGTGTGTCTCTGAGTCAGATAATGAGAAGACTTGATTATTTCTAAACTTAATCCATGAAGCCCATCTATGACATTAGATTACTGGCACAGATGGCTGTGACGAGCACTAATGTATTTTCCTCTTGAGTCTTTTATCATGATGAGAGAATTGATTTACTTTGTCCATGAAGACCATGAAATGAACTAGGTTTGTTGTTAATTGATAAACTATAATTAGATTTCTGAAATTGTTTGTGATTCCAATCTGTATCATTGAAGCCCCTGCAAAATGATAGCTGCCACACATGATTGTCATTGGCCAAATTTAGAAAAGATTAAATTACTAGAGCCTTCTGATACAATCCTGAAATGTTTATTCTGGTTCTAATATTGAAACTCATTTCTCACATACTATAAAGTGCTTATATACACGGGTATACCTTTTTTAGGGAAAAGTGAAAATCTTGTGGGTATGTATTGCATACTGCAGCATACAAAGATTTCACTGATTTCTACAAATTCCACAAAAATATAACCCCACAAAATAAAGTTTAACCATAGTATATTGCAGCAGCATATGTGAAAGTCATATGCCACCCAACCCTTTCCCAAGTCATATCAATGGTTTCATCTATTTCTTCCCTTTTTCTCTCTATATTTGATATGCCATATTTTACAAGTCATATTTAAGATTGCAACTGTCTTTAAGGGCTGGTTCATATTGACTCTAGCTACAGTCATAAGAGCAATAGCTCCACCAGTGAACTCAGACTCAAAGGCAGCAACTGTATCAACATTTATGTTATGTTAGAGATCTTTGAAGGAAGTATGACTCTTTACATCTTGAGTTTAGAAAAACAGAATGCCTCAGAAGCACTGAAATGAAAGGGTAGCCTTCAGACCCAGGCTCTGCTCTGTATAGTGTTTTTGATGCTGCTCTATGTTATTTATGGGGAGGAGGTTCATTTCTGTCCCGTTTCACTCCTTATATGTGACACACCATGTTTTATCTCATACTTAATTCATCATCTACATCAATATAGTCTCTGAGTTCCAACATGCACCCTCTGATAAATAGTAAGTGTAACAGGCAACTAGGTAAAAGGCCTCTGCAGATAGCAACCTAGTCAACATTGGTCCCTAGAGCCAATATGTGTTTTACTTGGGCCAGCTGGGCTTGTCCATATCTGGGTCATGGTCCAAAGCTTGTCTTTGGGCTTATCAATCCTATGTTCTCAAATGTATGTATTTTGACTATTTTTAAAGTGTCCATAGTATGTATGAGGGCTGTAAAGAATCCCTTGTATATGTCATTCAATGTGTCTTTTTTTTAATTTTTTTTTATATTAAACTTCACATCTAAACTAACCACCTCATTTGAATGTTGCTTGTATCAAAATAGAAAAAAAGAAAATGGCTTATAGGCAGGGTTTTCAGTAGTGACACATCAACTTTCATTCCTAATCCATTTCATGGTGCCCTCAAAACTCCTTGTCTTTATCAGCCTTTGTTTTATGACACTCAGAGAATCCCTTAGTCACTCATTGTCTGCTCGTTCTGTGCAGTTAATTGTTTCTGCTTTTGATAAACAACTAACTCTCAGTTTCATTTCTTGAATGCCTCTTCAGGGTAATATAGAGTAACTGCTTTCTCAAACCAGTGGATTTTTTTAATATCAAAAGAGGAACACTTAAACAGCTGTTAAATGACAAGGCAAATGGCATTGTGTGAAATGGATACTTGTGTTGATGACGTCATAGTCTGCTTGTTTTTTTTCATTTCTCTCAGTTTCCAAAAATTGCAAAAGTGTCTCATTTTACATTTCCCCTACTCAATATTTGTCGCTTGAAAAGCCATCAAATGTCCCCGGTCTGTGTGTAAAGGGGGGAGGAGCTTGAAGTTATTTGGTTTAAGCTCACTTTACCCAATTAGAAATTAGCAAGCCCCACCCGAATATCCATCCACTTACCAAGGCGTTCGACCACGAGTTACTCACCAGGGCTGCATTCATACATAATGATAACAAGGACATATCACATTAAAACACTAAGTTGCCCTTAAAGTGGCATTCTAGGTTCATTGACCAGTGACTCTCTGGCTGACCAAAGAGAGTCACCTGGGGGATTCATAAAGCTCTCTAGGTCATATGACTCGCCATGTGACTCCCTTAGGTCAACCAGAGAGTCACCTAGGCGACCTGGACTCATCTAAACAGGGGAGTCATTCTGGAGGCATCCTGGACTCCCTTTTGATGCTGTTTCCTTTCTCTGTGTACGTAAAGCTTTTCTATTACTGCTCTAGTCAAATAACGAGCATCATGTTGGTGATGAGATTAATGGCATGTGTGAGAAAGAGGTAGGTGGGGGTGGGGTAGGTGGTGAAGAGCTAACAAGGCCTCTTAATTAAAGCTAGACCACTCATTGACTATCGATCTGCACTTCTCATGTTAAGGTCTGTGTAAGGTTCAAACCCTCCATATGGATAATTGACTCTGCTGCACCTTCGCTACAGATCACCTGTAATTGTTTTATTGATCTCAGATTTCTATTTACCTCAACTTGTCAGCCTTGACTTGTTTTATTGATTTCAGATTTCTATTTACTTAACCCTGTCAGTCTGGTATTCTGTGCTAGTGATACATTTTTCTGGGATTTCAGCGATATGGTAACAGGTCACTTTGTCATGAAAGAAATCCCTTGTTCAAATACTTATGCCATGTCAGTAATAGAGATTTCCTCAAATGAACAGATCTTATCCTTGCACTGATGGATTGTTGACCCTTTTACCGAGTCTCTGTCCCTCTTTTTCTCCCTTTCCCTTTCTCACAGTAACAATTCCTCATACACGTTTTGTTCTCTCCTATCTCATTCTATCTCTGAATTTCTCAAAACTCCTTATCTTTCTCTCGGGCTGTTACTCTCCATCTCATTATTTGATCCAAAACTTTCAAGTTTTGCCTTTGCCTTAATAATATTCGTTTACCAGACAGACTGAGACTCACAGACGCCATTTGTCATGACAATATCCATGTTACATTCAGTTGTCTGTATTCAGAAGAACAAAAACATCAGTTTACACGATACACTGATGATGTGCTGCTTAGCTGGCTCCGCTGTTCTGCATGCACAGCTTGTGTAAGGCAACTAAAAGACGAGTCATGAAAATGGACCAATTATCAGCACCAGGATGATTGCCTGACAACATGATAAGCTGTGTGAACCAATCTAATGGGAGCTTACTGAGTGAAAAAACCTTGTCATAGGGAGAAGATGGGTTAGGGTGGGCTGGGGTGTCACCAAGGAGAAACAGCTTGTGATGATACTGGAGGAAATATCAAGGAGAATAATCATACTTGGCACCTTTTCCTGTGGCACCCCAACTTCATGATAGAAAAGGCCCTTTTAGAGATATGTTATCCTTTATCTACCTCCAACAGCCAGTGAGGTTCAATTTAAGTGTGAAAAGAGGATGTCAAATATCACGTAATCTTTGCTCTTGTGGAAATGGAGACCCTGAGTGAAGAACCTACCCGTTAGGGATGGCATTGTGCTATTATATTGTTATGCCATTGGTCAGCTTGATAGATGAATGCAGCCCTCGCCAGTTACTCTACAATGCTGTTTTGATGCATGACTTTGTGAGTGTATCTACCCCATGGGCTTGGCATGAGCTCAGCCCGCCCAGCTAAGAAAAATATGTTAATTTGCATCAAAATAATGTTTATAACGTTATATAAGGTTTTGCCATGATAAGGAGGCATAGAAAACGTTATATAGCATTTAATACTTTTTTTTTGTTTACTAGGAGGGCTTATTGGTTGGTTTGCACATTGTGACAACTCAGATGTGAGTTAGGGTGAGACAAAATTAAAAACTGTCAGTACGCAGTAGCATTGAGTTATTCACCCCCACTGCGTTGGTGCATCATGTTGACAAAATTAATGTAACCTTTACAGCAGAGGGGATACTGATTAGAATCGCCATCACCATAAATTGCCCACAATTATCCTTTCTTCCTCTCCAGGGTTGGTGGTGCTTGTAACACTTGGCAAGCTGTAGAACTGCAATCAGTGCCAACATGTGGCTGCCCTTCCAGGTAGACAGGTATTGAGTGTAGGCAGCAGTAACTCATGGGGCCCTGGATGGGGGGTCCCCATGTAGCATGTTGACTTTATGAAATAGCCATGTCGCCTGTCACTTAATTCCCCATGTCCCATGTCTCCTGTAAAGACTTTCCATATCTCATTTTAAGAAGAGACACTGTATGTTATGTCTCTTCTTTTCTTACTTGGCAAATCCAAGTTCAAATGATGCTCATGTTGCCATGAGAAGTTTAGTGGTATAGACCCATTCTTATAGTATCAGGGGATGACGTTTATCATGCTGTGCAAGGCGCACTGAAGAGTTCTTTCTGTCATTTCTCTGCCCGGATAATTTAAATCTACAATATTAATGCCACTCACAGGCCATGAAAAAATATTAGGTTTTCCTCGGCCAGATTTAGTAACAGTTATTATATGGATGCTGTGAGTTCATTTTTGCTCAAGTGCTGTAATATTGACAATTGATTTGAATTATCTCAGCACTGAAATATTTATTGGTGATATGCTGATTGAGTTTAGTTGCATCATTTAGGTACCATTTAATTATGGCTAGTATATTTTGCTGTGACAAAGGCCTATCTCAATCGTCAAGTGCACCTGGTCTGTAAAGGCCTCTCTTTCCCATTATGCTTTATACACCCTAATCATATGTACTTGAGCACGCTTAATATTGCACCTGTCTTCAAAGGCATGTCAATATTGCATATACCTCAGACTAAGAGAAAGACCCTTCAATGCATGCTGAAATGTGATATGGACCTGTGAAGATAGCAGCACTCTTTACATCTGGGGTTTAAAAAAACAGACTCCTCACCGTTCCTCAAATCAAAGGGAAGCCTTCAGGGCAGGACACTATAATGTTTTTGAAGCTACTTGATGTTATTTATGGGGATGAGGGCCTTTTCTGTCATATTTCACCCTTATATGTGACGGTCTATGTTTCATCTCATATTTAATTCATAATCTACATCAATATTGCAGGTCCCTTGTCTCTAACGAGCAGGCTGTGCTTAAAGTAAGTGGAACAGGCAACGAGATAAAAGGTGGATGTGGATGACAAGCCCTTGAGGCATGTACAGTAACATTGTCTATTAGACTAGAAGTGCAGGTCTCCAGAATGGCAAACGATGTACGTTTGAAGAATCATGACATACACCATAGTTCTTCGGTTATGTCAAATACAAAAAGTTATAGAATATAGGCTTAGAAGTTAGATTCAAAGAGAACTCTGTTGGAAAGGCCTTCATACTTTAACCATCACTCCAAGCCTGAATCTCAAAGTGTTGGCTGTGTATGAAATAATACTATAGGCCGATGTGACAAGAAGGGTGACTTAAAAGTTGTGTTTACATTGATTTCAGCAGAATCCTTATAGGATTGCTCTAATGGCTATGTTTACGAACATCTATAGTAGTATAGTATGTATCGGAACGGGACTATAGTTAAGTACTGTTTATTACTCAATCGACATGCAGCCAATCAGAGGCCTCCATTTGGTCACGTGACCCGTTGCCATGGTAACGTGACCTACTTAGGGCTCTCAGCCAATCAGAAGCCAGCATTCTGGGTGACCTACTGACCTACTTAGAAGCTCTCAGCCAATGAGAGGCTGGCATTCTGGTAACTATGGTAACGTGACCTGCTTACGTCACGTGACCTACTTAGGCTCAGCCAATCAGAAGCCGGCATTCTGGTAACTAGGGTAACGTGACCTACTTAGGGTTTGTTTGTAAACAACACCACGTGGCTCTCTTGTTTGTAAACAACACCACGTGACACGTGACTGTTTGTAAACAAACAACGTATATTTTCGAATAAAAAAGCACATCTGTAACTACGCGCGTTCTCATTCAAACACTATAACACTATCATACCGTAGCAGCAGCAGGTAGGACCGGAAGAAAAGCAAGCGCACGAGCAGAAGCGACGACACCATTTGCACCATCCGGCCGTCGCGTTGGTAGCCCTACTACCCGTCGCGCGTTCCACTGGAGCGGCTTTAAGAGTGACAAATGACGATTCTTTGTCGACGCGACTGCTAACATCAGCATCGGCAGCAGCATCGGCAGCATCGGCAGCAGCATCGGCAGCAGCGGCAGCAGCCTCGGCAGCAGCGGTAGCAGCAGTAGCAGCAGCGGCAGCAGCAGTAGCGTGAGCATTAGCAACAACAGCAGCAGCGACAGTAGCAAGGGCGGCAGAGCGGGCACTAGTAGCGTTATCAGCGGCGTCATCGGCAGCCGCAACAGCATCAGCAGCAGCAGCGTCGGCATCGGTGGCATGAGTAGCTGCATCGGCGGCAGCAACAGCAGCAGTCACAGCCGCAGCGGCAACAACAACAACGTCATCACGACCCGCGTCACTAACAGCCGCAGTAAATGCAGCAGTAGCACGCTGAGCAGCACTAGCAGCAGCAGTAGCAGAGGCTACAGCATCAGCTTCACATTCGCGCGCCGCTTCGTCATTCCGCTTCATGTCACGGTAGCAACTTTCCATCACGAGGATCTGCAAATTGAGGCGCGGCGCTGGTGGTGGTAGTAGTAGTAGTAGTAGTAGTAGTAGTAGCGTGAACGATGATGACGATGCTGAATGTGGTTTCACTCCCCTTATATACCCTTACGCCCCGCCTTTTTTCAAGCCACCGGCCAGCTGCCCCTTCACGGCAGGTCTTTAGATCAGCCTTAAGTCGCTTACTACGTGGCTCATCATCCCTCTAATCGCATTTTCCAGCCGCCAGCCGGCTGTCTGCTGATGACAGGCGAGGGTGATTTGTTTTTTTCTTTAGATATAAGCCGCTTACCACACGCGCACCCTCTAGTCACAGACAGAGTGACAGAAAGGGAGGGGGTCGCTTTGTTCACGCTACCTGTAGTTGTTTTTCTATACACACGCTGAGCCCATGACCCGTTAATCCTTTATACAGGTAACACGCGTTCAACTAATTACCCTATTGTATGACAGTCGGTACACGGATTTAATTTTAAACCGCCTTCCCATCTGGGATCCATGTCTGGCGGGGTGGAAGGATCCAGCTGAAAAGTGTGATTAGGGCTTTTGTTTCTCTTATGCTAGCAGCAGGTCAGCATGCGACAGCTGAAAATGTCAGACTCGCCGCTCCTATAAAAGACTGAGATGCGTCTCTCTTTCCACACGCCCTTCTACCATCGCCGCCGACACCGCCACCGCCGGCCGGCCAGCCGACCGCCGCCACCGCCTGCAGTCACCGCCATCACGCCAGCAGGGAATTTCGAGCTGAGTCTGCTTATTGCTTATTTTTTTTCTTTGAGCTTTTTGTTTTCTTAAATTTGTATTTTCACTCAGGCTTTTTTTGTTTCGGAGGAAAGAAATATGGCGCTGCAGAGGGCGCGAGTTTCTAAAAGACGGTCGCGCGAACAAAGCGCTCTCCTCAACTGCCCGGCTATTTTTTTATCTCAAAGGAGAGAGCGTCACGTAGTTGAGGTTCACGCTTCTCTTGAGGCGTACCGAATTCTCGAGAAATGCAAAGCTGAGCGCCATCGTCGTTATACAAGAGCGGAAAAGGAAAACGTAGCGACATGGCCGAGAGCCGTCTTCTCAGAACAGCATTTACTCTACTATTGCATAACAGCTGCTCTCAGCGCCCCCACTCGTTGGGCGTTTCATGAAAAGAAAGAGCGCCGCTACTCTCCTCACCCTGCCTCCTCTTATAAAGTGAGAATAAGTGCTATGAAACGATTCGACAAGCCGATCGGTTTCTTGGGAGCGACTGCAGCTCCCACTCGGTGGGCGCGCGTTGTGGCCGACGTGAACACGGTCTCTAAACGTTTCGACGTCGTCACTTGTTATCCCGCATATTGCAACGCAGCCGAATTGAAGAAGATAGGGACGCACTATTTTAAACCATACGCTCCAATATGTATTTGTCACCGCCGCGCTCACACGCCTTATTGCTTTTTCGAGACGATCGTGTCACAACACAGAAATAGAAAAAAAAACGGCAAAGCGACGAGCTTTGCCTAAATGATCAAAAAAAAAAAAAAAAAAAAAAAAAAAAACTAATCTCCTCCTCCTCCTCCTCCTCCTCCTCCTCCTCCTCCTCCTCTTCTTCTTTTTTTAAAAAAAAATAAATATTTGTATCAGACTCCTCTGGAGTCTGATACAAACATTTATGACTATTGAGTGAAAATAGAATTTTATCGCAAAAAAAAGTCACTTCTGCCGCCGCTACTGTGACACCGGCCGGAATCAATAAAAAGGTCGGCGGACTTTTCTCCACAACCATTCACCACCGACCGTTCGAGTGAGAAACACAGCAGACAGTCAGACACACAACCGCTCTCTGACGCGTCCTGAAAAAAAAACAAAAAAAAATGTCCAGTAGTAAAAGCAAACTCTTCACAGAAATTCATTTCAACGCTCGACTACAAGGACCCTTTAGTTGTATCATTAGCGGTCCGTCGGGTTGTGGAAAATCGCGCTTGGTGGATCAATTTCTGAGCGACGTGAACAATTTGGTCACGCCGCCGGTGGAAAAGACTTTTTACCATTACGGCGAGTGGCAACCTCTGTTTGAAAAAATGGCAAATCGGTACGGTGTGGAATTCAGAGAAGGTCTTCCTAGCAAAGAGTCTATAGCGGGAGACGTGGAAGTAGCAGAAGACGCTGTACGACCCCACACTCTACTGATATTGGACGATCTGATGAGCAGTTCCAATCAGCAAGTGGTAGCCGACATCTTTACTAAATACTCGCATCACTGGAACGTGAGCGTCATATACATCACTCAGAACCTCTTCCAGAAATCACCCGACTTTCGAACTATGAGTCTGAACGCTCACTACATGATCGTTTTCAAGAACCCGCGCGACATGGGGCAAATAGCTAGTCTGTCTCGCCAGGTGTTTCCGTCCAACGCGGCGGCCCTCTCTAGTATATTTACCCATGAACTCAAGCGACCTCACTCATACCTCCTCCTGGACTTCAAGCAGTCAACACCTGACGATCTGAGAATACGCTCCTCTTTGACGGCCATACACTCTCAGCTAGTGTTCGTACCGCTAGACAAAAAAAAGAACAACAGAAAGCAGTAGCAAAAAAAAAATGTCTTCTCATCTACTCGAAAGACACTTTGGTACTCTCAAGCACTTAGCTAAGTGCTCGCCAAAGGACTGCTCGCATCTAATAGACTCTGGAAGCGACGAGCTGATCGCAGCGTTGAGTGAGATCTGTCACAATTTACTGGTAGGGAACATCCCGCTCAGCGACAAACAACTGGACAAGCTTCGAGAATCGGCTGACGTGTTGAGGGAGGTCGGCAAAAAATCTACGCCCATCAAAAAAAAGAGACGCGTCTTGGTACAAGAGGGAGGTTTCCTCATTCCGGCTCTCATAGGGATGGCCTTACCGCTTATAAAGAGCATTCTCCGTATATGAGACACGTCATTCGACACCTACTCGCCGACAGCACCACCACCACCACCACCACCACCGCTACCGCCACCACCAGCGTCATTGCCACCGGCGTCCCCATGACGGACTCAGAGCAGCAACAACACTACAAACGTTTAGCGCTCGTGGATCCTGAGACGCTCTACAAATCATCACGAGCAGGTCTACTTCATCATGTGCCCGCTGCTGCTGCTACTACTAGCGCTGCTACTACTGCAGTCGCTGCTGCTAGTACTTCTACTGCTCCAAACCTTCCTCCTCTTCCTGATGAGCGCACTGAAAAGAACGAGAGTTCCGCTCCTGCCACCGCCGCCCGCCTACCCGCCGACATGGCCTATTACCACAAGCAGGCAGAGCAGTCCCTTCATCCCGACGCGGCCTTGCACCAGGTGCTACAGTTTATCTACAGGGACTTGGATTTAGTGTTGAACGACCCCACTTTGGAATCGCGCGAGAAAATGTTGAAATACCGAAGGTTGTTGAATAGATTGCAATTTTTTCTCGCGAATCCCCACAACAGCAACATCTCTTCGTCCTACTCTTCTTCGCCCCCGGCTCACCTCCGTCAGTCTGCTGAAGAGGCCAGCGCGTCCCTACTCGAGCGGTTGGCGAACCAAGTTCCCAAGAGGAGTCGCCGCCGGACCGTGGAGCTGTACAAACAATTGGAGAAATCCGGAGTGATCAAGTGGAACGAGGACGGGGCGGTGCGCGAGATGTCGGGTCGGAGAATACCACCTGAGCAGCGCATCAACATAGTGGACTTACTGAACGACGCCGCCAGGTTCAGGAAGACGGCGCCCAGACCGGCGGGCTACTCGCCGTTCACGAAAGCGCTGCGCGAAGCGGTTCCCACCACAGACGCCTTGATCGGAAACCATCTGTATAAAGCGAGCGGACCTGGCCAAAGTTTGGACACACGGCTTGCTGACAGAGGTCGGAAACGACCGAGCTTCGAATCGGAAGAAGGAGAAGCAGCAGCAGCAGCAGCAGCAGCAGTAGCAGCAGCAGACTCTTCTCTGCAGGTGGTGGACGATCAATCCTCTGACGACGAGGAGGACGACCGTGAACTTTTCCAAACTCCGACTTCCTATAGGAGCGCGCCGCGTAGTAAGAAAAGGAAAGCGCGCAACCGCCTAGCGGCGAGCTCGTCTTTCACGCCCTCAAGAGACCCGCGATGGGCAAACCAGTGAAGAGACTGACCAAGAAGGAAAAAGAAAAGAAGCGCGTAGTAGCTAGATATACCGACGTCAAAGCGCCCTCCAGTTTCACTAGCGTGACTAAACTCCAGAAACAGCATTTTCGCCACCTGAACCCGGCCGTCATCCGAGACGCTTTAGTGTCGCTGGACGCCTACACTAAACATAAACCCATTCGGAGAAAATTCGCAAGGAACAAGACTATAACCGGCGCAATCGATCAGCAGTGGCAGATAGATCTGATGGACATGCAAGCTTTGGCGTCTCACAACGACCGCTTCCGGTACGTGGTGACGGCGATCGACGTTTTCTCTAGGTACGCGTGGGCCGTTCCCATTAAATCCAAGAGCGGCGCTGATGTCACCGAGGCCTTCCGAGAGATGACAGGCCCTGGCGAGAGACGACCGCGCACTGTTCAGACAGACAAGGGGAAAGAGTTTTTGAACAAGATCTTTCAAGATCACTTGAAGAGCGAGGGCATAGAGTTCTTCACTGGCGAGAACGACGACATCAAAGCTAGTCTAGTGGAGCGCTTGAACCGCAGTCTGAAGGAGAAGCTGTGGCGTTATTTCACACACAAGCGCACGTATCGCTACGTAGACGTGCTGCACCATGTAGTGTCTTCTTACAATCGCACTCACCACAAGACGTTGAAAATGGCGCCGGCTCAAGTCAGCTCGGAAAACAGCGAAACAGTTTTCTACCGACAAGATCTCCCAACTAACAAACAAATCGACGAAATATGGAAAAAGAAGAAAAAAACAAAGACGTCCGCCGTCGACGTCATCGCTCCGGGTGACAGAGTGAGGATGTTGAGAACCAAAGGCGCCTTCGACAAAGGGTACGAGGGAAACTGGCGCGAGGAAGTGGTGGACGTTGCTAACACGTTGGGAAGCAGAGGGTTCGAGCTGAAAGACGACAAGGGCGAGGAGATAAAAGGCGTCTTCTACCCGGAAGAGGTTCAGAAGGTGTACAAGAGTCGTTACGACAAGAACTACCTGATAGACGAGGTGTTGCGCCGCAAGACCGTCGACGGTAAAGAGTTAGCTTTCGTACGTTGGTTAGGTTACGACGACAAGTTCAACGAGTGGATCCCCGTCAAAAAAATAACGTAACAAAATGAACATCACTCTACCTAGCAACAGCTCTATGGAGTATTATCCTGACAACAGCTTGACGTCTTTCCGAACTCACTTCGACTCGCCGCTCCTTCTGCCCGAAGCGTACGAAGCGGCTCTGACTGAGATCATCCTCCCTACAGAATGGACTAACGTGCACGACGACGACTTGATCATCGTTGTTCCTCTGCGCACCAAAGGTTCGCTAGAGGAGGCGATCCAGGTTTTAAAAGAAACTAATTTCTCCGAAGGAAAAAAACCACAGGTAGACTGGAAGAGAATGAAAAACGCGAACGGTCTGAGCAAGCTAACGTTCAGCTCAAAATTCCCGCTGAACTGGAAGGAAGCGAGCTATGTAACGGTGGAAGAGATATCAGACACGTCGGAAGAGCAGCAATTGAAACCGGAAACAAAAAGGTTCAAGAGAGAGGTCGACTTGAGACAGACGAATGCCGTATACAAGCAGTTCTTGTCCCCGGCGGTGAAGAAGAAGACGATCAGCCATCAAGCAAGACAGATGATCGAAAAGATGGAGAAGGACATGGGAGTGCGCAGTTTCATGCCAAACATATTCGAGATACCTCCTATTTTCACCGGAAGCAACCACACCCTAATCGAGCGCTTGAGTGAGACGTTGCGAGATGACAGACTAGAGGGCGACAGCTTCTTGCTCAAACCGATGCGGATCTTATCGTACGACGCCAAGACGAAACGCGTCACCATCAAACCGCCGAGACACTGTGCTGTCCTGCTGAGTCAGCATCTCGCATGCGTTCTAGGCTTCGGAGAGAAGACGTGTTTCGCGTCGCCGACTACCGGCGCCTACTCGATGGATGTTTACGGGGACGTGCACTCTGTGTACATATACACCGACATGATCCAGGAGAGACGTGTGGGCGACATGCAAGTGCCGCTGTTGCGCTGCGTGGCGGTGGACAGAGGCGGAAAGCGTCGAGGTGGCGTGCAAGCTATCAGTTTTCCCCATTTGGATTATTTCCCCTTGAAATCCAAGAGGTTTACCGAGGTCGGCATCTATTTAAGAGACCGATCCGGTCATTCCATCCCATTCGGTAGAGGCGAGGTGACCGTGACACTTCATCTGAGACCTATTGAGCGCTGAAAGAGAGAAAAATGATGCGTCAACGCGTTCCGTACTTTCCACCCAGGCGCACCGACTTCGGCAGAGGGTACAGCGATTACTACAACGCGCAGCTGGGCAACGGCGTGACCGTGTACAGCGGGCGCTCTTTCCAGAGCGGGCACGGTTTGGGCGGCGCTCTGTTAGGTCTGATGCGCTCGGCTACCCCGCTATTGAAGTCGGTGGGAAAAACGCTGCTCCGCGCCGGTGTGGGCGTAGCTAAAGATGTGCTGGCGGGTCGGACTTTAAAGAGCAGCGTGAAAGACCGAGGCGCAGGCGCTCTGAAGAGACTGGCGAGTACGGCGTTCTCGGGAGGAAAGACGTCTGTCGCGTCTAAGAAAGGGTCGAAACGTCGTCGTGGGCATTCCCCTCAGACGGGCGGTGGCTCTTGCAAGAGACGTAGAGGGGATGTATTCGACCGGTAAGCGCCTAGGCGTTCAGGTATAAATAAAAAGACTGGAGGGGGCCGGCGTCAGTCTGTCGGCCGCGTGAAGAGAGAACACAATGGCTTACGTACACGAGAGCAGTAACGAGTGCGCGCTCTCTGAGCTCGACCTGCACACCGTAGCGCCGACTCAGACTACTATCTTAAAGTCGTCTTTCCTGGGGATAGAAACAAAAAACTCTTTAGAGGATGGAGGTAACATAAATTTCACCATCAACAAGTCGCAAGAGTACACAGACCTGAACGAGAATTACCTTCATCTGGAATGTCAAGTGCTAAAGGACGGAGCGGCGATCGAGGCCACCGACGCGGTAGCTCCGGTGAACAACTTGGCTCACTCGCTCTTCAAAGACGTCCAAGTCTCCATCGGCGGTTTCAAAGTGTCTGGCAACACCGAGACCTACCCTTACCGAGCTTACTTGGAAGGGTTACTCAACTACAACAAAGACGTGAAGGACGGCGTCATGAGCGCCCAGGGGTGGCATGAAGATACGCCCGGTCAGTTTGACACGTTGACTGACGCGAATGCGGGGTACAAAGCGCGCAAGAAGCTAATCTCCAACAAGCGCTTTTCGCTGATGGCGCGACTGCACTTTGACCTGGCTCATCAACCGAAGCTCATCGTTGGAGAGACAGAAATCAATCTCACTCTGAAACAAGCGGCGCCCTCTTTCTATCTGATGTGCGCCGCTGACGGAGGCTACAGCTTGAAGATCTACAAAGCAAAGCTCTACGTGCGACGCGTGCTGGTGGCGGACGCTGTAGCGGAAACGCACGAGAGAGCGGTGATAGAACACGGGCCCTTCGACTACCCGGTGAACAGAGTGGAGGTGACGACCTACGCCATCCCTCAAGGTAACAGAGATCACAGCTACACGCACTCCAACACAGGCCAGCTTCCCAAGTCGATGATGATTTGCTTCCTTGACCACGACGCCTTCAACGGTAGCTACACCAAGAACCCGTTCGAGATGAAGCATTACGACATCAGCTCGCTTCAAGTGATAGTGAACGATCAGAAAGTGCCGAACGACGCCTACGTGCCCGACTTTAAGACCAAAGCGGCCGTGAGAGAGTACTTGGCGCTACACACGGAAACGGGGATGTACGAGGGCGCGCGCTCTTGCGGTATTTCATACGAACAATTCCTGAACGGTTACACGGTGTTCCCCCTCGACTTAACCCCAGACAGATCGCACGACGGGTGTCGCGTGAACCTTATAAGAGCGGGTCAGCTGAGGGTGGAAGTCAGTTTCCGCTCGGCGCTACAAGCGACAACAACGGTGCTACTCTACTTGGTGTACGACAACGTCGTCGAGCTGACCCGAGATCGACACCCCGTCACCGACTACCACATGAACTGAAGACAAGACGGCGGTACTTGGCGTATCGTATGAACACGCTTGAAATAAGCAGAGTGTTGAAGGAAAACGTTCACACAAAACATCGTTTCCTGGGCGTTTTCTCTTGTGACACTATTCCGAAGCACCCTATCAAAGACACTTGTTTCGTGAGCAACACAGATCCGCAACATTTACCAGGTCAGCATTGGGTGGCGTTTTACGTGTCGAGCACGGGTGAAGTGTACTACTTTGATTCCTTCGGCTTACCGCCGCTGAGTGCGGAGTTCTTGTCTTTCGTGGAACGCTCTGCTCCGTTCAAGTGGCAAAGAAACCGCATTCAACTACAAGACACTTCTGCTGACACCTGTGGACCTCATTGCGTTCATTTCCTAATTGAAGCATGTCGAACAAGAAACCCCAAGAAGTGCGTCATGCGCATGAGCAAAATCCCAAAGCTGAGCGACCGGGTCGTGAGTCAGAAGCTATCGATGATGCTGTTGTGACGGGTTGTTGCGATGGCGGCCGTTTCATGGAGGCAAAGATTCTCTGCCTTGCCGAAATGGTGTTGGATTTATCCAAAGTCGTGCAATGTCTATTGGAGAAAAGTCGTCCGGGGTGTGGTGGTGCGAGTGACGGCGGCGTGAGACTTTGCGGCCTGTTGAGTTGCTGCAAATCGAAGAAGCGAGCTAAAAAAGCATAAACTTGTGTGTTTTTTCTGATTGAAAATGAAGAAATAAAGAATAAAATGAAAAGAAAAGAAATTATCTTGTTGTGTTTTTATTTCTATATATAAGTTACATAACTTTTTTTTGTTTGTTTGTTTACAAACAGTCACGTGTCACGTGGTGTTGTTTACAAACAAGAAAGCCACGTGGTGTTGTTTACAAACAAACCCTAAGTAGGTCACGTTACCCTAGTTACCAGAATGCCGGCTTCTGATTGGCTGAGCCTAAGTAGGTCACGTGACGTAATTAGGTCACGTTACCATGGTTACCAGAATGCCGGCCTCTGATTGGCTGAGAGCTTCTAAGTAGGTCAGTAGGTCACCCAGAATGCTGGCTTCTGATTGGCTGAGAGCCCTAAGTAGGTCACGTTACCATGGCAACGGGTCACGTGACCAAATGGAGGCCTCTGATTGGCTGCATGTCGATTGAGTAATAAACAGTACTTAACTATAGTCCCGTTCCGATACATACTATACTACTATCTATTATGAGATTTATGGGACAATTAACTCTCAAATACTCTATATTAGAATGCAAGACTTTTAGGCTATATCTATGTATTTCTCAGTCACCCTTCAGAAATGTTCAAAAACCTTATCAGTAACTTTTCTGAAAAGTCACCCTTTCTTGCTGCATTAGTCTCTAGTATTGTGTTACCTTTACGTGGTATTAATACCACCAGGGCACAACAGCTAGAGAGGGTAGTTGTTAGCTTTGTATTAAATTGTAATAAGAGTGGGTGTGTCTGTATGAGAAAGGTGTGGGAATTAAGATAGACAGACTGTTGTGGGTCCCGATACCCAGTCAACAAAGGGAGTAACAAAGAAGCATTATCACTGTCAGAGATGCACAGTGTAAAGCATTTATTCTGTACAAATTGAATTGAGAGCTTAGAACAGTTTCATTGGAGATGCAAGTATTGAATGTTTAATGAAATCCAGAACTGCAGCACTGTATTATAAATAAGAGCTGTTTGTTGCATTTATCATTAGATGTGCATGTTGAATCTCAAAGCTATGATTATTTTGAAATATAGTATGAATAAAAATGGTTTTCTTGGCTAACACTATATTATAGATATGTAGGCTAATATGTTGGAATGAACTTTTTTTTCATGTCCAGTTTATTTTATCTAAGCATTTTTACTAGCACATAAACAATAGGTAGTAATACATAATATGTCAGCAATGTACATTAAATATCTAAGGATGTGCCATCTGGTATAATATGATTCAATGTAATGGTAAGTTAGCTTCATCTATACTTTCCTCCTACAAAGGCATATGACGGCAACATACTTAACAAGTTGAAGCCTACGCTTACACAAAAGGCCATAGGCCAAGTGTTATAGACTCAATTATCAATGAATGGTGCACAATGTACACAATGAACTCTGCTAAGTGGACAATTGTATTCATTAAATGATATATAGTCAAAAGTACCTCAATTTAGTGATGTCACAGTTCATAGAATACAGCTACATTGTATTAGGAAGGGTTAAGGAATATCAATGCCAGTACTTCTCATCTTCACCTCCTAATAAAAATCTGTCTGCTTGTTCATTGAGCATCACTAGGGACACTGACGGGTATCTCCTAAGAAACCCCACCCCCTAGTGAGTGACAGCTGACCTCACTCACAACCTTATCACAACCTTATCTTTCTAATCCCCAGCGCAAAATGCCACAGACTTACAAAGGCACAGCACACCCTGCCTCTCTTTTGACATCTGTAATATCCATGATCTGTGGGAAGAAAAGAAAGAAAGAAGATCTCTGGAGATCGGGTATAAAGGAATGTCCATGACAAGACAGGCAACCTACCGCAATTTCCTTGTAGTATCATGCAATGCTATTGATGTCTACAGTAGGTTTTAGGGCCTGATTTGGCTTAAGGTCACTCAACTTTGATTGACTTAAGGTTGAAAGCAAATATAGATTTCTTTTCAAAAGGGCTCTATGCAAATCCCAAATGACTGTTTTATGTTTCTACTGAATTCTTTGACATGAATAAATTGCTCACTTACTTACCAAATTTTGCTCTTATAGTAATATAAAATGTTACAAAAGTATAAGCTCTTCATTTCTCTGCATATACAAATTTCCAAATTCCCAAATGTCAATACTTTCAACCTTGTAACAGTTTACAAAAAGAAGAAAAGCTAAATAACCAACAAAGGT
Organism: Harmothoe impar; assembly: GCA_947462335.1. Taxonomy (NCBI): domain Eukaryota; kingdom Metazoa; phylum Annelida; class Polychaeta; order Phyllodocida; family Polynoidae; genus Harmothoe; species Harmothoe impar. The sequence continues at coordinate 19,825,954 of OX381719.1, forward strand.
TTTGGTTATAAAGGACTCGAAATGTCAGGAAAGGATTTTAGATTTTGCAGATCAAAGCTTGTTACAACTAAAATGAAACACACTTCAATGTAAAACATAACCTAATGACCAGAATCGATTGTATACTAGAATCTGCTGAAGTAATTATGCATTTCAGCTGAGGATTAGGCAAGGTAATGACAAAAGAATTAAAATGTCAATGAAATTTGTATTCTGGAAATGAAAGCAAATATTTTTTTAATAGTTTTATGTGAAACAAAAATAAAAGCCACCTAACTATGAAGCATACCCCTTGTGACTGGACCTATTCCTGAATCAAAATCTGCCATAATGGCAATGTATTACAGCCAGATTTCCCAACAAAACAAGCCAAGCTCCTTCTTTATCACGTTTCTCTCATCTGGTGTATTCAATTTCACCAAGATAATGAGACCTCCCTTTCCTTCCCTGTACATGCCCCTTCGGCAGACAATCACGTTTCTCATCTCTATCATGTAATTATGGCCTCACCCATGTATGATGATGATGTCTGTGATATGACGGAAGTCTCTCATTGATAAGGGTGGGAGAGGAAGCAGTGGTGTGTGAGATATAGGGTTGTGGTTTGGCTGTGACTGCTTTGTGACTATAGTAGATAGGACAGTCAGGGACCGCATTCACGGCCCTGTATCTGTCACAGTTTTAACAGCCCAACTGGATTCATTGATTTCTCAGCCAAAACATAACACCTGGCATATCAGCCAAAACAATAACACCTGGCATATCAAGGTAAAGAGGATGATTGAGTCTTTATTCCCAGGGTACAGACTATAGATAATGAGATTTTAATTGGTACATTAAGTGCAACTGCTGTGTCAGCAAGTGAATTGGAACCACATTTCCAGGACAGGTACTGGTGCTAGCTATACAGAAAGCTCAGAAAAGGCTCAATCTTTCTCAATAATACTTTAAGATATGGTTCAAATCGACTCTATACTGACTGATATTTTATATTGTGCAACAGTAATAACTACTTAAATTATGTATAGATCCATCACTTTTGTTGCAATTTCTATATCTTAGAACCACCTCGGCCCCCTGTCACCAATTAGTATAAGATCCCCAAATAAGAATATTTTGGTTTAGGCTAAAAATGTGTGGGCTATTTTGAGCTATAATCATTTCCCTAAGAATGATTGATTACCCTAGAAGTGTCACCTCCACTAAAGTGTCCCATGTAATATCAATCAAGCACCACACATGATATGTGAATAGTTGACCCAAGAGAAAAGACTATATTTAATCCAATGCGGAAAAGACCAATCCAACTTCCAAGCATGTGTAATGGTAGCACCACTCACAGGTGAAGGAGAGATGTTATGGATTGCGTTGGAGGCTAATGCGTAGAGAGAAGATAGGCTGGCTTTGTGAATTGGCAATTGATTGTAGCTAGATAGGATAAGGGAAGAGAGTGTTAGAACATCGGGGTAAAGCCTGGATCTGGGTGGGGAGCCATAAGACGGGGAGTAGCAGGGGACAGGTTAGAGGATGTAGGAGGTAGGAAATATCTGTAGCTACAGCCAGAGATCTTTTGTAATTTCCACAGATCTCATCTACACCATTTCCTGTGCATTATCCTCAACATCATGATTTCTTAGTTAAGCCCTGGTTGATGATATACCAATTCACGATTGTATCATTACATTATTAAACAGGTCTCTCCCAGTAAACACAACTACATTGGTCAGACGTAAATCTACATAGAATTTTGGTCTGAATTTTAGAAGGTTTATGAACGTCAAAATGTTAATGTTTATTTACCACTCTCAAACCTACAGATCTGATCTATGTAGCTCAGACGTAAATCTACATTCAACTGGGATTTAAACACTTTACATATAACTTTTCATAGTGGGATTCAGACAAAGACTTTCTTACAAAATAACCACTAGAATGTCATTTCATCCTATATACATGTAGTATATTCTTGTACAGCATCACAGTATAGATCTGTTGAACAGCTTGGGCTGCAGAGAGGCTTTGTATTTGTTCTGTTACCACAAATGTGGTGTCCGCTCAGTAAAGTGCCGCAAAACACATATTCACGCCCAAAATTTAATCTACTCTCCTTTATATATAAATATACTATTGAATATGGTTTATTTGCATGATATTGAATTCATGATTAATGAGAATTGACTGCTTGAATGTGGTAGATTTGTTAAAGAGCTGTAACATTCTCTCTATTATTGATAGTGCTGTCACCTAGTGTGACACTAAGAAATCATCTACCTACTAGAAGTTGAAAAGTTTATTACCTATAGTTATGTCTGAATGAGACGGATAAACGTATATCAGACCTTTTGGTTGGAAAACGACCTAGAGAAACCTCTGAGCTATGTTGGAACTATGTAGAGTATATACCGAGCTGTTTTGGCTGAAATACAATCACAAAACAATAACTCTCTCTTATCAGGTTTCCCTCAGGAAACTGAAGCTTGGAATTATTAGTTTTTTTTCTCCTGATGTGTTGTTTGTTGTTTTACCACATTGCTCAACACATTTGTCAGTGTTTGAGGAAAAAATGACAAAACAGGATACCATGAGCTTTCATTGCCACACTTTGTTGTTGACACAACGTCACAGCCCTATACAAAGAAAGTGTAATATGTATATATAATATCTTAACGAAGGAAAGAGGGGAGCCCTATACATATTGAATAACATCACACATATATTTGTAGAATGCGGGTAGTAATGACAAGGTCAACTTTGATAAGAGCTATATACCTGACACTTTTATTTTACTTGTCAAATTATGGTAAAAGAGGAAATAATTTTAATCAGGGGGAAATTTATGCTAGCATTTACTCATGACGACATTTGACTATTAGAGACATAATTATGATTAATACATTACCAGTTCCTCCTATCTGTCACATATAAATGTGTACCTACCTGAAAAAGTAAAGAGAGAGGAACAATATTAGTTCTTAATCTAAAACATATTTCTTATTGGGTAAAGATATACAATGGTCATGAAGATTGCAGTGTACAGTATAAACTGTGTGAGTTAAGTCATGAAGACAGTGGGATTTCTAACAATATGCCACTCATCTGCGATCTTCAAGAGAAATTGGAAAGACATAAATACCGGTGCTTACCCAGCTAACAAAAAAAATGTTATTTTATGTCAAAATAATGTTTTAAGACTTTATATAGCGGTATGCCATAGTAAGAAATGTTATATAACATCATAAAATGTTGTATAACATTTATTGTTCACTGGGTATACAAGACAAGCCCCTATTTATGACAGCATGTAAGAGATATTTCATGTTCCATCTACCGCTAGCATTAATCACCACCAGGTAAGCATGACCTCCTGGTACTGTCATACATGTACATGTACAATTCAGGAATAATACTAGCAAAGTGGAGGTACAGGTACAGCTGCATGTACACTGAACACGATACCATAGTAATAAGACCCACAGTCAGGCATGCACATATTGATCATAGGATGCATACATGTATGTATACATACGCATATATACACATCGCAATGTCTGTCTCTCATAGGCAATAGGTGAATATGTGGGTCAGGCTACCCAATGTAACCTAGCATAAAACGTTCAACCATTCTATTGTTTATTTCATTTTTAAGTACTGATTCAAAAATGTATGTCATGCAACGTTGCTATGGTGAATACAATACACTAATACTACCCTAAAAACCCCTATAAGCTCTCCATGCCTTTAAGCCGATCCCTGGTCTATCTGGAAAAAAACATCTGAAGAATAGATTTTTCTATAATATGATGTATCAAATCCCTGATTCTAGCTGTAAGCCAACTGCCTCCTACAAGGAAATAATGAAGATTGTATGGATAAACAAAAGCAAAAAGGAATGGCTTATAGGTAGGACTTTACGGTAGTATCAAATTGACTTTCATCACAAATCTATTTCACGGCAGCCAAAAATCCTCCTGTTCTTTATCAGCCATTGCTTTATGACTCTCAGAGAATCCCTTAATTCCTTGTCATCTGCTCCTTTTGTGCAGTTAAATAGTTTCTGCTTTTGATAAATAACAAACCCTCAGTTTTACGTCACAAACACTTCTTCTTGAAAAGAGGGGATGACACCCCTTTTGTACTAAGGGATTGAATACCTCTTCAGTGTAAGATAGAATAATACCTCTCTCAAACCAATAGTACCTTTTATCAAAAGAGTGAGGCTTAAACAGCTGTTAATGGACATGAAAAGTGGCATTGTGGGAAATGGCTATTTGAGTTGATGACGTCATAGTCTGCTGGTTTCTAAATGTCTCCTAGTTTTCAAGATTTGTAATAAAGTGTGTGTGTCTAACTTTCCATTCCACCTTCTGATTATTTGTCAAAAGTCAATGTCTATTATTTAGGATTGGAGAATTGTCATTAAAACCTCAATGCATACCTTGGTTTGTGAATATGGGCGGGGAGCTTGGGGTTGTTTCGTGTGAGATCACTTTATATAATTTTGAATTAGCAACCCTCCGATATCAGTATATATTCCTGACAAATTCACTCGACAGGGCTGCATTTATACATCATGTTACTGATTTGGGAATTAAACATCAACCATGTAGGGTGAGCTTGATTTTTGAATACATGCACAGTGATGACAAATGGCATAGCACATGGAAGCACTACATAGCCTTTTATCATAACATAAAACCTAGCATATATCAGCCTAACTCGCATATAAGCCGCATCTAGAGTTTGGGCCAATGCTATAAGCCGCACTGACGATCTAATTATGGTGACGTATAATACTGTACCATCATAGCAAAAACTTGCATAATATTATTAGCCACAACCTGACCATCGGTCGATCTTATAAGCTGCGCGCCAATCTGACTCGTGTACTAGCAAATGTAGTTTTTCTAGTACTGTTATAGTCAAATAACAACAGCATGTTGGTTGTGAGAGTGAGGCTTTATGCTGGTTGCTTGGTGGTGTGTAAGGTACAGGGGGTGGGGGATAAGAGCTGACGAGGCCTCTCAATTAGACCGCCACTGCTCATTGACTATTGATCTGCACTTCTCATGTCAAGGTCTGTGTAAGGTACAAACCCTCCATGTGGATAATTGACTCTGCTGCACCTTAACTACAGATTACCTGTGATTGTTTTATTGATCTCAGATTTCTATTTACATCAACTTGTCAGCCTGGTATTTTATGGTAATGATCAATATTTCTGTCGTTGCAACAAGTTTGTAGCATGTTACATTGCCCTTCTTTAAATGTATGTTATAGGCATGCCATATCAATTATCTAGTATTAATTATTTAATATCACATATTATACCCATACAGAATCCCATAAATGCTAGACCAGAAGAATGTGTACACATTCTAGTATTGCACATCACATTCCTCAAGTGTTTTACCTCAGAATCACGAACAGTTGTGTGACCAAAGTTCACCTGCACACACACACACATCTCTCTCTCTCTCTCTCTCTCTCCCTCTCTCTCTCTCTCTCTCTCTATCAGAGTGTATAGGTTGGCAGCCACTCGGAACAGGTGCTCTGTACAAGAGTGTACATATCATCATCTTTGCTTGACTGCTCACATGTAGGTTACCTGTATAAGGATAAGACATCCACTAAAAAGAGAATGGTGGCTCATAATGGATTGTTAGCCTGGTTGCTTAGAATACCCTCTCAATAATATATTTTGATAAGTACTGTATCTATCGAGCATATCATATTATTCTCCATGAACGCTATACAATTTATGACTTGAGGATTCAAAATAAAATACATCAACCCAAATAAGAAAAGGATGAAAAATACCTTTGCTATTTCCATACCAATATTATCATTTGAATTTGGAGAACTTCTTCAGCAAAGTTGTCTATGAATCTATGAGTTAAAGCTTGTCTAGCCTATTAGGTTACCATCCCACAAATAGAATCTGGAGCTGGCAAATGTCGGGTCTTGGGCTAGCACGTGCCAAGTGGGTCTTCTATGTGACAACTCCAGCTAAAAGACATGCTTTCTTGTCACTTAGACGAGTCTGGAGACAGGGTTTTTGGCCTGCCCCCACCCTCCCCATGTACCTGTAACATACTTCTACTCCACACAATGCAATGCAGCCATAGTTTGTCATCTAGGAGAAATACTCTTCAAATTAACCTTCTTGAAAATATGTTACATTACATTATTGACTGAAAAATATGCTGGTTCTGCAGTTCGTAAATCCCAATTCAGATCTGAGTTATTTTTGGTTGTTGGTTATGGGACAAGTAGTATTTGAATACTGAGGTAGCTGAAGGAGTTAACATGAAAAAGAGCAAATATATACCTAAGGGAGTGGTATTTTGTAACAACATGGGGGGGTTGGTGGATTTTGGGGGGGACCAAAACAATTTTGACCTCTTGAAGGGAGGGACCAAAAAGATTTGCACCCCTTTTTAGCGAAAAAACCTGTGTGTTACTATAGCTCAAAGTGGTTTAAACTGCCTAGGGGGGAACCGAAAACATGTCGACCCCCCCTGCGGGGGGGAACCAAAATAAAATTGACCACTGCCCCCCCCCCTCCCCCACCCCTTTTGTTAAAAAATGACCATTTCCTAAACTGTCATAATCACTGTCCTAAAACCCCCCATGCTCAGGAATGCTTGTGGGGGGAGTCAGCTAATATAATACTGACTTATTGCCTAGTCTGACACTGACAGCCCACCAGGTGTCGGCGACAGAGCATGTTAGTAGCCTAGCCTGGTATCCATGCCATGTTATCAGATATGGAGATCATCAACACTTTAAGGACAGCATGACTCCCCAAATCTTTTTTATTTGTGATGGCATCATGCCAATCCTATGAATGTATCTAAAGGTTTGCATGATGCATCAATACAATGCTAGCAAGTTGCTCTCGAAGGCATGCATCATCATGACCAAAAGGCGTGGTATTAATTCACTATGCTACCCTCAAAGGGTTAAGCTTGGGCCATTCTTGTTAGTGTAGCTCATACACACAGGGTGTACAAGGACACCTTATGAAGATAAAAGAAAATAAGCCCATGATCACACAGCCATTGTTTTCTTCTGTGTTTTCACTTATTTACACATCATGAATGTTGGCATTTAAGCAAGGTTTCGACAGCTTAAAGTCATACTTTAAGCACATTCAATTCCAGTAAATGCCACTTGAACCAGCTTAAATGTAATTTCCCTGAACTTAAAGCTGATTAAAGAGTGACTTTAAATAGCGATAGAAATGCTGCTTAAATAACAACATTCATGCAGTGTTAATAGCTATCTACAATAGGCCCACTTGAATCTGAGATTGCAACCTGCAACTGTACCCTGCTGGTATTGAATGGAAATTAGCAGGAGATTTATGGTTTCTGCTAATGATTTTCTGAAAGAGGAAACCAACACACCATTCAACAATGTCAACCAGACAATAGGAGGTGCACAGTAATCCTGATACTAGGGAGGTTTAGATACGACGTGGACAGCAAGGCGTACGCGTAACAGCATCAGTCACGTGGGGGAGGGGGAGGGTTACTTCCATCTACAAGTGTGTGATTTCTAGCCTAGACGTTTTGGACTTGTTGGAGGCCGTTTACAAGTAGTGTACAGAACTTGTAGGGAGAATAGATATATCAAAGACATATATATGTATATATGAATACGAGAGGCCTTTTCAATTGATGAATAGGTATCTGAGTACCTACTGCAGGTGTAAATGACTTGCAACATAATTACATCACTGCGTAATTACCTGTCATTGAGACCCTTTGCTCTACTCACCCAGGAACTCCACACTTCAGTGCTGATGGGTCAAATAGTGGTATATATCCTCAACCACAAACCCTATATACCTGTACTGCTACGTGTAGTTATATAGATCTTGAAGGATACAATCATGGTTCTAACCTTTTTCATAGAATCTGTTGCAGTAAATAGTTGCCCCCACATCCATTTAGCCAGATTACAGACAGACTTAACCTTTTACGAAGATGCTATCCGTAATCTGGCTAAATGGAGGCCGCTCATATCATTGAAAATAAATAATATTTTTTATGACTTTATTTGGCTTTCATAGTAATACGGCGTAGGGACAGTATCCTTAGGGTTGTTGTTACCTCTAGACCTTGCCGTACCCGTAGCTGTACAGGTTCCCCGATGTAAACCTCTCTATTGTGTTGCCATTACATGTGGGAGTATGGCCTTACTTGGTCAACATGATGCATGAATGCAGTCCTGGCGAGTAACTCGCCAGGGGTGCATTCAAGCATCATGCCGACCCTATGGGGTTGAGACACTCCCGGAGGGTCGGCATGATGCACCAATGCAGTACCAGAGAGTTATTCTCCGGGGCTGCACTGGTGCATCACGATGACAAAGGTCATCTTTTAGTGACATCAGTCCTTAAAGTGTTAACAGGTGGAGGACTAGACTAGTGATACAGCCTGACCCGTTTTTCCAGGCAGCCTGTTAATGCAGGCTGGTTTAGCAGGCCGGGAGTCTTTGCAGGCAGGGTGTTAGGTCAGGTTACTCACACTCTCCCAGCACACCAGCCTGGTATAATAAGCTGGAGGTCAGGCTTTCACACCTTCTCCAAGCAGGGGCAGCTGTTATGCCTGCCCTTATGGTTGTTGCATCAGATTAAATACCAATTTGAACATGTAATTACTCAGAAATGCAGTTGACCAGGCACATAATGCATCCATAAGTTGGAAGGTGATGTACTGATCTACATCCTCCATATGAGTTTACTCTTAGCAAATATCACATAAAAATCGCAAACATGATTATATGAATGCTTGACAGTGATGTAACAAAACAGCCCTGAATACTAGGCTGAGCGACCTGTATAAACAGGCTGGATGGGTTTTCCAGTCTGTACTGTAAATCCGGGCAGTCTTCCACCTGGTTAAATCCTATTTTTAATGAAATCGCTATCCATCCACAAGTCATCAGCAGTATAATTATTTTCCATTTCATTTATCGATTCCTGTACTTAAGCATAGTAACTGTTATATTCACTATGTAATAATAGCCAATCCTTCTGCCTGTTCATGGATCATCACAAGGGACAATGACTGGCACAATCTGAGAACTTAAGAACCGCCCTTACAATCCTATCAATCTAATGTCAGTGCAAAATGCCACAGACTTCCAAAGGCACAGCACACCCTGCCTCTCTTTTGACATCTGTAATATCCATGATCGGTGGCGAGACAAGAAAGAAAGATCTCTGGAGATTGAGTAAAAATGGATGCCCATGAGAAGGGATGCAACCTATCCCAATTGTTGTGTAGTATGATGCTATGCTATTGGGGTCTACCATAGATTTCAGGGCTTTTTTTTAATTAATATTTTTTCTGATGCCCACTTTAAGTATCATTTCTTTCAACCAAGGTGAAAATATTTTTGTGTGTGACTGGGGTTTGTTTCATCAATATGGATGACCAAATGTTGTTCATTTAGTAGGATAAAACATCACAAAAATATAATCTCCTTGTGTCCTGCTATAAATGAATTTCTAAACTTAAATTCAGCATCTGATTTAATTCATCAATTTGGCTGTTGTGGGTTATATTAGTAACCATGAAACATGAGTTCACTTACTGCCACAATGTATTTGCGGTCAAAAAGAAGGTAACTTAAATGGGTAGCAACCCATAAACGGACAAACAAAATGTCAACAGAGACATATGTATTCATTTGTGATCAAAGCATGTATTCTATGTGATAACAAAAATAAAAGCCACATCGATGTGAAGCATAGGCTTTGGAACAGAACTGGACCTGTTCCAAAATTAGAATCTGCCATAGTGGCAATGTATTACAGTCTAATTGAGGTAGTCTTTTCCATTGAAGCCAATCAATCGATGTATTTATCATGTGTCTCTCATCTCTTCTATTCAATTTTATAAAGATGATGATTTTCCATCCTTGTCCTGGTCCCTCCCGCAGACAATCACTTCTGTCATCTCTATCATGTAATTACGCCCTCCTAATGTCCTTTTATGGGGCATTTAGGGTTGTGAGTATGGGGTGAGTATGATTTACGTAGTGGTATCACAACTGAGGGGTTAGCAGTCATGGAGGCAGGGTCTGGATTTGGTTGGAGCACACAGAAATGTAAAGGAGTCAACTGTGTCTCCCACGTGGCTCTGGTAAAAATGGAGTGTTGAACAGCTATTGAATCTGCGTATATGAAGAGTAAACATGGGTTGACATTAATAGTACAGAGTCAAGTCAAGTTGACACTAATGGGAGAGAATCAACTCAAGTTGACCCTTGATATAAGCAGAGTCATTAACTGTTTGACTCTTCTACTAGAGCCACTTGGGAATTGACTCCCTTACTTTTCTGTATGAGGGTAATCAGTAGGGTGAAGGTAGTGTTAGCAGGTGGGGCAGAGTTTGGAACAGGGAAGGGAGTACAAGGTAGGGAATGGCAGGGAATTGATGTCTCACTGTCCCCAATAATTTCCACAGACCATTTACACCATTTCTTGTACATTATCTTTAACATCATGGTTCCTTGATTAGTCCCTGGTTGGTGATCTACAACTGTCTCATCCTATCACTTCATTATTAACTAGTTCCCTGCGTTGGCTGACATCCAATCACAAAACAACAACTCTTCCTCATCGAGTTTCTTTAAGGAAACTGATGGTTGGAATTAGTTGTGTTTTTCTCCTTCTCTTTTATTTGTTGTTTCACATCAAGACATTTGTCACTGATTAATCAAAAACTGGCAAAAAAGATACCATGTGGGTTCATTGCCACCTCCTGTTGTTTCCACAATGTAACAACATTATTCAAGGAAATTGCCGGTATTTATATTCATATGTACTACCTCAATGAAGAGATGGGAGGCTATACATGTTGAATAATACTATAAATAGATTGGAAGTCTAGTAGTGTTAGTCTAGTATTGTTTGTAGTAACAACGTTAAATATATTGTAATGGGGCTACCCCTATCTGGGTGGGTAACATATGTAACCCCTTTTAACGAAATGGGTCGGGGGCCCTTCAAGGGTCATGATTGAACCGATTCCCTTTCTTCTCCCTCACCAGGGCTGGGGGTGCTGGTATCACTTGGTAATCACTAAAACTGCAATCAGTGCCGGCCCCAGTCAGCCTGCTCAGGTAGACAGGTATTAAGTGTGGGCACCGGTAACTTCTGGGGGGGGTCAAAATGTTACATGTGTAGGGGACTCGAATCCCATTCGGATCGGCGTTATGTAAGTCGCCGGATTGTATTAGTTCTCTGCCTATATATAGAGGGCACGAGTGACAGTGAGAGGGCGCTACGATCGGGATAGGGGTGGATATATAAGGCCGAGTGGCCCAGATAGTAGACAGACCTGACATGGTCTCGCACTGAATGGAACCGTATTTAGCTTGACTGTATAGGAACGATAAATAAACCTCTCTTTTGCATCCAGAAATTCGAAGAACCTTCCGAGTTGTCTTTTCTGCGACCAAAAACTGCTACCTATGACTTTAATCTCCATGTTCCATGTCACCTTTAAGAGCTTGTCAGGTCCAATGTTGAAGTTTAGAAATAAATTATGTCACTTATTTTGCCCCAATGTCACTTAGGCCGGTGATGGATGTCAAATGTGATAAGTGCCCTTGTCGCAATATCAAATTTGGTAGTCTAGACCCATCCTTAGAGGTCAGGTGAGAGAGGCAACTGAAGTAAGTAATATGAATCTGTACCATTAAATTTACACACAGTCTATGCAAATAGACTAGGTTCTCAGAATTCACTATAAATGAAAGCCCTTTGCCAAATTTAGCAACTGTTAGTAATGCATACTGGTAGTTTATTTGCGGTGCCATTGACCTGTTGCAATTAATGAAGTCAACTGTCTTGGTACTAAAATATCCATGGGAAATATGGTTACTGATGTCAGGTGCATCATTTAAGTGATGTATATGGCTAGTATATTTTGCTGCGACTCAGGCCTATTTTAATCATTACGGATCTATGAAGTATAATTGGTATAAGTGCCGTTTATATTTCCCTAATCAAAAGCTTTTAGCATGAACGTGAATTCATATTTATGCTCCTAAGCATGTTCAAAATTGCACCTGTTCTCAGAGGCTGGTCTATATTGATTTCACCTGTACCTATAATAGACTAGCTCTCCCTAGTAACCCCTGACTAAAGGAGAGATGCTCTAATGCAAGCGGTAATGTGATATAGACCTGTGAAGAAAGTATAACCCTTTGCATCTAGGCTTTATAAAAACAGAGGCCCTTCGTCCTCAAAGTACATCAAATCAAAGGGAAGCCTTCAGGGCAAGGCTTTGTGCTCTGCACCCTTAGAGAAGTGAGAGTCACTGTTGCTGAGAATACTCACCTGGAAGCCAGACAGTGCCTGACTTTGAGGCGAGAGTACTTTTGGTGACAGTGACACTCAATTTTCTGAGGGTGTATTTGAAGTTACTCAATGTTATTTAGGGGATGAGGGCCTTTTCTGTCATATTTCACCCTATAATGTGATGGTCCATGTTTTATCTCATACTTAATTCATCATCTACATATTGCAAGTCCCTTGTCTCTAACGAGCAGACTGTGCTTAAAGTCAGTGTAACAGGTGACCAGATAAAAATGTATGTGGATGACAAGACCTAAACGCATGTACAGTAACATCAAGAAGTGCAGTGGCCAACAATGTATGTTTTAAGACTGATGATATAGGCCATGCTACTTTGGGTATGTCAATTGCAAAATAACAATTCAATGTAAGTTTAGATTCATAAAGAAGTTGGAGGCATGCATTGACCATGCTCAAACTGTAAATGATATCGGTCTCCTCAGTAGAAATCTGTACATCATGATAATGGCATTATTCCATCTTGGTGTACCTTACACTAAGTCAACATGGTTCTATTCAGTATGTTCTGTATTCCACAACTGACAGAGATCTGAGACTGAGACTGTATTCTACGCAGACAGGGCAGCAATCCATTATCCATGACACTGATATGAGCCACCATTCTCCTTTAGCACATGTCTTATCCTGAAACATGCAACCTACATGTGACCAGACAAGCAATAAAGATGGTGCATACACTCCTGCACAGAGCACCTGTTTTGTGTGTCTGCCTAGATATACACTCTGATATGGAGTTTAACTTTGTCACACAAGTGTTCGTGATTCAGAGGAAAACACTTAGAGATGTTCAGATATGTCCAATACTAGAAAGCATTTGATACAAACATTCTTCTGGATGTTATGTCTGAAGAGTTTGGATACAAAACGACATATCTCCATTCCAGGATTGAAGCATATAGTGCTTTTTGTTGAGACACCCTGGTGTCAATTTTTATACTTTGGTAATAGAGTGTATACTGAGTAGGTCCTAATGTTATAAAAAGTGGTAAATCTTGGAAAGATTTTTTGAGGATTATGTCTAATTCTCCCTAATCTTCATTTTTGTCAGATTTTGTCCCTATTTTTTTAATAGTGCTTTTAGCTATGTCTCATGAGATTGGGCCAATTTGAACGTTTTTGACTTGGTGCCATTTTTGACTGGGTGGCATCTTTGACCTCCTGACAGAAAATGGTTCATTTAGGGCAGGTAAAGTTATATATGGAGACATAACAACCGCCATTTTCTTTATTTTATCCCTTACATATCGAAGAAGAAATTTATCTTTCTTAAATCTTGTTTTTATGGTGCCCGGTCAAAGATGGCACCTTATCGAAGATGGCACCGAGTCAAAGATGGCACCTGGTTCACATTGGCCGGATCTCATGAGGCACAGTCTTATGTCATTTTGCATCCAAACTCTTCATATGTTCCTGTACTGAGCTCCTTTTCTGTGCGGCTGCCGACAGATATACTCTGATACATGTATATGGGACTTAGCTTAGGTCACACAACTGTTCATGATTCTAAGGGAAACGGAGATGTTTAATACTAGAAAGTGTTTCACGCAGACATTCTTCTGGTCTAACATTTATTGGGTTTTTTTTACAATATGAGCCTTGACTATGGTAAAGTGTTTTTTGTTAGCTGGGATGACATACCATCACAAAACATGAAAGCATATTACTGCTCAATGCAGCTAGGTGCTTTAGACTTTGACAGTACAATAAGCCTTTATATGGATAAGAGCAGTGGACTGCAGCATTGTAGTCGGTGACCAGAGGGTCTAGTAAAGATTTACCAAACACTGTCAACTCAGCCTACCCCACCCTCCCAATCTAGCTGCATCACAGTTCTTCTCCAGAGACATAGTATGTATCCTAGGAATACATTAATCGAAAAAGGCAACGCTTCTGATTGCTCCCCTTTATACAATTTTCACAAAGAGCTGCCAACATAATCAATCAAACTATTGGCTGGCAATTCAACTGGTGCTCTAATATGCAAATCAAGAGGTTTTTCTTTTTATCAAGCAGCATTCAAATACTGAAATAATTGAACAACTTAACATTAAAAAGAAAAAAGAAATACACTGCCTGAATTGTCATTATCATTGCCCAAAATCCTCCATGCTCAGAAATATTCAGCGGCCAATATAACAATGGCCGTATTGCCTAGTCTGCCACTGACAGCTCGTCAGGTGTGGGTGACATGCCGTGTTAGTGGTAGCCTGGTCTGGTATCTATGTCATGTTATCAGATATTGAGGCCATTAACCCTTTAAGGACAGCATGATGCCTCAAACCTCAGTTTTCTATTGCCATGATGCATCAATTCCAGTGACTCACCAGCATTGAATTGTTCTATCCCTTGGGAGTGTATAACCCCTTTAGGGTTGGAATGATGCAAAAATGAAGTGGTAAGTCAAAATCTAAAACCCTGGCCAAGATTATCCAGTTTTACCAGACCCAATGTGATGTGACGTGCTAGGTAAATTTCATCTGATTATTGGGTCTGATTGGGTTGGATCTGATGCGGCCGGCTGTATGAATGCATCTTCATGATAAAAAAGGCATAGGCCCTAGTACATTAGTTCACTCTGCTGGCCTGCAGGGTTAAGCTGGAGGCGGTACATAAAGGGTTAGCCATACAGGTATGCTACATTAGGACGCAATATTGTGCTCCATATGTATCTGACAGTGGTGTCGCAGTGTATCCTAATATAACAGAATATATATTTTTCCCATCTGAATAATATGAGTCATTCATGGGAAAAAATGGGGAGCTAATACGATTTCTACCATTTTGGGTTGGGATAAAAAATTCTGTTGGTATATCATACAGATTAAATAGCTTATGAGTTTGGGACATTGCTTTTGACTGCTATTCTTTTGTTTACTTTTTGAACCTGTATAATACTTTGAGTTTAGATTGCAACCTAAACCTTCACTGCTCCCATTGATGGACAATAGCAGGATATTCATGACACCAGATAATGATTTTCTGAAAGGGGAGACACACATATACGCACCATTCAACAATATGAAGCAGACAATAGGAGGTGCGCAGTAAGCCTGATGTTGTGTTGCAAATATATTATGTGGGAGTATTGCTTTACTGTGTGAATGCTGAAGTCAGGCTTAGTTGGTAGTTTCAGGTGATATGACCCTACCTAGTTAAAGAGATATACATGCATTAATTTGCTCTGACATTTATGTTAAATCCAACCTTTAAGGTGCTTTGCATATTTTATGTAACCAGGAGTCAAAAGCATTAAATTATGATAGACTTCCAATGTTTAACAAATAAATGAAATAAAAGGCCTATTTAGTGTACATTTCTGCCCATGTTCCTGAAACACAGATTTCATATGCTTTCCCTATTATTCACAATCAACGTCAGTGCCTTAATGCTTTAAGGGCTGCATAGCACTTTAAGGCACCTTGCTATCATGATGCATGAATATAGCCCTGGTGTCTCGGAAGCACTGCATTCAAACATAATATTGACCTTATGGCTAAAAAAATCACTATTATTCCCTGAAAGGGCTAAATGCCTATTCCTTTGCTTTGCATTGGCATTGTCACGGTATAATTCATATGGGAATGTTTTTCCTCACAAGGGATAATAGTAATGTGGCATTGTTAGGTGGTGTTGGTTCCACCCAGACAGAACAGAGGGTGCAGTTATTAGCTTTGTAATTAGAGAGGGTGTCTCTGTGTGAGAAAAATGTGGGAATTAAGATAGACAGACTGTTGTGGATCCCAATAGCCAGACAACAACGGGATTAACAAAGAAGCATTGTCACTGTCAGAGGTGCACAGTGTAAATAATCATTCCTTGCAAATTAATTTCACGGCTTAGAACACTCTTATGGTTGCATCAGAGTTGCAAGTATTGAATGATATTGTGAAATTCAGAAGGTATGAAAAATAAAGACTCTTCCATTGGTATTAGATCATGGCATGGCGATTCATGAGTGAAGACAACTTAGAAATGTGCATGTAAGAAATGTAACAATGTTGATATGGTTTCCTGGCATACACTGCACAAGCATGCAGATGTAGTAAATGGAAATGGAAAAACATTTTGTCAGGTCCGAGGAAGATATAACACAGCAATAATGCCCAGAAGTCATATCAAATATTCATTAAAAGCCACATGTATAATAAAGGGTCAAGATTTGTCTGATGAATTCAATAAAGATGTCCATGTCCAAACTGATTGAGAATTTATATGAGGTATCTTTAGGATGTGTCAGGTTTAGTTAGACTATAGTGCCATCTTGGGTCATCATGCTCCAGTATCACTTTAAATGACCAACAATCGACCAGTAATTGTCCCTTTAGACTAAACATCTACATGTTCATTGAGCATCACTAGGGACACTGACTGCTGCCTTCTGAAAGAAATCGCACCCCAAAGTGAGTGAGAGAGCACTGCACTCACAATCTTATCTATCTAATCCGCAGTGTAAAATGCTACCGACTTACAAAGGCACAGCACACCCTGCCTCTCCTCTTACATCTGTAACACCATGATCTCTGTCAGGACAAGAAAGAAATAAGATCTCCAGAGATTGAGTAGAAAGGGATGCTCATGGGAAGGCACGCAACCTACGCCAAATTCCTTGCAGTATCATGCCATGCTACTGAAGACCACAATAGATTTCAGAGCCTCATTTGCCCTGAGGTCCCCCAACTTGGATTGACTTAAGGTTGAAAGCACAGACAAGAGTTTAGCTAAAGGGACCTATGGGACCCCAAGCATCCCAAAATGAATGTTTGATGTTTCTAGCTACTGCTCTATTAGGGAATGCTTTCGGCTTGTGATCATTTGCTATATTAATTGACCTACATTTACCTCATTGAGTAGGATAAACAATGCAAAAATAGATGCTCTTCATTACCTTCTACAGTTGAATTTCTATTTCCGAAAACTCTCGCTAAAATTTCTGATTCTTACTTAGAACCTTTATTTCCATTGGGCTGTGGTGAGATGTTAAATTTCTAGTAATAATGAACTAGCTATTATATATATATGAGTTTACTTGCCAGCACAATGTATTAGTGAATGACAAAAAGAGACTAACTTGGGGAACACGTCAAATATTGACAAAAGAATCAGAATGTCAATAATGAAATATGTATATATATGGAAATTAAAGTTTGTATTCTATGTAAAAACAAAATAAAAGCCACATAGCTGTGAAGCGTCACCTTCGGAACTGCACCTGCTCCTAGATTAGAATCTGCCAGTGACAATGCATTTCAGCCTGATTTAGGTACTCTCTTCTAACAAAGCCAATCAATCCCCTTCTTGATCATGTGTCTCTCATCTTTTCTATTCAATTTCACAAAGATAACGAGGCTTCCTTTTCACTCTGTCCCAGGCCCTCCTGTCGACAATCTTGTTTCTCATCTCTATCATGTAATTACATCCCTACCAATGTATGATGATGATGTCTGTGATCTGAAGGAAGTCTCTCATTGATAAGAGGGGGAGAAGAAGCAGTAGAGTTGGGGATATAGAGTGGTGGTTGGGTTGTGAGTGTGGGATGATTATAGTATGTGTAGTGGTAACACTGCTTAAGGGTAAGAAGTAATGGACGGAGGGTATAGATTGGGCTGGAATCTGGAGTAAGAGGTAAGGGGTATGATATAGGATGTATAGGTATGGAGTCAGGGGGTGGTTAGGGATATTGTATGATAGTAGATCAGTGAAAGAGTTTTAGGTGATAAATGGATTAGTGTAACAGTGAGTATGAGAGGTATGGTATGATAAGGGTAATGTATGGCTAGGAATGAGGGGATAGAGGTGGATTTAGTTTGAAAATATGGTATGTGTGAAAGGGTAAGGTAGGTAGTAGGTAGGTGTATCTCGTTTAGAATGTAAAAGCATGGGAGTGGCAGAGGAGAGCAATTCAGGGGAAGGGGAGGGGCTGGAGAGGACAATGGACACAGAAGGGCCAGGAGACGGCAGGAGAGGGGAGCAGAGGGCAGGAAAGGGGAGCAGAGGGCATGAGAAGGCAGGAAAAGGGAGCAGAGGGCAGGAGAGGGCAGGAGAGGGGAGCAGAGGGGAAAGGGATGGTGGCAGCAAAAGGGAACCAAGGGGCAGGGGAAAGAGATGGGGGTAGTCAGGGGTTACAGAATAGGGGTAGTGAAGGAACAAGGAACTAATGAGGCTGCTGATATTTCTCACAGACCTCATCTACACCATTTATTCTACATTATCTTTGGCATTGTGATTTATTTATTACTCCCTGGTGGGTGATAGACAACTGGCTGATCTTATCACTCCATTATACAACAGGTCCCTGTGTTGGCTCAGCTCGTGCTCATCAGTTTTTTTGAAGAGAGTATTGACATTTATGATGTGTCACTAGTTATCTTATAATATTGTTATACATTGACTCCTTTGTCTTCTATCACACTGTCCAGAAACTACAATTTACATCATCATAAACAGCTATTTGATATGTTTTATGTAAAATAAAAAAAAGGGTTCATTACCAAAAAGACGAAACAATGTACTTAGGCGTATTAGATATAACCATTTTCTTAAAATAATATTGAATCTAAGTTATGAAAGGGACCAAATACTTTAAATGTGTGATGACAAGGGGGCATTTGATAAGGAAAAAGACTAAACATTATATTTGACATCCAATTCAAAGGATGGATATTGCAAGTAACATGGTAGGTAGTGATGAAATTATTTCCCCTAATCCATCTAATTTCACACACCCTTAAGTTGAGGTGGCACTCCAATTCCTAAAAGCTTTTAGATAACCCCTGTTAGGGCATATAATTATGCATCTCCTTGGCCTTCAATGTGGTTCAATTAAAATGACCTATTCTTTTACTCTATTAGATCTTAAAATGGCTGTGCTCACATATTTCCCACTATCATTGAGACAATATATTCTGTGGGAGTCTCTATAGCAGTTTGATAACATAATATCATGGATAAAATAGTATGCCACCTTCCTAGAAAAACTACTTAATGTAATTCTTTTATATAGAAGTAGGCACTATAATACTTACAGGCACTGTCCCTGGCCTTACATTGGTTTAAAAGTTTTTGTTAGGATGGTTATCAAACTGAAAGAACTTTATTCTACACCATAAAAGGGTTCATGTCTAGTAGACTGCTAGAGGTTGGGCCATGAGGGAATTAGCCTTAGGGAGGGTGTAAAATGAGGTTTTCTTTGTTATAGGGGCCTTAAGATGGTGTTGTGAAATCTTGGGTAATAAAGAACCTGCTTTTCCTATGTTATATGATAAAGATATTACCACAAATTCATTTCCTTTCTTGTTAACAACAGTGCCTTTTTATGCTGAATCTATTGTGATAGATTAGAAACATTGAAAATGTTTCTTGAATGAGATGGCATATGGCTTCACCATAATCTCAATACTAATGTACGGACAGAGCCTTGACAATAAAATGAGGTAGTACATTACACTTTTCCCATAATTTTACCAACCCACAACAGCAGCATTTCCAAACACCACAAGCCATATGATGCATGGAAGCTTTTACACATACCACTGGATGGTATGTATAAAAGATATGCCACTACTGGGGAAGTTTAAGAGAATGGCATATAGGCCTTACGTAGCCCTAGTCCCAAAGAATGTCAGTTTGCTGTTACTTGATACCTCACAGTTGCACCAAAACGCTCCCTAACCATGCATAGAAAACCTCACCTTGGCCGCTCGCAGAACCCCTTCACAGGTGCCCAATCCATAGTAGTGCAGCTGGCCATGACCAGAACTTTATTCTACACCATAAAAGGGTTCATGTCTAGTAGACTGCTAGAGGTTGGGCCATGAGGGAATTAGCCTTAGGGAGGGTGTAAAATGAGGTTTTCTTTGTTATAGGGGCCTTAAGATGGTGTTGTGAAATCTTGGGTAATAAAGAACCTGCTTTTCCTATGTTATATGATAAAGATATTACCACAAATTCATTTCCTTTCTTGTTAACAACAGTGCCTTTTTATGCTGAATCTATTGTGATAGATTAGAAACATTGAAAATGTTTCTTGAATGAGATGGCATATGGCTTCACCATAATCTCAATACTAATGTACGGACAGAGCCTTGACAATAAAATGAGGTAGTACATTACACTTTTCCCATAATTTTACCAACCCACAACAGCAGCATTTCCAAACACCACAAGCCATATGATGCATGGAAGCTTTTACACATACCACTGGATGGTATGTATAAAAGATATGCCACTACTGGGGAAGTTTAAGAGAATGGCATATAGGCCTTACGTAGCCCTAGTCCCAAAGAATGTCAGTTTGCTGTTACTTGATACCTCACAGTTGCACCAAAACGCTCCCTAACCATGCATAGAAAACCTCACCTTGGCCGCTCGCAGAACCCCTTCACAGGTGCCCAATCCATAGTAGTGCAGCTGGCCATGACCCCTTTTAAGGTGTTGAACACAGCACTTCCATTTTAATAACCAGCCTAAAAAAGTCTAATGCAAGATCTGGTATACTTCCACAGGGTGATGGAAATTTAATGCCTTTCTATTTATAAAATGTCTACTAACAAGACTTTCACTATGAAAAACAAGTACTATTATGGCCATGATATGTAGTTAAATTGGTCAATAGTAAGGCACACTCTGCCTGAAGGTATTGTATAGGGTAATGGACTGGAAACACCTAAGGGCAAACATTTTGAGACCTGATAGGATTAGAGTATCTGACAATTTTAGTAAAAGCCCAAAGCCTTATCCCCGACTATGGAAGATGAATCTCTTTTAAGAATTGGAATGTTTTTATCTTTGAATTGATCTCGACATCAACCAGTGCCTTTAGGGTATGTAAGCTTTAGTAGTCATATATTTCAATAAGTGAGATTGATCTGCATAGCTAAAATGTCATTGCTGCAAATTATGGTCTAGTGTTGGCAGCAGTGACATCTCGGGTTGAAAAGTCATATGTCATTTTTGTTGATTATGGGATGATGCACCCATGTGTTGAAAAGATGATAGATATAGTGATTATAGTGATCTTTAGCAGGAAAAATGTAGCTCATTAAATGTGGAGGTAGCCTGTTTTTTTTAAGCATTGCTATGTCTATGTTTAATAACCAACATCAGGTTTGCCACATGTCTCTTATGAAGTCATGATTTACAGAATTTTTGGAACTGCCTCTGGATGAGGGATCAGTTCATCTACCAAACATTGAAACTTATATGGCAGTTTCACTTTCTTCTTTATGCACTATTATGTGGGCACCTAAGCCGAAAATAAATAGCATGGGGGATAAAGTGCCCACAGGAAATTGACCATAAGCCTTGCCCCTGCAGGGCAGAAGGTGCCATAGAGTGACAATAAAGGGGTTGCATGATGTGTAACCTTATAGTATGGCTGGGGTAGTGTGTCATTGGGTATATTAGTGGCATGGCTTTACTTTGGCCAATAGTATGGGTGTAAAGAAAATCGCATTACTTCTGCCGAATAATTATATTATCCTCATAGTACCAAGCTACATGTATAAGCTACTCATGGATACATCTGATGTGGGGCCTCATAAGGGAGAGAGAAAGACAGACAGACAGACCAACAGACAGACAGACAGACAGGCAGACAAGCAGGTCGGCACAGACAGACAGACTGAGATAGGCAGAGATAGAGAGACGGAGAGGGCCAGAGAGATAGAGAAAGGAACAGGACAAGATAGGCAAACAGCGACAGACATAATTGACATATAGGTAGGCAAAGAGAAGTGCAGGAGTAGGAGAAAAGAAAATGGCTGTGATCAGTAAACACTGCTAAAGGTGGTTCCAGATAAAATATTCAAGGAAGGTGAAGCAGAGATACGTTTTTTTTATACAGATACTAAACCAAAGTCTGTCCATATTAAAGCTGTCCTGAATAAAGGCAGGAAAATATTAAAAACACCTTTGATTCTCCTGATTATGTGTTGAGAACACACGTTTAGAGAACTCTATAAAAGGGTAGGGGCACACACAGAGGGTGCTATGTACCAGTAGCCTCATGGTAGCTCTATATGAACCTTCCTGTGAACCATATTAGAAGGCAAGAGTTAGGTATCATACCTTTCTATGATAGCAACAATGTGCTGTCATTTTATGTTAGTGTTCAGGTAGAATCAGTCCTCACAAAGTAGCAGCATTGACATGTGAGACTAGACAGAGGAGGAGGAGGACTTATTGATCAGCCTCGGGTGTGTCAATAGACAGCCACACCTCACCATGCACTACCACTTTGTGTCAGATTACACATAGATATATAAAACCAGAGTATTAGAGAACATGGCCATCTCATCCCAGGTAATTTTGCCTGGTACCACGCCCTGACACTGCATGAGTCACTAAATATGAGTACATATGAGACATAAGCAGCAAGTCACTCAGCCTGCAACCTATTATGTGGTCTGTATTATAAATTTAAATCTAAGACAAAGACACTGGAATCTGTAGCACTGACTATTTAGTTCTCCTTTAGGCCACTCAAAAAAAGTTGTTTCTCATCACCCCGCAGTGAGAAATGTGATGAGGGCATTTTTCATTCTACCGTAAAACCCCGCCTTTAAGACAGATTTATTTTGGGATTTCATTTTCCAACAAGGCGGATTTTTTACCCAAAGAAGGGAGTCATCTTAAAGGCGGGATTTTGACAATTTTAATTTGGAAAAGAAGTCAGAAAAGAAAATACATATCAACAAAATAGTACAATTTATAAACTTTTCCTTTATTAGTTTTTAAAGGTAACTTTAACTGTACTGCAGGCTATAGTAATTCACTGAAAAGAATAATTAAAAAGTTTTATTTTGGGTGATTTAGAGGGGGTTTGGGGGTTGGCAGGACCCCTAAAGTTGGGGGTCGTCTGAAAGGCGGGGTCGTTTTAAAGGCGGGGTTTTACGGTAATCCCTTTTTTTTACTGGGGGCTGAAATATATAGGAAAATTTAGACTTTTCATACTTAATTTTCACATTTTAGTAGTTAAGAGTCTACTGATACGCAGAGGTTGTAATTTATTCCTAGCTCATTAACCGATTGATAGAAACATGTGACTTGTACATTACCACAGTTGCACATCTGCCATATGTAAAGTTGTACATACCTGAAAAGACACAAAGTGAAAAATGATGTTAGTTAGTTATCTAACTTGGATGAGATGA
Source organism: Harmothoe impar (assembly GCA_947462335.1). Classification (NCBI taxonomy): domain Eukaryota; kingdom Metazoa; phylum Annelida; class Polychaeta; order Phyllodocida; family Polynoidae; genus Harmothoe; species Harmothoe impar. The sequence continues at coordinate 19,849,504 of OX381719.1, forward strand.
TAATAGACAGTTTAAGATTGCACTATGTGCACGGGTACTGCTACGTCAAGAGCTAGACGTACAAGTTCCAGTACAAGTAGAAGTTATATCAGTCTTTACCAAAACACACCGGACAGTAGCAATTTCCGAAACTGAAAGAATTATTTAGATATTCCAACTAGAACTGAAATTACAAGTACACACTAATATTCTAGGCAAATCAAAGCAATATTTTAAATACAAAACTTTGATCCTCGTATTTGGTCTTGCAGAAATCTATCCGGTCCTGCAAAATTGGCTAGCTGCAGTACCGACTGTCCTGCATGCCGAAAACGTTTTTGCAAAGACTGTTATATAGTTAAGAATTTGCACTCCTACATAAACATGGCTGGACTGATCCTTGCGCCCTTAGATAGGGTCCCTGTACATATGAGAAGGGCCTGACAAATGAGCTAATTACACTGGGATATACTTACACCAGGGCCTATTAACATCACATACATGGTACCACACAGCCAAAAATAATTTTCTCATTTCAAGAAACTAAGATGAATAAACTCGCCTAGTGGACAAATGACTAGTTTAAAAAAATAATCTTAAAACTAGTCATTTGTCCGCCAGGCGAGATTATATATCTTAGTTTCTTTATATACGAAAAAAAAATTGGCTGTGCAATATATATCCCAAATATACTGGCTCTATCAGATACATTTGTGATTGAATCTAGGCCTGGTTATCTTATCTCCCCCCTACATATACGTGTAGACAGCCACTGCACGTCCAAAACATCCAGCTTACAAGTTGTATACTTCTATTGAATTTGAATTTGAATTATATTTATTGGCTGAAAAATCTCCATACAATACATTGAGTTTTTCATTTAGATGGCAGGGAAAGCCTCCCCGTGACCTGTGACGCTAGACATTGCGGTTGCCGTACACGTTGTGATCTTAAACTTCCTAATTAGTCATGAACTGGAGGGTATGTGGGGTAGTGAGTGACAGTGGACCTCAATCTTATCTAGCTAATCCTCGGTGCTAAATGCCATAGACTTACAAAGCCGCAGCATTCCCTGCCTCTCTTTGGACATCTGTAATATCCATGATCTGTGGTGAGGCCACATTTGATGGTGTCAAAACTATGATATCAAACGTCATCCTCTCCCCCCCCACCCCTCAATACCCCTCCCCTGTATAATATGTAATTAAAAGGGATACAGACCAAAGAAAATGATATGCTTCATTAATGTATAGCTTCAAAGACGCCGCAGTGCAATTTAAGGTAATCTACAATCATAAGTTAAAATTCCTAGTGGGCATAGCACATTATCTTATAGTCACGATATGATATTCTGCATACCTGCCACCAGAGTTTGAGAATTTACATTGATATACCTGTGCTGCCATACTACACTTCTGCCTATGATAAAATTAACTATGGGCTCAGGTGGCAGAACAGACAGCTGAACCTTATGTAAAAATATATCTGTCTATATTTTGCCCAAATAAAACCTCATTAAAAAAGGGCAAGAGAGAAAGAATATTTCTGGAGTAGAAAGGAACACTCATCCCAATTTATTTGTATTACCATGACATTTTGAGGACTGCAATAGATTTCAGAGCTTCATTTTCCCTAAGGTCCCTCAGCTTAGATTGAAACCAAATATAGAAGTATTATCAGTCTGCCTATGGGGCCACTTCCCAGACATCACAAAATGAAGATTTTATGTTTCTATGTACTGCTGTATTACTGAGTATTTGTGAACTAAAATAAGGAATTAAAATCGGCAACAACTCTAGTGCTGATGAAATAGATATCAAAAGAGGAATTTGGATTCTGGAAATCAAAGCATGTATTTCAAGTGATAACAAAAATAAAGGCCCCCTCACTGTGAAGCAGACCCCTTGTGACGGGACCTGTTCCTGAATTAGAATCTGCCATTGCAATTTTACAGCTGGATTTAGCTACTTTTTCCCAACAAAACCATGTATCTCTTATCTTGTATTTTCAATTTCACAAAGATAAGGAAGCCTCCTTTGCCTTCCTGTCCCAGTCCCTCCTGCCAACAATCACGTTTCTCATCTCTATCATGTAATTGTGCCCTCACCCATGTACGATAATGATGTCTGTGATATGACTCTCTCATTGATAAGTGTGGGAAAGGAAGCGGTAGAGTGGAGGATATAGGGCATTGGTTGGGTTGTGAGTATTGGGTGATTATAGCATGTGTAGTGGTAACACTGCTTAAAGGTAAGAAGTAATGGATGGAGGGTATAGATTGGGCTGGGATCTGGGGTAAGAGGTAATGGGTATGATATAGGATGTAGATATATAGGGCTATAGAGTAAGAGGTGTTAGGGGGTGTATGGAAGTAGATCAGTGAAAAGGTGTAGGGTGATGAATTGATTGGTCTAACAGTGAGTGTGAGGTATGGTTTGGGGTAGGTGTGGAATAAGACAGGATGGGCTGAGATGGGTAATGTATTGCTGGGAATGAGTGAAATGAGGTGAATTGAGTTTGAAAATAGGGGATATGTGGTAGGGTTAGGCCAAAAAAAAAAGTTTGTTTCATGTCACCCGACCGACCCCATCAAAACAGGGCCGACCCTACGTTTTTTAATGCAATTTTGAAGAAATTTCCAAATTTTTACCCTTTTTTTTTGTCGATTTGAGGGTCTTCGGACTGACCGGCTAGTACTTTCATGTTTAAAAAAAAAGTTTTAAAAGAATCCGACCTACAGACCCTACATCTTCTGCCCATGTTACCTGAAACAAACCTTTTTTTTGGGCCTTAGGTAGGTGGCTAGGCAGGTGGGTAGCTATATAGATAGGTAAGTAGGTAGGTAGAAAGTAGAGGGTAAGGGGTGATTGCAGGTAGCATGATTGGTAGTAATGCCATTATTTCCCCTGATCCATCTCATTTTACATACCCTCAAGTTGAGGCAGTACTCCAATTCCTAAAAGCTTTTAAATCAACCATGCTAGGGCTGTGGTTCAATTAAAATAGTATATTCCTTCAACTTATTAGGTCTTAAAATTGCTGTCTTCACATATTTCCCACCATCACTCCAGACAATATATTGTGTGGGAGTCTCTTTAACAGTTTTATAACATAATATCATGGATAAAATTGTATGCCGTCTTCCTAGAAAAACTACTTAATGTAAATCTTTTATATAGAAGTAGGCACTATAATACTTGCAGGCACCGTCCCTGGCTTTACATTAGGTTTAGAGGTTTTTGTTAGGATGATTATCAAACTGAAAGTACTTTGTTCTACACCTTAAAAGGGTCAATGTCTAGTAGACTGCTGGAGGTTGACCCACGTGGGAATTGACTTACGGAAGATTTTCTTTGTTATGGGGGCCTTTAGATGCAGGAGTGAAATTTCAGGTTACAACTAACCTATCCTATGTTTTTTGATAAGATTATTGCAATGGAGGAGTTATTCCTTTCATTTCTGGAAATTAAATGCACTTTTTCATGCTGCATCTATTGCGATGGATTAGAAACCTTGAAAATGTCTCTTGAATGAGATGGCATATGGGTTCATCACCATCTCTTATGTACAGATAGAGCACTGATAACAGACATGTTATATTTTTTAATTTAAATTTACCAACCTACAACAGCAGCAGTTCCAAAGACCACAGTCTATGATGCATAGAACTTTTACACATGCCGTCAGACTAACATAAAACCACTGGGAAGAGAAAGGCATATAGGCCTTACATAGTCCTAGTCCCAAAAGAAGTCAGTTTGCTGTTACTTGATATCTCACAGTGGCACCAAAACGCTCCTTAACCATGCATAGAAAACCTCACTTTGCCCTTTCCCAAAAACTCATTCCTTTGTGGTCAAATCCCTAGTAGTGCATCTAGCCTTGACCCCTTTTAAGGTATAAAACACAGCACTTTCAGTTTGATAACCATCCTAACAGAAAAAGCTTCAAATCTAATGGAAGACCATGGCATACTACCCTAGGATGGTGAGAATTTAATCCCTTTCTGTATATAAAACGTCTACAAATAGAAGTACTATTATGATTATAGAATGGTAAATAGTCAGGCCTGAAGGTATTGTATAGAGTAATGGATAGGAAGCACCTAAGGGCAGCCATTTTGAGACCTGATAGGATTAAGGAAAATGACAATTTCAGTAAAAGCCCCTGAGCCTTATTCCCGACCATGGAAGATGAAAGGCTTTTAAGAATTAGAATATTTTTTCTTTAAATTGACCTCGACATCAACCAGTGCCTTTAGGGTATGTAAGCTCGAGTAGTCATAGATTTCAATAAGTGAGATGGATTGGCATAGCTGAAATGTTATTGCTCTCTACTACCTGCAAATTATTGGCAGCAGTGATATCTCAGGTTGAAAGTCAGAGTGTAATTTTTGAGATTATGGGAAGACGCACACAGATGTTGAAAAAATGATAGTATAGTGATAGCAGGGATCTTTAGCAACAACTATGTAGCTCATTAAATATTATGTCTATGTATAATTACCATTGTCAGGTTTGCTAAAGGTCTCTAGTTATGATTTGCAGATTTTGGGAATTAACTTTGGATCGAGGATCAGGCCATGTTATTCCCCTAAATATAAAACGGCATTATTTGGCACCAGCGAATCACCCCATTGAAATAAGATTGAGTGCTTGCCGGCAACAGATAAACCAAAAGAGGCTACAGAAAAATATGATTTTTTTTTCAAAGCTAACTCGATTTTCTCCCCAATTTTACTTGAATTAATATTATGAGAGGACTGTATCTGTTTAGACTCATTTCCATTGGACTTATCTTAAAATAGCAATTGTATTTACACACTTAATCAAAATGGAACACAATATTCTCGCAGTGTGTGTCTAGCAACAAGAGGCATAAATAGCTCTTTAATTCGGCCATTTTTTCCAGACTAAAATAACATGTTTATATATAATTTGTGATTAATGCAGCGAATTTGCACAGTACATACCTAGAAAATGTCTCTCCTACCATTTCATACTAAAGTCAATTCAAATGATTAAGACATATAAGCTCAAACTTTCCTATCGACGAGCCTCCGTCACCAACATGGCAACAGCCGTACCTAGGTCAAAGGTCAAAGGACATGGCCGTATTACATCATAGATACGGCCGAACATCGTCAGGTGGCACGACATGTTTGGGAGGCTTTGCCGCGCTGTTTGGGGGGTTGAATTAAAGAGGAGGGGGGGGGGGGTTATCCATTTGGACTGTACATAATCACCAGCTGCCGAAGGCACGGGTATCTACCAAAATTTGGAACTTATATAGCAGTTTCATTCCCTTAGCTATGTACTATTATGATCCAGGGACCCCTACAGCCATCATAAATGGCAAATGGATATAGTGTTCATGACAGATAGGACATTGACCATAAACTCTGCCACTGGTGGGTAGAGGGCGCCATAGGGGTGACAATAAAGGGGAGTTGCATGATGCGTAACATAATAGTATGGTAAGGGTGGCATGATGTTGGCTATATAGGGTACATGCCTTTGACCAGTAGTATGGGTGCAAAGTAACTTGCAATACTTCTGCCGAATAATTACTTTATTCTCATGGTACTAAGCTACATGCACTATCTACTCATGGATGTTTCAGATGTGGTGCCTCACGAGTGAGAGTGACAGACAGAGACAGAGATACAGATACAAAGAGGGATAGAGAGAGACAGTGACGGAGAGCAAGATAGACACACAAAGACACACATACAGGCAGGGATGGACATAAGTGACATAGAGGCTGGTAAAAGGAAATGGAGACTTGCAGGAGTGGGAGGGAAGGAAAATGGTCGTAACGAGTAAACACTGGTAAAGGTCGTTATGGATAAAGTATACAAGGAAGGTGAAGCACACATATATGTGATATGGCCTATAGTATCTTACTCAACTAAAGTATCTCTGTATCAAAGCAGTATTGAATAAGGGCAGTAAATATCTGAAATATCCCTTGATACTTGTGATTATATGTTAAGAACTAATATGTTGAGGACTAAAGCGGAAGTGACACACATGGAGGGTAGCTTCATGGTATCTCTATATCAGCTATATGAACTTTCTTGTGAACTATATTGGACAGCAAGATTCGGGTGTGACACCTTTCTATGGTATAAAAAATTGGTTGCTATTTTTTGTTAGTGTTCAGCTAGAATCAGTCTGCATTGAGCCCCACAAAATATGACAACATAGACATGTAAGATTAGACAGAGGAGGAGCACTTTGTGTCAGATTACACATTAGATAGATAAAACTGGTGTATTGGAGAACAAGGCCATCTCATCTCGGGTAACTTGTGCCACGCCCTGACACTGCACAATTAACTAGACATAGGTATCAGTAGCATGTATCAGGTTAGGCAGGTTTAGGCCTCTAGAAATATGTGGTTGTTGGCCCTACTACCTCCGCTACATTGGTTTATTCACTTTCCAGTGTTCTCCCATCCCATCTTTTTTGGTCCTCCCCCAAATCCACCGATCCCCCCTGTTGTTAAAAAATGACCACTCCCTTATAAACAACATTCACAGTCTGAACAGATTGTTATAGCAAATCCCAGAGAGATGTAACTTTGACAACTGACCATACAGCCTAGCTCCTTTCTTTCAAACAAACACAAAATAGTCCTCTCTAGCTTATGCTCTAGAGAGTTCCTCGCTTTGTGTTCTGATTAATTCCACTAATTGACTTTAATAGTATTAATTGCAGTTTCCAAAAAGGCGGTCAACGATTCCTGACCTTTACTACATTGTATCGGAATTCACCGCAGACATTTCTTCCTGCATCAAGACGGGGAGTAACATTACAGCCTCATTAATACCCAAGAATATCTCCTGTTTAGAAGCAGTAATGTTGTGTTGTTTTTTTCTTCTGCAAATGTTTTACTGGTCATCGCAGAACAAAAGTGGTCAATATCATCCAGGGGCTAAGCTCACCAGTGGCCAGCAGTTCTGTCTATGTTCAGTTAGATAGGATAAATATGATCTAAGCTGTCTCACTGGAACAAGATCGGATGCTGTGGCTGATACATGTAGCTGATAACCTGAATGTAAAAGCTGAAGGAGCTGCATCTATATGAGGTTTATTCTACCATCAATATGAAGTGACCACAATAGCGTTGTTCAACTTGTATAGAGACATGCACCACACCCTGGAGATCCTTTTGGGTATCGGCAGAGGAAGCCAATTGAACCTTGGAAAAAGATTTAAGACCTCCCTACTGGCAAAATCAGGAAGCCCCCCCCCCCCCGAAGCCCGATCCGCCAACAAGCTTTTAGTAAGAGAAATACTCCCCCTTTCATTGTATTTCTATTCCAGGCTAAACCTTTAAGGTGTATAACAATTGATCTATACTGATATATAGCAATGAATGAAATGCAATATATTTTTATCTGATTATCTACAGACAAATCATCTGTTCATTTTGTAAAGTAGTACTTATAAATCTCAGGCATTTTACAGCTGCTATAGGCTTGGGTGAACAACCGAATGTGGTAATGAAAGCACATCTTGCCCAGTCTCCCATTTCTTGGTCAATCAGTGACCAAAATGTCTCAATGTAAAAAGGACATTTAAAAAGGAGAGAGATTATAATAATGTTATTCAACCCACCAGTATCCTGGAGGAAACCTGATAAGGATGAGTTGTTTTTGTTATTGGATCTCTGCCAAGAGGAAGACCTGTTTTATAATCACCCCCATGGCCATGATAAAAAGTCATGATGTCAAAGATAAGGCACAATAGGGCTGTGTCCACTAACATCTATAAGGCAAGTGGACAACAAAAATCTTGAATATATAGAAATTATGTAAGTCATCATTCTTCAAAAGCAAACGACAAAAGCCCTTAAAATCAAACAAGTTTGATATTTTTGTGAAGAAATCAGGCAATATGCTCTTTAATCTATTAAAATGCCTTGTCCGTGTCTGTCCTGGGTAGTCTGGGCATTAATCTATCATGCCTAGTGGACACAGCATACCTTCAGTTAAAGTGGAATATATCTAGGAAATATATTCCCGAATACGTACATATTACTGGACGTCAAACTGATGAAATCGTCCACTTTCCTTGTCATATAGTGGACACACACCTAATGAAACTGTTCATGATGTTGTTAAATTCCCAGTAGGTACAAGATACAGGTGTTTACAAATGCAATCCACCCTCACCCTATCTGCTACCCCTCAAACCCTACCTCCAATCCTTACCTCTCATCCATTACTGCTTACCCTTAAGCAGTGTTTCCACTACACATGGCCATTGGCTGAAAATCAGGCCTTGTTATCTTTGTGGGATTGAATAGAAAAGATGAGAGACACATGATAAAGAAGGAGATTGATTGGCTGCACTTGGGGAGTACCTAATTCTGTCTGTACTAGATTGCAATCATGGTAGATCTAAATCAGGAATAGTCTAGTCACAAAGAAAACTGTTATCATCACACAGATAGGATATGATATTCAGATTTCCTTTGTAGCGTCTTTTGTTAGGATTAAGGATTTTGCCCTTTAAGCTTCCTTCTTTTTGTTCTAAAATATATCACCCAAACTTAATAACCTACCATAGACACATTTTAGGAGACAGAGAGATGATGTTTGTGTGATGCTTCATCCTACTAAACGGGCCTAAATCATGCTACTAAGGCCAAAAAAAAGTTTGTTTTAGGTCGACCGACCGACCCTATCAAAACAGGGCCGACCCTACGTTTTTTTATGCAATTTTGAAGAAATTTCCGTATTTTTACCATTTTTTGGTAAATTTTAGGGTCTTCGAAGAGGCCGGCTAGTACTTTCATGTAAGAAAAAAAAGTTTTAAAAAAAAATTCCGACCTATCAACCCTACACTTTCTGCCCATGTTACCTGAAACAAACCTCTTTTTTTTTTGGCCTAATTTATAATTTCCGTGAAATCAAAAAGAGCTAGATTACTAGGGAGACGTTCGGTTAATCAAACTGCTCCTCCACTTTTTTTAACCCTAAGTCATTCCAACTGGAGGCACTTGAGACCAATTCAGACCCTCAATACATTTTCAGACTTTAATAGCATGGTTTGATACAAAGAGGAAATTGAGGTAGGTATTATAGGCCTTCCATTGCATGGTATTCTCTTCCACTCAATTTAATTTTTTCCTTGTTTCCCAACAGATCATGGATATTACATAGGCCTTTATCAAACGAGAGGGGGGTTTGCTGTGCCTTTGGGTATCTGTGGTGTTTGACATGGGGATTAGATAGATTAGTCAGTGAGGTGGAACCCTGTCACCAGCTAGCGGGCTTTCACAGAAAGAGTAAGGCAGTCTCACTCAGGATCGACGTAAAATTGGATATTTGGAGATATGGCACCTAACTCACTGCCACATTTTCAAAAATGTATTATTGTAATTGAGATGTAAGCATACAAGAAGAAATGAGGAGAATAGTTGACACAATACCTGATTGGGGAGAAATAACAATTGCTTGTACCGTATTCGACGTGATAAGCGCATAATGCGCTTAAAAAATGATTATGGACACCTTTTAGTAGTTAAAAGTTTAATTTGGGTAAAAAACTGAGATGTTTTTGGTTGTTTATAGTATAAAAAACGGCCAAAAACGGGGGGTGTGCGCTTATTAGGGGGTGTGCGCTTATTACGTCGAATACGGTATTTATTATTGTGATTGGACAGCTGTTTGATGAATAACCAATTACCTATTTTATGTTAGTGTTGAGGTAGAATCTGTCCTCGTTCAGCCACACAAAGTGGCAGCATTGACATGTGAGACTAGACAGAGGAGGAGGAGGACTTATTGACCAGCCTCGGGGTGTGTCAATAGACAGCCACACCTCACCACGCACTACCACTTTGTGTCAGATTACACATCGGTTGCTACAACCCAGTGGGCACAAAACTCAGTTGAATGTTGAAGCAATGTTGCATCAACATTGAATCAACATTGGCAACCAGTTTTCAATGTTGATTCAATGTTCTGTGCCCACTGGGAATGGGTGTGTTTCAGATCATAACCTGATCTCATGTGGCGCTGGTTGGTACTATGCCCTGACACTGCATGATTCACTAGACATGAGTACCAGTGGCCTGCATGGACAGAGACAAAGTCACATGAGAATCCACCTGCTGTTCTCATGCTCACAGCGCATATTTCTCCTCCAATGATAACACACAGAGAGAGGAAACAGCGTCAAAAGGGAGTCCATGTTGCCTCCAGAATGACTTCCCTCCTTAGCCGAGCCCAGGTCTTTATTTGATTCCCTCAGGTGAGTCAGGGAACTATATGACTCCCCCAGGTGACTCCCTTAGATCGATTAGGGAGTCTATTAGGCAGCCTGGGCCCCCCTAAACCGGGGAGTCATTCTAGAGGCAACCTGGACTCCCTTTTGACGCTGTTTCCTTTCTCTGTGCACATACAAAACATTCCCTCTGGCTTAAACCTATATTCCCCTTGGTTCTGGTCACTAATTGACTTTAATGATATTATTTGCAGTTCCAAAAAGGCAGCCTTCGAAACTACTGACCTTTACTATTGGAATTCACCGCAGACATTTCTTCCTGCATCAAGACAGGGACTCACATTAGAGCCTCACTGATATCCAAATAATATCTCCTGTCTAGAAACCATCATGTTGTCTTGTGTCTCCTCCCAAAATTGCTTGTTGGTCACTTTACACCAAAACATGATTACTGTTATCCAGGGGCCAAGCTTATTAGTGGCCAGCAAATTTGTCCACCCACTTTATTGATGTCCACTTATTAAAACCACAGTGTTGGATAGCATGGAAGCTAACTGGAGTAGAATAGCACTGCAGATGTATTTAACCAAAATGTCAATGGGCAGGACCCCTATAAAAGGATCCATTTAGTCCTAAGGGAAGGCCATTTGCCGTTAACTGCTATCTTACAGTTGCACCTAAATGCTCCCTAACCATGCAGAAAAAAACTCACCTTACTCCCTCCCCATGAGCCTATCCTATAAGGTGCAATCTTTAGAGGTGCATCCAGGCACGACCCCTTTTACTATGTAGAACGAGGTACTTTAAGTCTAATAGTAATCAAAAAAACAACTTTAAACCTAATGCAATGACCAGGGATAGTGCCCCCAGGTGATGTAATGTAATGTTTACCTGTATATAAAAGATTCACAAGAAGAAGGTTTATCATGAGTTGAGGTTGGCCGAGGCAGACATGACCACGGACAATCAATCCTCTCAGAGATCCCACCAGTTATAAAGGGCTTATTTTTCCTAATTAGGAACCGTGTTCCCAAACTGATCCTTATACATTACCAGTATGGAAGATTTAGGCACAAAAGCTGTGCTTTACCTTCATTTTTGTTATCACATAAACATTCCCTTTAATTTTAATCCTTTTTTGGCATTTCAAATCAGAAATCTTTTGTTGACATTTTGAGTCCTTTGTCAGCATTTCCTTTATTGCACTATCTTGGATTCCTTCCTTTGGATTCACAAATGCATTGTGCCAGCAGCGGAGCTTGTGTTTCGTGATGACTAAAAATAAGATAATACCCAAAACCAAACTCAATTAAAGAATACCATTTCAGAAATATGAAAGTTAAATCTCTAAATCAAGAGAAAAATGCAAGAAGAAAAAGTTGACCACACCAAGAGAAGAAACAGCGCCAAAGCGAAGCCAGCTTACCTTTTTAGGAGAGTTCGCCTAAGGGAGCCTAGGTGACTCTGTAAGGGAGTCACCTGGGAGAGTCATATGACCCAGAGAGCTATATGACTCTCCCAGGTGACTCCCCTATGTCAGCCAGAGAGTCACCTAGGCTCCCCTAGGCGACCTGGACTCCTCTATAGAGGACAGCCTGGACTCCCTTTTGACGCTGTTTCTTTTCTCTTGTTCTGTGTGTCCTCTAATATATCATAGAATCACTGTAGAGTCTGGGCCTCTTGAATTTGTGAGGCTTTAGTGTTGTACACTTGATATCTCTGACAGCGACAATGCGTCTTTGTTAATCCCTTTGTTGTCTTAGTACATAAGAACCCACAGCAGTCTGTCTATCTTATCTCCCACATGTTTGAAGTCACCACTTGAGCACAAGCAATAAAACCAATGAAAACTGGTTGAAAAGTACAGGATTTTTACCTTTTATACCTGGTTCACATTTACCTCCAGCCTGTAATTCTGCCAGGCAGATTCAAGTGTCACCTTACACAGCTGTCCGTGTAGTATATTATAGCATGTACTCCAAAAGTCTTAAATTGAGCATAAAAGTGATAATTAGCTGGAACCTAAGCTGAACTCTGGGGAATGTTGTTCAATAAAGCAGGTAGGACATGAAGTATGGCCATATTGAACATTCTGGTTCATTTTTAGCGAAATTTATTTTTGAGCCCTAATCATCGGACTATGGAACTTTAACTGCAGACTGAGTAGTTCCCCACTTTCATGTCTGCAACCTCCATGAGTACAGCAGTCAGTCATTTTCATATGTCCCACTGTAGTAGAGGTGTAAGGGATAGTATTACCAGTTCAGGTGTTAATAATGGTAAAAATTGATAAAAGCTGTTTCAAGTTGCATGGAGAAAAACCTTTTAGAAACCTAATAAATATTAGGGATTTTTTGCTGATGAGCTGTGTACAGGTAAGCTGTAGGTAGGGTTGTCATGGCTGAATGCACTATTGCCTCTCCTATAGGCATTCACACAGTAAGTCATACTCACGCATTTAAAAGTAACCAGAACAGCTTGGTTACTGTATGGCTTCTATTGTCTGCCAGATGTTGCTGTGTGGTTTGTATATATTGCGGTGTTGTAAGGGAGGGGTGATTCGTGGATTTGGTGGGGGACCAACGACCAATGCTTTTTAATGAAAAAGCCCGCACGTTACTATAGCTCAGAGGGTTTGGCCACGCACAATTTCAACCTGGCTTGGTGGGGACTGAAAAAATGTCAACCCCTCCTACGGGCAGGGAAGAAATTCTGACCCGCTCCCGCGAAAATCCACTGACCCCCGCCCCCCCGCCTGTTGTTGGAAAATGACCACTCCCAAAAGGTGTGGAGGCAGAGTGATGAGAGGAAGGTTCAGAGCTCCAGGTGCCGTTCTCCATTTCAGATAATTAAATCTGATACCCAGAATAACCTGCTGGAGTTGGCAGCCTTGAAAGCACAGGTTGAAAAATCAATTCCAATTATTGTTCATCATGGGATGATACAAACAGATACAGGTCACAGGAGATATTCCAATTGTAGTTTACACATTAGAATCGAGCTAATAAAGTCTAGTACAAACATGTATGCATGTATTGGATCATCATATACAGTGTAAGCCTTGTTATATAAGGAGGACTTATATAATGAACTTCCTGTTATAAGGAACATGTTTCCATTGACAAAATTGCCCATTCTCTCTTTATATAGTATTGGCTATAAGGAAAACTGATTATAAGGAGCAAATTTGCCTTCCCAAATTCCCTCCTTATAATGAGATTTCACTGTATCTGCACATTGGAACTCCCATGGCAATTTCATTTGTTTTACCAAGCACATGTATTCCTAGTGGCCCCCTACGTCCATGATAGATGTCATATGGGCCCCTAGAGCTGACAATAAAAGGGGCATTGACCATAAACCCTGCCCCCAGTGGGCAGAGGGCGCCATAGGGGTGACAATAAAGAAACGGTTGCATGATGTGCAACCTAATAGTATTGTAAAGGTAGCGTGTCTGTGGGAATATTGGGTGCATAGCTTTGTCTTTGACCAATGCTGTAGACGTGAAGAGTCAATATAATATACACCTAAGCATGCTTTACTGTTAGGGTAGGTTCACCCTAAGTCAAACTCATACCTTGAGTCAACCACTTTTCACATGAAACTACAAGTTCCGTATGCATCTGTGACAATAAACTCCCACTGATTCAAGAATTGAAGTGTTTTCCAAATATATACTGCACATTGCATCCACATCATCACTCTTTTTCATACTGTAAAATCAGTCAGAAGTACTCCTGTTTGACCTGTTTTGACAAACAGAGAATGAAAATCTCTCCACTGTTGATACTCTTCAGTAGGCAATTTGCACTATTTGTCTCTTACATACATAGTGTCGATCGGTTTTGTGAGCTGGCTATGTATCTAAATTACACAAATCATGACTTTATTGAGCAAAATTAATTTCCTAAATTATATTTAGGACTGATTTTGTAAGGTATACCCATTTCACCTTAAGTCAGCCATGAATTCACCCTAAGTCAGCCACCTCATACCCTAAGTCAACCATGGGATTTTCTTCTCTGGAATCCCCCCTGGAATTCTCTCACCCTGGATTTTTGTCTAAGAACTCTCCCCATACCCTTGTGAATACCTCCTCCTCCCAGAATACCCTCTTCTACTAGAGGGTTAAGGATAGCAGGCCTATACTTGTGTAGTGTATAGAGGGCTAGGGTGAAATGCAAAAAGATGGGGGAAAAGGGGGTGAGGGGGCAGAGCTCCCAATATATTCAATAGAACTCCGTACTGCATGTCTATATTGTTATATTTAGTTTTCATTGCTCATATAAGTAATATTTGCTTGTATTTATAGCTCATAATGCAGTTGTATTCACCTGAGGTACAGTACTGACTTTGTCTTGATTGTTCCATATTCAATAAATCGTTTTCTTCTCTAGTGTTAGTTGTAACATATTGATATATGATGCATGCAATCATGTCAGCCAATCCAATCAGGTTATTATTGGTTTATTTCACATATTTCTGGTGGTTTTAATATGGCTGACTCAAGGTGCATTTTGGCTGACTTAGGGTGAAAAGGGGCAATTCTGACTACTCTGATGAATCATGGAATTAAATACTGTAAACTGATATATGGCATTGTAAGACATCATGAATGTTATTCCCCAGAGCAATACCTAAAGTTTGGTTCAATTCTGAAGGATATGCACAAAAAACTCTAGGAGCAATTAGACCTGAAAGGCAGCTCATGATAAAACATGGATCAGACCGGTTGAAAGTGGTGAACCTACCCTAGTAGTATGTAGCTCTTATTCACTCATGACTGTGTTTGATATATAGGTGGTCTTATGCAGAGCTGTCAAAATGTTTTGTGAAGTGAGTTTGTGTCACAAGTTTTTAAAAGGTTTGCAGCAAAAGTGTTTTGAACCGTTCATATAGGAAGATTTGATATAAAAAAGATGAAAGCCAATGAAAAAAGAATTAGAGAGAAAAAGAGAAAGTTAGGGGCAGTATGGTAGAAAGGAGAGAGATGGGCAGGTTGATAGACAGAAGTATGGTGAGAGGCACAATAGAAGGGAAAATGAATAAATATATATATATATATATATATATATATATATATATATATATATATATATATAAACAGATAGATATCTGGATTAATACAAAGTCTGTGTATATTGTCTACATCAAAGCAGTGTAAAGCAGCGAAGCACTGGACTAATCTTTGATACATTTATATACATTGTTGAACGCTAGGTTTCTTAACAGATAAAGGCACATACAAGGGAATACAATAGTATGATGTTGCGTAGCCCTCTTTTGCTTTCCTTGAGCTGTGTTGCTTTATGTGACAACTGCATAGTTTGGAAACAGGCTTGGGGTTTGTTAGCATACATATATGCTAGATGGTTGAATGTGCACCTCACTAAGACTTGTATATGAACAGTTATAATGCTAAAATTCTGCGATTGACTAAAGTAAGAAGCAACCCTTATAAAATAGCAAATATAATACAAATAATGGAGCTATTGGGTGATTTAACCCTAAAGGACGGGATCATGCCTTAATGCATCATGCTCTTTGTCATCATGATGCATGAATGCAGCCCTGGTGAGTTAAGATCATCATGACAGCAAATGTCATCTTTTAGCGACATCCCTCCTTAAAGGGTTAATGAATTTCCCTTCTCAGTATCCTAAAAGTAACCTGATAAGGGTGAATAATCGTTTTGTTATTCGATCCGAGCCAAGGATACCTTAATCTGCCGAGCCATTGGTGAATGTTTAATGAAGGAGCGATAAGATCAGGCAATGGTCTATCACCCACCAGGGAATAATAAAGAAATCATAATCTTGCAGATTAACACACAAGAAAAAGTGATCTGGGCAAAGCACTGAGGACTCAGGGCTACAGATTCAGGGGTTTCCTGTCTCTATCTTCCCTGATCTCTTACCTGTCCCCTGCCACTCCCTACCATGTTAATTGATTTATTGATTTGTTTAACTTCCAAGTGTACAATTACGCCTTAGACTTGCTCAGATTTAATCAGAGTTTAGTCCTTTCTTTTCTCATCTACCCTAGTAGCAAACACACTGTGGCCCCGCAAGGGGCCAGACTGTGTTTGCAAGTCTGGCCCGAAGTGGGCTAACTGACGGGCTCCCGTCGGTATAGGGCACTGGGCTTTGGTCTGGCCCCGTGCGGGCTTCCCATGTTGGGCGCAGATCGGGTTTTGGACGGGAAGCCCGCTTCGGGCTCAGATTGGTTTTTGGACGGGCTTCCCACTTTGGGCTCAGATTGGTTTTTGGACGGGCTGAAGGTGGGTTCAGATCGGTTTTTGGACGGGTTGAAAGCGGGCTCAGATCGTTTTTTGGACGGGTTGAAAGCGGGCTCAGATCGGATAATTATGGGTTTTTAGAATCTATTCAATCATTCTCAAATGATTTCTTGTATTTGTTGAACCAGATATCCTTGGTCCTGCTAATCAACCCAAGGCATAATCATACTCTTCCTACCCGATAATGGAAGTATGAAGCAGGCCTATTATCATCAGGTTTGAGCCACATGCAGCATAGACAAGTGTCTATGGTGCACATTGGCCTTCAAAGCCATAGTTCATACCTATATGGGGCACATGAGTCTTGTATTAAGCAGATTGTAATGCCACAGTAATAGTGTTTACACTAGATAGCTGCTTAGAGAACCTCCTTTCCATCATTCAAATTAATAGTCTATCTTAAATCCAAACTGTGAGAACATCTATTTATTGTTTCCTATTCTACATCACTTTAACATTTTATTGTATCATTATGTAATGTCAATTTCATCTGGCTTTGCTGGAAAACTCTAGATATTGTATAGTAGTGACATCTGGTGTCAATCATCAGAACTACTAGACCAGTTGCCCTGTCCGAACCCAACCTCAGCCCTCATCGGCCCGGAGTGGGCTAACCGATGGGCGCCCATTGGTTTAGGGCACTGGGCTTTGGTGTGGCCCCAAGTGGGCTGCCCGAATTGGGCTCAGAACGGGTTTTGGACGGGTTTCCTGTCATCTGGCCAACATGAACCCAAAGAGGGTAGCCCTCTTTGAAAAAGATCTGAGCCCAAATCGGGCAGCCCGCTTTGAAACTGATCTGAGCCCAAAATGGGCAGCCCGATCGGGGCCACACTTCAGCCCAGCCATCTACCCAACATGAAACCCAGCTCAGTTTTGCCCGACTTCAAACAGCCAATCCGAGCTAAAACCAAATTGGCCCCGTGCGGGCTTGCTACTAGGGTAGGTTGCATGTATGAGTGTGTGGGTGCGTGTGTGCGTGCATGTATGTGGATGTGCATGTGTTTGTGAGTCTGCTTGTAGCAGTGGGACGCAGCTCATAGCTCTGAAACACTGCTCTTGGGGCACCTTGAGCCATGCTCAAGGTGCCCCAACCTCTGCATTGAAGGACTAGGTACATTATTTGACACAATGCACCTGATCATTGCAGTGCATAGAGGGACAAGGTATCACTGCTCCTCACCAGAGGGCAGCCTAACCTTGTCAGCTTGTAGGTGAGAGATGAGAAGATATTACTCAGTTCAACCTCTGGGTCTACCATAGCATAACCTAACAAGTGGGCCCTTATATCTATAAACCCATAGTTTATCAGAATTAGGGCTCACAGAGAAACACACTCAAAGAAGTTACAATTTGACTCTACAGTTATGATAAAATACATAATTTGCTGATTGTGGTAATAGATTCCTTTGTAGCATATTCATAGTGTCTTTATTCCTAGATGTATCATTTTTCAGAAGCAGGACAGCCTGTTACATCATATAAGAATATAATCAAAGATCTATATAGACCTTGCAAATAACTGCAATCCTCTTAAGATGATTTATATTGACCTAAAGGGAAACCTGTAACATACCAACCCAGTCACTACTCTTGAAACTATAATTGACTGACTTGTGTGCATTAGATAAGTGTTTTTTTTACATTCAGTCCTATGCAAAAGTATCAACAGCAAATAATTCCACCTGAACTTTCAATGATTTATCCATATTACTGTTTGTTTGAACTATTTAATATGAGTGGTTCAATGTGCCTCAGTGGGCGGGTCAACCTGCCCAGGGCATGGGGCACATTGAACCACCCAAAGATTTAATTTTCAAAAAATCAAAAGAAATACAAAAAATTACCATACTTGCTTTGCCATAGGTCGGCATATAGCGCAACGATATAAGGTAGCTGCTAGATGCAACATCAAAGTTCACATGACCTTTATATGGTCAGGAAAAAAATAAAGGTGCAGAAGTGGTTCAACGTGCCCCTCTCTCCCCTACTTATTAGAAATAATGAATTTAGGAATTTGATATCTATTTAAAAGCAAGAATTTGATTTTAGAAATTCATTTATCCAAGAAGAAAAACAGATATTGTTTTGTGTTGTTTCAACCAGCTAAATTGGTTAAATACTCTCATGTCAATTCGGCAATCTTCTTTAAATCATAGTCTTCAAAGTCTTTAAAACAAGCCTCCTCACACAAGCCTATCTATAAACACCTGTATAAAGCTAAACTACCGTAAATCCTTGGTTATAAGCCAAATTTAATTTGGCGTTTTTATTTGCTATAAGCCGACTTTTAACCCCCAAACTCCCATTCAGCTTATAGGCGAGGTTTTAATATATAGGAATATAGTAAAAACAAATTTCAAGCACTTTTTTTATAAGCCGAATATTTCCTCCCAAACTCACATTCAGCTTATAACCAAGGTAGGCTTATAACCAAGGTTTTACGGTACTGAAGGGACCATAGGACAATCCAGGCCCAGAAACCTAGTGCAGAATTAAATGGCCTGCCATAGTACTCCAAGGAAACTGGGGTAGGATGTGTGCCTTCTCATTGGCATCCCTTTCTGCTCAATGTTCAGAGCCCCTGTCTTTTTTCATGTCTCCCCACAGATCATGGATATTACAGATGTCAATAGGATGTCTGTGGTGTTTTGCCCTAGGGATAAGGTAGATAAGATTGTAAGGGGGGCCCACTGTCACTCACTAGGGAGGCTTCTCAGATAATGCCAGTCAGCATTCATGATGGTGCACAGAGAAAGGAAACAGCGTCAAAAGGGAGTCCAGGTTGCCTCTAGAATGACCCCCCCCCTCTCTAGGGGAGTCCAGGTGCTTATGTGACTCCCTTAGGTGAAGTGACTCCCTTATATGTCAGCAAGGGAGTCATGATGTCTCTTGATCTTTATTGTATTTAATCGTTGTAATATTTGTTTTGGTTTGTGGATATTAGACTTGTTTCTATGGTAGTAAATTGATGCTTAGGTACAAGTACACCTAACCTGACAAATATGTTCATTTCCGTATACTACTTGTACATAATAATATGCTTGTGCTGGAGACCATACAAATTGCTTTATACCTTTCACATGGAAATTTCAAAATAATCTTCACTTATAGAATCTTCATGCCATGCTTAGATGGCACATACAGATTAAAACTAAACTTTTATTCATAATACAGTTCTGAATCTCACAGTATAATTGAATATCACCATCAGTAATGCAACTATCTGGGTCTGAATTCAATTTGCAGGGAATTAATGCATTACACTGAGCATCTCTGACAGTGACAATGCTTCTTTGTTAATCTCCTTGTTGTCTGGGTAAAGGGACCAAGAACAGTCTGTCTATCTTAATTCCCACACCTCTCAAACACAGACACACCCACTCCAATTACAAAGTTAATAACCACACCCTCTGATGAACTATCACAACCTTACACCACAGTTGGCTGAGAGAACAAATGAAAACGGCCTGACTATATTTTACATACATTGCTGTATGTTGATGCAGTTCACTGAGCACACCCTCCTACTGTGGGTGTAAGTCAGATATGATATGCGTGACTAGCTGCATACATGTTATAAGCCGTGGACAATGGTAATTATTCGGGGCTGACACCTTGGAGAATTGCCCTGTCCTTGGCTTATATCACTCATACAGCAAGTCACTTGTATCATATCTACAACTTACAGTGCCACCCTCGGGTGCTGCAATATTATTACTGTGTGGTGGGGAAGCATTTCCCATATGAATTTCACTGTGACAATGCCAGTACACCCTGACTAAGGCCTCTACAGAACCTGGCTGTGGGGTAAAATATGGAACTGAGAAAGGTCTATTTATTAGCATAAATAGCCTATGGAAACTGACGACCATATATATACTTATTAAGCCATAACTAGTTAACCTACTTGTGATTACCTTTTACCTAAAGAAGTGAGCTTTATGTTGGGTAGAGGAGCATGGATAGTAGGAATATATATCTGGTGTATAGGGTATTTCTTTTTAAAGGAAACAGCCATTAATAGAACAAGAAGATTGAAAGATGATAAACTGATATATTTTAGAGAAAAGAGGAGAATCAGAGCATTATAAATACATATTCAAACCATCTAATCTTTATAAATATGAATGTTATCCTGCGACTAATCGCCATCTTAATCTAAGCTACCTTGCTTGAAGCTAATATGATCTCTTATGCTTCTTGCACAAACGTGTACACACTCTGGAGGAAATAATCCAGTCCATCTCATATTGTTCTGAGGATGATCAAAATACTGGAAATCTACACTCAATTTATTCCATATAGAGGATTATAAACATTTATGGGCTTCATGGCTTCGGGAAACATCAAAAAGGTCAATACAGTCAGACCTAAATAATCCGATCACCCCCCCCCCCGTTGGCACAAAACTCAGTTCAATGAAGAATCAACATTGGATCAACATTGAATCAACATCGAAAACCCTTTATCGACGGTGATTCAATGTTCTGTGCTCACTGGGCCGTTTCAGGGAAAACATGGCCGGATGATGAATCTGCCATATTAGGGTCTTTTTTTTAAACTTTGGCCTTAAAAGTACCTTAGAAAAATGTACTCTCAACCTCCAGTGCAGACTCGGCGACAACAACATTGACTCGTATACTATCAAATTGACTCTGAAATTAGCCCCGAAATTACTTAAAGTGGTTTTTTTTCAAAAGTGGCTTGAAATTTCTATGGTTGGCACTGTTTTGCTAGCTAGGGTATGGTAACCTGAAACACCTTTTTTTGGCCTTATGTATGAAATTTCTCCTGACAAAGCAGGGAAATAATCAATGTGTCGGATTATTGAAGGCTCGATAATCTAGGTTTCACTGCATGATGTATAATCGATAAGGACTTGATGTGATCATGAATCTGAATTGAAAAAAAGAGATTATACTGATCCGATGGAGAAAAAACAAATGAGCAAGAGCAACCCCCTCATGGCTTTACCACTAAGTCAATCTCAAACATCACTGAGTGGGACAGGTGGGACAGGAGGTATTACAAGCTTAGGGTTGTGTCTCATGAGATTGTAACAATTGAAACGTCTTTGACCAGGTGTAGTCTTTGACCAGCAAGTTTCAAAATGGCTGCAGTTGGGGCTATGTACACAGAAATGCAGGGACATTTGTAAGATATAGTGCAAAAATATCCATTAACATTTACCCGGCATTTCTGTGTACATAGCCCCCATTTCAGCTGTTTTCAAGCTTGCTGGTCAGAGACTACACCCTGTCAGAGACTACACCTGGTCAAAGACTTTTTTTTCTTAATATATAATTTTAAATCCCTCTGGCATAGCCTATGAACGGTGTTATATGCTTGCCTAACTCTTGGTTGGGTTTTAAAATGTATCATCATCATCATTTCAATTGTTACAATCTCTTGAGACACAACCTTAGGTATAGCGACAATATAAGGTGAAAAGGAACAATATGTGTATTAGGTTACATGGAAAAAAGATTGATGCTTTTTAGACAGAGAAAGTATTCAGACACTATTTCTGCTGATAACCTGTGCACCCAGTAATGCTAGAGAGGATTGGGATGGCTCAGATATATAGTCTGGCCTCGGCATTCAATTGTATCAGATACCAAGAATATCTCACTCGGCTTTTCCTGGTGCCACACCCTGGCATTGCACAATTAACATCATGAGTACCCGCGCCCTGCGTGCACAGAGACAAAGTCACGTGACAACCCACATGTTCTCTTAGTCACCACTTGTAATGAGACAATTGCACAGAGAAAAGAAGTGGAATCACTGTGACTCCCGACTTGATCACTGAGGTAACTCTCCCAAGGACTCTAAAGTTACTCTCTAACATTAGCAGGACTCTATGATAACTCTATGATAACTCTTATCCTAAGACTGCCTAATGACTGGGAGTCACTTTAGAGTCGTGGGGAGAGTTACCTCAGTGATCTAGTCCAGACTCCCATTTGGGAGTCACCGTGATTCTACTTCTTATCTCTGTGTAGCATCCTGGTACAGCCTGACACTGATAAGCTAAAATCCCTGGCCCTTAGTCTGTAGTGGCTATCCCAGGTTGGTCATTGGGGCATTGGTCAGGCATGGCCAAGTGCGAGTAATCCGAGCCCCTACACTGGTAGATTCCCTACTTATCAACATTGGCTAATCATGTGATGATAAATCACCATTTTGCAGAGTACAGAAATAGCTATAATGAATAACAAAATGATGGACGATTTAACATGTAGTCTAATTACTACTGAAGGATACAAATAATTTCTTTGCACACATTTTGTCTTTTGTAGTCAGAGCCCATTTCACACATCCTGATCCTCATTTACCAGTGCTAACAAGGTTTTGTTTCTGCCTCCTCCATCGCTAGATGCTAGATAACACATATAAAAATAACCCTTTCTCTTGTACACTTAGATTCTCTTTAGATCTAGTTCTGTTTAATTGCGCTAATTGACAATAGCAGTATTAATTGTACTTACCAAAAAGGCAGTCAACAGTAACTGACCTTTACTATTGGAATTCACTGCAGACATTTCTTCCTGCATCAAGACAGGGAGTGACATTACAGCACCTCACTAATATCTAAAAATATCTCAGCTCTAGAAAAGATCACTTTGTGTTGCGTTTTCTTCTCCGCAAATTACTTGCTTGTCACTTCACAATAGAAAGTGCCGACTGATATCCAGGGGCCAGGCTCACTAGTGGCCAGCAGTTTTGTCCGTCGGTCAGTTAGATTAGAATAATCCAGGGACTTTTTACAAAGTCAGTTACTTTTCCTAGCCAGCAGCTTTGTCAATTGGTCAGTTAGATTAGAATAATCCAGGGTATTTTTACAAAGTCATTTACTTTCCTGAGAACAAAACAAATCCTTTTTGGCTCTACCGCAAGGTAAAGTCTAAATATAGCACATTTGTTGTGCATTACATTGTATGATATAATATGTACTTCCTATTCTAACTTTACTCTTTAGGCTATGAGTGCCGATCTGCTGCTTCATCTTGCCATTATTTCCTACAATTCATCTGATGATTGCAATGTTAAAGGTGTCACTAGCATAGTGGAAGGAGTGGATCGTGCCTTCAACTTTCAGACAGGTTCTTTCCCAATTACAAACCACTCCATTAGCATTTGCTCTTAACATCCAACATCCAATATTTTAGGAAGAGTGCCTCAGTCCAGGGGAATACCAACAAGGAAAGAAAAGAAGAAAAAAAAGAATACCAACAAGGAGCATTCAATTTAATAGAAAAGCGAACCACCCTTCCTGCAGAGAATGCGGAGGGTGAACAGAAATGAAAAAATCGGTTTGGATATATTTTCTCCGAATCTTGACCGCATCTTGGAGCCGGATGTTGGGTTTTATATCAACATACAGTAAAACGCCTTCCTGAGGCTGCATTGGTACATCATGACAACAAATGTCATCTTTTAGCGACATCCATCCTTACACTGTTAATGAATTTCCCTTCTCAGTATCCCAAAAGTAACCTGATAAGGGTGAATAATCGTTTTGTTATTCGATCTGAGCTAAGGATACCTTGATCTGCTCAGCCATTGGTGAATGTTTAATGAAGGAGCGATAAGATCAGGCAATGGTCTATCACCCACCAGGGAATAATAAAGAAATCATAATCTTGCAGATTAACACACAAGAAAAAGTGATCTTGGGAAAGCACTGAGGACCTAGGGCTATAGATACAGGGGTTTCCTGCCTCTATCTCCCCTGATCTCTTACCTGTCCCCTGCAAATCCCTACCATGTTGATTGATTTATTACAAAAGGGTGGTAAATATTCCCAAAAACCCTAAAGATTATCCCAATAATAGTTCATAGCACTACTAAAGAAAAAGACCTTGAGAGTTGTTTAAGTGTTAAAGATCCTACTAGTTTAGAGCTTGTGGGGTCTTCATCAGGGATACACTTGATTGATTTATTGATTTGTTTAACGGTCAAGTGTACAATTACGCCTGGGACTTACTCAGATTTAATCGGACTTTTAGTCCTTTCTTTTCTCATCTAGGTTGGATGTATGAGTGTGTGTGTGTGCATGTGCGTGTGTATGTGCGTGTGTTTGTGAGTCTGCTTGTAGCAGTGGGACACAGCTCATAGCTCTGAAACACTAGCTGCTCTTGGCATCGGGCCCCACTTTATTGTGCTGCTTCATACAGGTGCTGTGCCCCAGACTGTATATTCCCTACCATATCTAGACTCTGTGCCTACCTGCTAACACTACTCTCTTGCATTGTCTTCCCAATGCACATACTTCATGTCCTACCTACTAAATTTAACATTATTCCCCAGAATTCACCTTAGATTTCAGCTAATTATCAGTTTTATGCTCAATTTGAGACTTTTGGAGTGCACGCTATAATTCTACCCATTGAAAATACACTGTAAAACGCTAGGCCTGTGTTCACGGGACCCTCTTATTTCCCTCTTATTGCCCATCAATGATATTTCATTGTGCCCCATCCACCTAATATTATTTTGCAACAACATTTTAAAAAGATTTAAGTAGAATTTAAGATATTATAGAGAATACGGACCATGCCAATTTAAGTAAATATACCCTCCACCTCCTTCCCCTGAATGTAACCCAATCCTTACCGCTCATCCATTACTGCAGACCCATAAGTTGTTACATCACTATACATGCCATACCCACACCATACTCACATAATGACCCCCCTACGTCCCCGCTCTATCAGTGCCTCGCTACCCTCATCCAGAGAGACGTCCATCATATCACCAACATCATTATCGTACATGGGTGAGGGTGTAATTACATGATAGAGATGAGAAACGTGATTGTCTGCAGGAGGGCCCAGGACAGGGATGGAAAAGGTAGGCCTCGTTATCTTTTTGAAATTGAATAGAAGAGATGAGAGACACATGATAAAAAAGAGAGACA
This sequence comes from Harmothoe impar, assembly GCA_947462335.1. Classification (NCBI taxonomy): domain Eukaryota; kingdom Metazoa; phylum Annelida; class Polychaeta; order Phyllodocida; family Polynoidae; genus Harmothoe; species Harmothoe impar. The sequence continues at coordinate 19,874,945 of OX381719.1, forward strand.
CATGATAAAGAAGTAGATTGATTGGTTTTTTTTGAGAAAGAGTACCTAAATCTGGCTGTAATACATTGCCATTATGGCAGATTCTAATTTAGGAACAGGTCCAGTCACAAAGGGATTGCTTCACAGCGAGCTGGCTTGTATTTTTGTCATCACATGAAATAAATGCTTTGATTTCCACCATCCAAATTCTTTTATTGACGTTTTAAGTCCTTTGTCAGCATTGTTGGTGTTGTCTTTTTTAGGGTAGCTTTCACAAATAGATTGTTTCATGAATACAAAAAAATTAATAAAAATCCCCAATGCAAAATCAGATTAATGATACACGTTAGAGATATTGAATTTAGAAAATTGATGTCTGTTTAAAAGCAAAAATTTGATTTTGGAAATTCATTTATCCAAGACTAAAAACAGATATTGTTTGTGTTGTTGCATCCTGCTAAATTGGCTAAATACTGTCATGTCAATTCGGCAATTTGCTTTATAATATAAAGTATAGCTATAGATAAACTATACAGTATGATATTATCATAGTCTTCAAAGTCTTTAAAAGAAGCCTCCTCACACAATCCTATTTATAAACACCTGTATAAAGCTAGACTACCGGCGAGGTTTTAATATATAGGAATATAGTGAATACAAATTTCAAGCACTTTTTTTTAAGCCGAATTTTTCCTCCCAAACTCACAGTCGGCTTATAACCAAGGTCGGCTTATAACCAAGGTTTTACGGTACTGAAGGGACCATAGGACAATCCAGGCCCAGAAACCTAGTGCAGAATTAAATGGCCTGCCATAGTACTCCAAGGAAACTGGGGTAGGATGTGTGCCTGCTCAATGTTCAGAACCCCTGTCTTTTTTCATGTCTCCCCACAGATCATGGATATTACAGATGTCAATAGGGATGTCTGTGGTGTTTTGCCCTGGGGATTGGGTAGATAAGATTGTAAGGGCAGGCCCCTGTCACTCACTAGGGAGGTTTCTCATATAATGCCAGTCAGCATTCATCATGGTGCACAGAGAAAGGAAACAGTGTCATCAGTGGAGTCCAGGTTGCCTCCATAATGACCCCGCCCCCTTTCCAGGGGAGTCCAGGTGCTTATGTGACTCCCTTAGGTGAAGTGCCTCCCTTATGTCAGCAAGGGAGTCATGATGTCTCTTGATCCTTGTTGTATGCAATCGTTGTAATATTTGTTGTGGTTTGTGGATATTAAAGTTGTTTCTACGGTAGTAAATGTATGCTTAGGGACAAGTACACCTAACCTGACAAATATGTTCATTTCCATATGCTACTTCTACATAATGGTATGCTTGTGCAACGATAGCCAGGGAACCAATTGCTTTATGCCTTTTACATGGAAATTTCGAAGTAATCTTCACTTAGAGAATCTTCATGCCATGCTTAGATGGCACATACAGATTAAAACAAGACTTTTATTCATAATACAGTTCTGAATCTCACAGTATAATTCAATATCACCATCAGCAATGCGACTATCTGGGTCTGAATTCCATTTGCAGGGAATTAATATGCTTTACACTGTGTATCTCTGACAGTGACAATGCTTCTTTGTTAATCTCTTTGTTGTCTGGGTAAAGGGACCAAGAACAGTCTGTCTATCTTAATTCCCACACCTCTCAAACACAGACACGCCCACTCTAATTACAAAGTTAATAACCACACCCTCTGATGAAACTATCACAACCTTACACCACAGCTGGCTGAGAGAACAAAAGAAATGGCCTGACTGTATCTTACGCACATGGCAGTATGTTGATGCGGTCCACTCAGATATGATATGCGTGACTAGCTGCATGAGTGTTATAAGCCTTGGACAATGGTAATTATCCATGGCTGACACCTTGGAGAATTACCCTGTCCTTGGCTTATATCACTCATACAGCAAGTCACTTGTATCATATCTACAACTTACAGTGCCACCCTGGGGTGCTGCACTACTATTACTGTATGGAGTGAAAAGTATTTCCCATGTGCGTTTCACTGTGACAATGCCAGCACACCCTGACTAGGGCCTCTATAGAATCTGGTTGTGGGGTGAAATAGGGAACTGAGAAAGGTCTCTTTATTAGCATAGATAGCCTATTGAAACTGGCGACCATATGTATACTTATTAAGCCATAGCTTGTTAAACTATAGGGTATTCCTTTTTGAAAGAACACACTTTTGATGTAAAGGAAACAGCCATTAATAGAACGAGAAGATTGATAGATAATAAACTGATATATTTTACAGAAAAGGGGAGAATCAGAGAGCATTATGAATACATATTCAGCCATGTAATCTTTATAAATACAAATGTTATCCTGTAATTAATCGCCATTTTAATCTGAGCTTTCTTAAAGCTTATATGATCTCTTATGCTTCATGCACAGACGTGTAAACACTCTGGAGGAAATAATCCATCTCATATTGCTTTAAAGATGATCAAAATACTGGAAATCTACACTCAATTAAATTCATATAGAGGATTATAAATCTTTGGGAAACATTAAAATGGAGACCTAAATAATCCGACCAACCCCGCTTCAGGAAAAACATGGATGTTGTATCTGCTGGATTATTGAAAAACATGTATAATATGCTTAGGCCAAAAAAATAAAAGGTGGGTTTCCGTGGTTTTTTTTACTTTGGCCTGAAAAATACCTAAATATTTACTCTCAAATTCCAGCGCAGACTCGGCGACAAAAACATTGACTCGTATACAATCAAATTGACTCTGAAATAGCCCCAAAATTACTTTAAATACTTTTTTATCAAAAATGGATTAAAATGTCTATTATGGTCGGCCCTGTTTTGATCGAAAGCGTCGGGTAACCTGAAACACACCTTTTTTTGGTCTTATGTATGAAATTTCTCCTGACAAAGCAGGGAGATAATCAATGTGTCGGATTATTGGTGGCTGGATACTCTAGGTTTCACAGCCTGATGTATAATCGATAAAGACTTGATATGATCATGAATCTGAATTAAAAATAGAGATTACACTGATCCAATGGAGGAAAAACAAATGAGCAAGAGCGACCCCCTCATGGCTTTACCACTAAGTCAATCCCAAACTGCACTGAGTGGGACAGGTGGGACAGGAGGTATTACAAGCTTAGGGTTGTGTCTCATGAGATTGTAACAATTGAAACGTCTTTGACCAGGTGTAGTCTTTGACCAGCAAGCTTCAAAAGGGCTGCAGTTGGGGCTATGTACACAGAAATGCAGGGACATTTGTAAGATATAGTGCAAAAATATCCATTATCATTTACCCGGCATTTCTGTGTACATATCCCCCATTTCAGCTGTTCTGAAGCTTGCTTGTCAGAGACTACACCCCGTCAAAGACTACACCTGGTCAAAGACATTTCAATTGTTACAATCTCATGAGACACAACCTTAGGTATAGCGACAATATAAGGTGAAAAAAGAACAATAGGTGTATTAGGTTACATGGAAAACAGATTGATGCTTTTTAGACAGAGAAAGTATTCAGACAATATTTCTGCTGATAACCTATGCACCCAGTAATGCTAGAGAGGATTGGGATGGCTCAAATATATTGTCTGGCCTCGGCATTCAATTGTATCAGATACCAAGAATATCTCACTCGGCTTTTCCTGGTATCACACTCTGACACTGCACAATTAACATCATGAGTACCCCGGCCTGCGTGCACGGAGACATAGTCACGTGACAGCTCACATTCTCTCAGTCACCACTTGTAATGAGGTGTATACAATTACACAGAGAAAAGAAGTGGAATCACTGACTTGCTCACTGAGGTATCTCTCCCCAGGACTCTAAAGTAACTTCCTAACATTAGCAGGACTCTATAATAACTCTAAGATTCCCTAATGATTGGGAGTCACCTTAGAGTTGTGGGGAGAGTTACCTCACTGATCGAGTCACCGTGATTCTACCCCTTTTCTCTGGGTAGAATCCTGGTAAAGCCAGACACTGATAAGCTAAAAGGCCCGGCCCTTAGTCTGTAGTGGTCCCAGGTTGGTCATAGGGACATTGGTCAGGCATGGCCAAGTGCGAGTAATCCGAGCCCCTACACTAGTAAATTCCCTACTTATCAACATTGGCTAATCATGTAATGATAAATCACCATTTTGCAGAGCATAGTCATAGTTATAATGAATAACAAAATGATGGACGATTTAACTCCTTTTGAAGGATACAAATAATGACTTTGCACACATCTTGTCTTTTGTCGTCGGAGCCCATGTCAGACATCCTTGTCCTCATTTACCAGTGCTAACAAGGTTTTTGTTTCTGCCTCCTCCATAGCTAGATGCTAGATAACACATATAAAAATAGCCCTTTCTCTTGTACACTTAGATTCTCTTTAGATCTAGTTCTGTTTAATTGCGCTAATTGACTATAATTGTAGTTATCAAAAAGGCAGTCAACGGTAACTGACCTTTACTATTGGAATTCACTGCAGACATTTCTTCCTGCATCAAGACAAGGAGTGACATTTCAGCCTCACTAATATCCAAAAATATCTCAGCTCTAGAAAAGATCACTTTGTGTTGCGTTTTCTTCTCCGCAAATTGCTCGCTGGTCACTTCACAATAGAGAGTCCCCACCGATATCCAGGGGCCAACCTCACTAGTAGCCAGCAGTTTTGTCAATTGGTCAGTTAGATTAGAATAATCCAAGGACTTTTTACAAAGTCATTTACTTTCCTGAGAACAAAATAAAGCCTTTTTGGCTCTACCTCAAGGTATAGTCTAAAAATATAAATTGCACATTTATTGTGCATCACATTGTATAATATAGTATGTACTTTCTATTCTAACTTTATTCTATAGGCCATGAGTGCCGATCTGCTGCTATATCATGCCATTATTCCTACAACCCATCTGATGATTGCTCTGTTAAATGTGTCACTAGCAGAGTGGAAGGAGTGGATCGTGCCTTCAACTTTTAGACAGGTTCTTTTCCAATTACAAACCACTCCATTAGCATTTGCTCTTAACATCCAACATCCAATATTTTAGGAAGAGTGCCTCGGCCCAAGGAAATACCAACAAGAAAAAGAAAAGAAGAAATAAAAGAATACGGACAAGGAGTATTGTATTTAATAGAAAAGTGAACCTCCCTTCCTTCATAGAAGAAAAAGAAAAAGAAAAGAGATTAATACACTTAATGTAAAACAGACAAAGTCGTTTTCAACTGTTATCCGTGTTACTGACAAGTTGGTGGACTTGTTCTTAGTAACATCTAATGCTGTGACTTGAGCTGTTTCTAAATCAAAATCTGCCAGAATCATTATAAATGAATTGTATCAAAACTGAATTTAGGTACATTATTCTAACAAAGCCAAGCGATTCACTTCTTTATCATGTGTCTCTCATCTCATCTATTCAATTTCACAAAGACAGCTACCAAGTTGGCACAAAACTCAGTTCAATGTTGAATCAACGTTGGATCAACATTGAATCTACATTGACAACCCTTTATCGATGTTGATTCAATGTTCTGTGCCCACTGGGGAGGCCTCCTTTTCCATCTCAGCCCCTCCCGCAGACAATCACCTCTCTCATCTTTATAATGTAATTATGCCCTCAGCCATGTACAATAATTATGTTGGTGATATGAGGTTAGTTTTTCATAGAGGGGGCTTCCATAAAGTATGCACGCTCGAAGGGGGGGGGTTATTTTCTGAAACTCTTTGCGTACATAAACCCTTTATTTTACAAGAACTTTAGGGGGGTGGGAGGTCAATTTCTAGAGAAAATGTGCGTACATAGTTTATGGAAGCCCCCAGATGAGGTTTGAAGATGTAGAGGAAGAGTGAAGGGCAGATAATGGGGTGTCAGGGTTTTGAGTATGGTGTGAGTGTAATATTGTGTGTATAGTGGTATCATTTCTTCAGGCCACTATAATTATATGTGATGGCTGAGAGGTAAGGCTTGGGTTGAAACATGGAGTAAAGGTTTAAGGGTAATTGATAGGGTGAAGATAGGGCGGGTTCGAGGATAGGAAATAAGTGGTATCGTTAGATATAGTAGAAGTAGGATAATAAGGAATAAGGACGCGTAGTGGAATAGCAGGTAGTGCAACGGCAAAGTGATGGCAGGAGAAAAGCACAGCAGGGTTGAGGAAGGTATAGGCTGTTTTTATAGACTCCAAAACATACAGTACAGTACAGCGTATTATGTATCTGATTTTTCAAGGCATCTCAGTATCCTATAACCAGCTAGTACGTGTCCTGTTTTCTCATTTCCCTTTTTCTTAAACCGCGAACACATGCCTGTAAGTGTAATTCCGGTAAGGGGAATGATATGATGAAGAATTGACTTTTTACTTTCATGTATACTGCCGCCGATACCTTGAGATGTCCACCTCAATTTTGTAGTCATTCATGCATGATAAGCCCTGCTTTTGTGTATCACAGTACACCTTAAGTGATACTCTTTCCAGCAAAGGACAAATAAAGACATGAATAACTGCATATTAAGGTGGATATCTCAAGGTACGTGGTTACCTTTAGGTCAATCTACCCTATGTGAAGGGCGGGGAATTCTGGCTATATTAAATGAGATGGATATGGTTATAAATCGATTGGTAGTATAATAGAGTGGGCAGTAAAGGCGTTCAGTTTCATAATCCATCACCCACTGTTATTTGTCAGCATACACTCTATAGGTTGGATTAATTGAACAAAAAAGTATCACTCATGCTAAAAGGTTTCAATCTTACTTTTTATGGGATCGGCCTTGGGGGCTCCCCTTGCATTGCCATTAGAAATGAAGTATCATTTTTATAAGATTTCTCAATGGATATCCCCAAGTGCCTCCAAACCATTATCCTATACATTACCCTATTTCTTTTTTATAGTACAATCCTTTTTAGAAATACTTTATATTTAGGTATATACATTATATTCCGGCATCCGAGGCACTGTCCTGGCCTTTAATAAAGGCTTTTTGTTGAAATGGGTATGAAGCTGAAGGTGCTACACCTTAAAAGGGGTCATACCTAGGTGCACCACACTGATACTCTTTGTATGTATGAGATGCAACCTATAATATAAGCTTTTGGACATGAGTTGTTTTTATCTATTGATATTCAAAAATAACCTTACCCTAGTGATCTCTTTTACAGGATTTATATCTTTTAAAATCTTTTCTTTTTTTTTTCAGAAATGAGGATTCAATTTCATAAATAAGTGCTTTCAATGGGTTACCCTCCAGACATTTCTCAAATGAAATATACACGTATCTCTTTATAATGACTGTGAGTGTCATAAATGACAGGAAAATGTGAATCACGATGACCTGCGACCGTTGAAGGTACATCTTAAAGTGGCATCATCACCGAGCGTACCCCATCTACTATGTGGTTAAGTTTTGATATCGCCCCTTTAGAGAACAGCAAATTTCCTCATTTCCAACAATTGTTGTCTCCATCAAAGATTCTAATTATCGGTGCTTGAAGGGGCAGAAAACTACAATAATGTTACTATAGAGCATGTTGTGTACGGGCCCTGTTTAGGAAGCCATGTTTTTACAATCAACTAAAGCATGAATCTGCTTTCCACTGACTGGCCCCTGGATATTGTACAGTAGTAACAAAATGTTGTGGAGTGACCAGAAAATAGTTGTCTGGACACAAGCAATCTGAGTAGATGAAAGAAAAGCATAATGAAGACATTATGCTTTCCTGACCATGAAATATTTTAGGATAATGGTGAGATCTGAAATGTTACTCCAACATTGATGCAGGAAGAACCATCTACAGCGGATTCCAATAGTAAAGGTCAGCAACCGGTGAATGCCTTTTTGGAAATGCAATGAATAATACCTCAGTCAATTAGTGGAATTAATCTGAAGTAAAACCAGGGATGGTCTAAAGGTCTAATTTAGAGAGCACCATTTTAAGAAGAAGAAACAACAAAGTCGACAATGATTGAGTTAATAATAATGAACTTTGTCAAAGACAATGCCCTCATAAAATACATAGCTTGTCTGATTCAATAGCAGTTAGGATGTGTTATTAAACATAACAGCTCTTCTTGTGTGTTGGATGGCATGTATGTCATCCAACACACATATATGCAGTCTTCAGGTTGGGTATGGATGTAAGGAGTGCTGTGAAACTACAGCCTTAGCGTTTTGTTGGGGGCAGTAAAGGTGAGATCAGCTGTGTTCTCCTATGTACACCAGTTTTAAATATATATGCATATATATATAATATTGTCATATACATATATATATATGTATATATATATATATATATATATATATATATATATATATATATATATATATATACATAAAGACTGAATATCATATATATATATATACATATATATATACATATATACATATATATACATATATATACATATATGTATATACATATATAAACATACAGATATTTGTATAAACACATACATATTTGTATGTGTTTATATACACTTCTGGTACAAACCGCGGTGATCGTGATAACAGGTGGGCTCTCACATGACTTTGTCTCTGTTCATGCAGGCCACTGGTACTCATGTCAGGTGAATCATGCCGAATACGGGTGTGGTACCAGGTAGAATTATGTCAGACGAGATGGCCTTCTTCTCCAATACACTGGTAACTGTTTTATCCATCTATATGTAATCTGACACAAAGTGGTAGTGCATGGTGAGGTGTGGCTGTCTGTTGACACACCCCGAGGCTGATCAATAAGTCCTCCTCCTCCTCTGTCAGGTCTCACATGTCAATGCTGCCACTTTGTGATGGCTGAACGAGGACTGATTCTACCTCAGCACTAGCATAAACACATCGGTAATTGATTATTTATTTCCGAGCTACCCTATAATTACAATAAAAATTAGCATCAGTGATTGCTCTCCTCGCTTCAAAAAGAACATCTTGTATTGAGTGATTATGACTATTTATTGTATGCCAAGAAACCCAAGCCCAGTAAACAAAAAAACGTTATACATCGTTATATACCGTTTCTCTATGGCTCCTTAGTTTTTGTTAGCTGGGTGGTCTACGTGTTTACACATGGGTTTGGAGTGTTGGTCCCCTGACCAACCCATGAGGCCAAGATGGCGAAGCCATCAAGGCCTCATGGGTTGGTTAGGGGATCCAACACGAAAAACCCATGTGTAAACATGGTTCTATCATTGTCTCTCATTAATAATATGATAGGCATGAAGTAAAGCTTTGAAATTAGGCTAGTTCGAGCTCAATTATTATGCTTTGTGATATCACATTGCTTTATATGACGTCACTACTGTGCGTTGGTCCTCTGACCAACACCAGAAACGTTGGTCCACTGTTTTCAATGGGAGATGCACAGCCGACCATGATAGAACTGTCTACAAACTATACAGCGGTAAAAATTGAAGCAGTGCAGTCACAGAAGGTGGTGTTACGGTTAACTGAGGGTTAGGAAACATCATACTGTTCTATCCCCTGTGTATGTGCCCCTGATCCTTTAATGGACGCCACATCAAACACATTACAAATGCATCAATGAATGTGCCTGTCCTTTACTGCTGTACACAGTACTGCTTTGATGCAGACTTTGGTTTAACCCAGATATCTATTTCATATATGTATTCTTTTTCACTCGCCCTATTGTTATCTGTCAGTATTTCCCATATGGATGGTTGATATCATGATCATGCCTCCAAACTACAGACTTATTGTATAGTTTCTCAACACCTCTGTATGTGAGCACACATCTAACACACTTATGAGTAAATAAAAGCTTAATACTCTCATTACCAAAGACTCAACCCTGCCAATAATGCTTAGTGGGGCCAATTTGTGTTTTTACTTGGGCAATCTGATTTGCTCATATCGTGGTTATGGTCCTTTTTGTCTAGGGCTATAGGTGGGAGCCCAGATGGGTGCCCAGCTCAAGTCCAGATGTATTCCACTTTGGCACAAACTATAAAAATGTACAATAAATGGTGATTTCTGGAGGGAAATCGGCTGTCAGCATGTTTTGAAATATTTACAATGTATATGTAACTGCTTACTTACTCATTCAAATAAAACCACTTTTCAACATGTAGAAATCATTTGCGGAGACTTCATGTTGTATAGACTGAAACCATAGCCTTCCAATGGTCTGAAAATACATAGCCAGTAATGCATGATTGAATCACGTACAGCGCGTACCTAAACCGAAGTGCATCTGGCTTTATAAGCCAGGTGCACAGAGGTTTTTCTACACCCACAGGACAGTTTGCATTTTAAATCGGCGAATTTGCCATGCTCATTCAGTAGGATAAAGCATCAGAAAAGGTAAATTTTCTCCATTTTTTTCCATTTACAAAATTAACCTCCTTAAATTCAAACAATGTTTCTTCAGCATTCCCATTAATTGAAATAAAATACTTTAATTGAATTTGACTTTGGTTTGTTATCTCATTTTTAGTCACCATGAAATACTAGTTCCCTTGCTGCAACAATGCAAGGAACAAAAATTAGGAAGCTAAAACGGGCAACAACCTAAATGCTGACAAAAGACTCAAAATGTCAACAAAGGTTTTTGGATTCTGCAAATCAAAGGGAATGAGTTATGTGATCTTCTTTGTAATTTGTCATTCTTCTGTCCATTTTTATATCCATTTCCACCTACAATCTTGTTTCCCATCTTCCTCATATAATGATGTCCTCAAGATGTGTAATAATACTACTGGTGAACACTATGTCCTCATTCATTTAAATTCCCGATTTTTGGAAGATTTTAGTAGTATGACTATACTGTATAAATTGCTATAAATTGTACAAAATATGTACAGTGTGAAAATATCTACGTTTACTGTAGGTGAGATAGTACTGACTGGGAGGATGAGGAAAGTGCATGGTAAATTGTGTACTCATATCACTTGTAGATAAGTAGCAAGGAGGAAGATTATGGATTGGGTTGGAATCTGGACCAGGTTAAGGGGTATGGGTAGGATGAAAGAACTTGTAGCATGGGTTAGGGTAGGGGTTGTGGAGGGTTGAATGGTAGGGGCAGAGGAAAGGCAGAGGAAGGGCCACAGGAGGGGCAGGGGGCAGGTCACCTACCCCAGCATCTACAGCTGTGGTTTTCTGACATGTTCCAGAGGCCTCATCGACATGTTTTCTTGTACATTATCTTCAACATTATATGCTTTCTCTATTATTACCTGGAAGGCCCTGATCCATTATACAACGGCCATGAGGCAGGGTGATTTCCACTGCAGACTGTTGCAGTGAGAGTACAGACAGGCTTTAATAGGGTGATTGAAAGATAAGAGATGTCATTTCCTGATGATCACTTAAGATAATGATGCTTTATCATCACATCATTTGCTGATTGCAGCCATGTTAGGAAGTAGGGGATTTACTACCTTTTGCTGGCTCCAGCTCACCTGTGCATGTTTTGTATAGAGATTCTGTAGAGATGGCATTAGCATTATATTGACTAATTCTGCAGTAATCTCTCTCATATAAAACTGTAGTAGGATGGTAATAAGAAACTATAGTGGTACCTATCTCCCTGCATGCATTGATCAAGAGAACAGATGGACTCTCACATGACTTTGTCTCTGTTCATTCAGGCCGCTGGTATTCGTGTCAGGGCATGGTACCAAGTAAAGCCAGGTAAGTATTCTCTCATGTGTCACACTAGTTTTAACCACCTATGTGTAATCTGACACAAAGTTATCAATAAGTCCTCCTCCTCTGTCTAGTCTCACATGTCAATGCTGCCACTTTGTGTGGGCTGAATGTAGACTTATTAATATTCTACCTGAACACTAACATAGAATTGGTAACTCAACTGGGTACAAAATAATTACCGTAAAACCTCACGTATAAGCCGCGGCTAGTACGCGAGTCAGATCGGCGGTGTGGCTTATAGCATCGGCCCAAGGTCAGGGTGCAGCTTATACGCGAGTTTTTGCTCCTATAGTACAGTACAAAATTCACCATAATCAGATGGCCAGTGCGGCTATTAGGATCGGCCCGAACTCAGGGTGCGGCTCATATGCGAGTTAGGCTTATACGCGAGGTTTTACGGTACAGGCAATTATGTATGACTACTACATACATAAAATTGGTTTCAAACTCTCCTGTCATTATGATTAAGCTGAACGGTGGCTATTTCTCTCCTAGTCATGTCTAGTATTCAAACATTTTCTCATTATTTATCCTAGTATACTAACAAACCCCCAGTCTGTCTTTGATCTATACAGTAGTGGCAAATAAAGCAATGCAGTGCACAGAAAGCAGTGTGACTTTTGATAGAGGTCTAAGCAACATCATCCTGTTGTATCCCCTTTGTATGTGCCCCTTATCCTTTGAGAGACATAGCTTTCAATGCCTTACCAAGATATCAAAGAATGCCTGCTTCACACAACACTGCTTTAATACAGACAGACCTTGTTCTAGACCAGATATCTATTTCATATATGTAGGCTATATATATATATATATATATATATATATATATATATATATATATATATATATATATATGTATATAGATATGTAATATAGATATAGATATAGATATAGATAGATAGATAGATAGATAGATAGATAGATAGATAGATAGATAGATAGATAGATGGATAGATAGATAGATAAATAAATAGATAGATAGATAGATAGATAGATAATATTATGTATATATGTATGTGTGTGTGTGTGTGTGTGTGTGTGTGTGTGTGTGTGTGTGTGTCCATTGTCTATGTTTATTCATATTTATTATCCTAATAAAAGTACCATCCTCATCTGCGCCCAAGTGTTCCTTTCTCCCTCCATTATTTTATTTCCCTATAATTCTCCTCCACCCTATTTGTGTCTACCTATCAATGTCTTTCTTCTCAAGGTCTTTCACCATTAGCTTTACAGACTTATCATACCAACTTTTTTCACATCTGTACATGAGACCTATTGTCAGACACAGCCATGAGTATATAAGAGCTTCATACTCTCATCATCAAAGCAGGGTCAGGCTCATGTGATATTGACTCTTCACGTCCACAGGGTTGGTCAAGGACACAGACATGCGCTTAATATGACTGCAGCCATGCCACCTGTACTATACTATTAGGCTGCACATCATGCAACCATTTCTTTATTGACACCACTATGGTGGCCTCTTCCTGCCAGGAGCATGGTTTATGGTCAGTGCCCCTTCTTCATTTACCCTCTACCATGAACATTTTTAATACGGGTAGATATAGTCTGGAGCTCTTTTGAGATGGCCGCCACCTGGGCATAATTCTTGATTGAAATGCCAGAATTTCATCTGGCAAAATGCCCTTTTGGCGGCCATCTTGGATTTGGGACGCATGGCAATGACTGACGTCTTGACATATGGCAGATTTGAATTCGGCACGCCCAAATTACCCTATTCCAACTCAGAATGCAATTCTACTACAAAACGCCTAGCACCTTTTTATAAGGCGTCTTTCCAAGATTTGGCCCCTGACTAATACTGAAAGGGGTGAAATTGCTGTGTTTGTTCTGGGTGTTAGATATAGCATGAAATAGCAAAAATCCCTTTCCCTATGAAGCCCAATGTGTAAACTATGAGTGGAGTATCACTTTAGTATTTCAAACATATGTTTGTACCATCCAATCATCAGCAATAATTGCATTTGACTTTTCAAGCTGTGCTGTCAAGGCAGCCAATTTGATATTGATGCTGGCAGCTTCTTCTCAGTATCAGATTTAATTACCAGAATTGCACCTGAACTGTATCTGAAACACAAAACCTTCCTGTCGCCTTGTCTCAACACCTACGACGTCACGCTATTTAAAACCATACAATGTCTGGCAGACAGAAGAAGCCAGGCTGCTACTCTGCTGTTCCGATTCCTGGTATGTTTGAGTATGGCCTAACTGTACGAATGTCAAGGCTATAGATAAGGCCACTCAAAAAAAGTTGTTTCTCATCACCAAGCAGTGAAAAATCTGACGAGGACGTTTATTATTTTAAAAAAACACTTTTACTTGGGGCTGAAATACATTAGAAAATTTGGACTTTTCACGATCATTTTTCAAGCTTTAGTAATTCGAAGTTTATTGATCAGCAAAAAGTTGTTATAATGCAAGATGTTCCTAGCTGACTGCATTACTGGCATCATAAGCTTTAATTTGAAAAAAAAATTAAAATTATGATGCACACGGTGATGAGAAACAACTTTTTTTTGAGTGGCCTAATGATGTATTCCAGCCATCAAAATCCCTGCTAACAATATGCGGTAGACAAGTGATCAGCAGATATATCATCTGAAAACTATCTATGTATAAAAAGCATCATTCTGCTGTTTCATGTTTTAAAGGTTTCTTTCGATGTAACGAAAAACACCAGGTCCTTTTATTCCTCTTTACCATTATTACCAGTATGCTTGAGCTGGTAAAACTACCCCTTCTACCTGTAATACCCGGTGACATTTGGGATTGATTAGGTAGAGGTTGCAGACATATAAGTAGGGAGCTAATCAGGCTGCAGTTTGCTGATCTGTCACATAGAAAGCTGTGTAAGAGCCCACAAAGCTGCCTGACCAAGTAAAGAGGTCAATTTGAACCAGGTATGAAAGGTAAAAGCCAGTGACTGATTAACATAAGATATATACAACCTGTTTTCAAATGTGATTTAAAAGCTGCTTTACACACCTCTATGACACCTCCTTTGATAAATTTAAGTAGTATGGGTGCAGTTTTTGGGAAAAATTAAGGACAGTGGCAATGTTCTTTCTAAAACACTATCGGTCCAGCAGATTCACAAGTGTAGCAGGACTGAATGTACAATAGTATGTTGGGCTTTTCTGAACTAGAAGAATTCAGTTGGGCTTCTAACGCTGAAAAATGTGTGTCCATATACTGTGTGAACTATACATCTATCCTGATTTGGCCATAAATGATTACAAATGTAATGTACTTTTAATGGATAATACTATTTTATACTTAAAATGAATGAGCTGTTAGACATGTGGCTACCCGGTCCTCCAAAAATGTAGCCGGTCCTGCTACATTGAAAATTTGCAGGATGCCATGTGGGATGAAAAGGTTTTCGCAAAGACTGCGGGTGCATCGTCACCATAAGAGCATGGGGATCCTAGTACCCCCATACAACAAAGGGATTAACAAAATAACATTGTTCCTGTCAGAGATATGAAGTGGACGGCACTAAAGCCCAGCAAAATAAATAGAGAACCAGAATCTACAGTACTTACATGATTATATCAGAAGGATCATAGATAGTCATTATACAATTAGAGATAAATCATATATGTCATTTGATAGTCGTAGTTCTACCTGTTGATTTGCTTGTAATACAAAGGCCTATTGTACGGTTAGGCGTGCCTTCTAATCAGTCAAATATCACAGTTACAATGAAATGCTACAAGACTAAAATCTGCAAGATGAAGTGAGTTCTAGAGTCATGATGATGTGATACAAAGTGAAATCTCTGGTTACCACAATTCTGCAGAGATGGAATATGCCCTTATACTACAATAATTAATCTATTCTTCTGAATGTTCATTTAGCATCAAAAGTGAAACTGACTGGTATCATCTGAGAAACCCCCTAGTGAGTGACAGGTGGCCACACTCACAATCTTATCTTTTACATTCTCTATCTCTCAATGTCACAGATACCCCGAGGCACAGCACACCCTCTCTCTGTTTAACATCCATAATATCCATAATCTGTGGCAAGACAAGATCTCCGGACATCAACTAGAAAGGGAATCCCAGGAGAAGGCACTAAACCTTCCCCACTTTCCTTGTAGTATCATGCAATGCTCTCGAAGTCTGTGGTAGGTTTCAATAGGTAGATTTGCCCTCAGGTTTCTTGAAGTTGGATTGATTTAAGGTTTGCCTAATAGCAATGGAATGGGAGAATAAGCATCATGCCTCACTCCTTTCCTTGCCGACCATCACATTTTGAATATGCAATATGTTAAGGCCTCATTTGAAAAAAAAAGATGTGTTTCAGGTTTCAGGGCCGACTCTAGAAATTACTTTCCTATTTTGAAAAATATAACTTATCTAATAAATTTTGGGGCTTTATCAGAGATGATTTGATAGTTCAAGAGTCAATGCTGTTGTCATTGAGTTGGCGCTGAAGTTTGCGAGTCAATTTTTGGGTATCTTTCAGTCAAATGTAATAAGATTTTTTGATTTTTTTAAATCCGACCTACCCTACCTAGATTTTCAGACCATGTAACCTGAAACACACCTTTTATTTGTGTGCCCTAATGTGTCCTCACCCATGTACAACATGGGGCAATTGTTGAATGAGATCTGAATCTATAGCTCATTTAGTAGGATAAGAGCATTTTGGTACAACTGTGAGATAACCGTTAACCGCAACTAACCATCCTTTTGGACTATATATAGCTCCTTTTATATCAGCCCTGACCATTTGCCATTTCGGTCAAATTCCATCTGTAGTACTTTTTCATTCCTGTTTTGAAGTCTCAAAGCTTTTATGTTATCCAACACTTTCCCTTTAATAAGTGGACATCTGATATAAACAGGTTGAGTTTCTCTACGACAACAGTTAACCATTTAAGGACGAATGTCGCTAAAAGATGACATTTGTCGTCATGACGCGCCAATATTGGATTGGTGCATCATGCTTACCCTTCAGGAGTGTCTCAACCCAATAGGGCTGGCATGATGCTTAAATGCAGCCCTGGTGAGTTACTCGTCAGGGCTGCATTTATGCATCATGGCGACCAAGGGCATGATGCATGAAGGCATCATGCCGTCTTTAAATGGTTAAAAATGTCTTATTGTATTTACGCCAATTGTAGTAATCTTGTGTTATTCATAGAGAACCTTTACTGGGGAACTTCTTCTATTGCGGAATGCTTCAGTTCACTCTTTATCAACTCAATATAATTTAAAGTGAGACAACTTGGCGATGTCAAAAGCACATCAGCGCAAGACACTTCGTAAATAGGCCGGGGTTATTTTTAATTTCAGCATCTTTATTTTAGCTGACCAAAGGACAACTCTGTTTAGGCCACTCAAAAAAGAAGTTGCTTCTCATCACCAAGGACTGAGATATATGACGAGGGAGGCTTTTTATTTATGTTTTATCTTTTTGCTCACAGGTTAAAATGTATGGAATAACGCATGTTTTCCATGACCAAAATTCACATTTTATTGGTTAAGAATTAATTGATCTTTAGAAGTTTTGATAACAAATATGCCAAATTCTCCATTAAATTTTTATCATGGATTTGCAACAACAAAAAAGAGTTTTCCTCAAAACCTGTTTTTTTTATGATGCACGTGGTGATGAAAACCCATTTTATTTTTTTGAGTGGCCTTATTCTATAACAGAGATTGGAATGATGGCTGGGGGTGCGCAAAAACAAATAGAGTCCTAAAAATAAGTTTGATCACTATTTTTCTATAATTGATAGTCCCCCTTAGTGTTGGGTAAAGTACAGGGCAGCTATTTTGTTGATGAATCAAGACTTTGCGTTACTAGAGCTGCGTTTTATAGACTAGCTCTGCAATATCTCCCGCTCTCTGAGAATAGAGTGCTGTACAACAAGACGCTATGGTACAAACCTCACCTCACTACATGCAGTGATCGTGAGAATGGGTGGGCTCTCATATGACTTTGTCTCTGTTCATGCAGGCCACTGGCTCGTGTCACGTGAATCATATAGTGTCAGGGCGTGGTACCAGCCAAAGCCAGGTAAGTGTTCCCTAATACACTAGTTTTAACTACCTGTGTGTAATCTGACACAAAGTGGTAGTGCATGGTGAGGTGTGGCTGTGTATTGACACACCCCGAGGCTGATCAATAAGTCCTCCTCCTCCTCTGTCTAGTCTCACATGTCAATGCTGCCACTTTGTGTGGGCTGAACGAGGACTGACTCTACCTCAACACTAACATAAAATGACAACACAATGTGTCATATTTTCTAATATATTGCCGAGGAGAATTGATGCAGAGGTAGGGTGTAATGTGCCACTATTTACATAATCAGATGAATATTACAAAAAAATATATATTTCTCTGGTGGCCAACTATAGGCTTATAACAAAGCTGTGACCTGTGTACAGGCTGAACAATGTACCTATGTAGCACACAAGGTAGTGTGACTATTGGCAGAGGGTTAGCCCTAACACCATACTGTTCTATCCCCTTTGTATGTGGCCATGATCCCTTTATAGATGCAGCTTTCAAAGGTATGTATTACTGAAGGTATCAAAGAAGCCTTGAGTCTTTTGCTGCATGCTTTACACAGTACTGCTTTGATGTAGACTTTATTTTAACCCAGATGTAATATATCATATAATTATGTAGGCTGACATATATATATATATATATATATATATATATATATATATATATATATATATATATATATATATATATATGTATATATATATATATATATATATATATATATATATATAGGTCTACAAATATAGCTGTCCTTGATGTTGATCAATTGTCCTTGTATATCTAGATCTAAGGCCATGTTTATCTACAGTATTCCTATAAGAAAGTAACATCCTGAGCAGTCTTCAATTATTTTATTTCTCTTCCTTCCTGCCTCCCTTTCCTCATTTCTCCCCCCCCCCCCTCACCACATATTTCTACCCACCATTCTTTCCTCTTTCTGCTACCCTTTCCTTCATGAGGGACCATATCTGACACGCTCATGAGTAAATAATAGCTTAATACTATCAGCATCAAAGTATGGTAAGGCGTACGGAACATGACCCTTGCGGCCACAATATTGGTCAAAGACACAGGGATGCACCCGATATCCCCCTAGACACGCCAGCTTTACCATACTGTTAGGCTGCACATCATGCAACCCCTTCTTTATAGTCACCCCTATGGTGCCCTCTGCCACCAGTGGTGGGTTTAATATTGTCAATGTGCCTTTTATCGTGGACACTAGGGGCCTCCCCCATGCTGTCTATTATGGACATAGGGGGCCCTTCATCAGAAGGGTGAATCATATTGAAATGAAAGTGTCAGGTTCAAGTGTAAATGGCTCTGTGTTTGTGTGGATACCTTGTTTGTATCTATAATGTTATTTAAAGGTGTAAATGTTTATTCACACTTAAAGCTGCTTTTTCTTATATTGTGGCTGTCATAAAGGTCAATGTAGGTAGCTAGGCCTATCTGATATTTGATTATTGTATTTCAACTAGTATATATATACTAAAGGGTAATAAAACAGAAAAGGGAAACAGCATCAAAAGGGAGTCCATGCAGGTTGCCTCCAGAATGACTCCCCTCTTTAGGGGAGCCCAGGTCGCCTAAGGGAACCTAGGTGACTCTCTGGCTGGCATAAGGGAGTCACGTGGGGGATTTACATAGCTCTTTAGGTGATCTTCACATGTATGTACATATGAGTGTATACTGTACTATGGTGAGTGACTGTTCATGATTTACCTTGCCAATTAGACCCCCAAAGTCAACATGTGAATGGGGAATTGATTATGAAGTGGAACATCAGGACTTGAACAAGCTGGACATAGGCCATGAGCCTGACCTGCCATATATGGACATGACTACCATTCAGAGGTCCACCTTATAAATATTTTCAGATACCTCAGACATATAGAAAATCATAGGGGCACCTAATGCCTCTGAATGGTAGTCAAAAATGTTATGGCTCATGGACTAACACAAACCATGTGACCCCCACCTGACAGGCTGACACAATCATTTACATAAAACCCATTCTCCTCTCTGAGAGCTGCTTATTGCTCCTGTGTTCTGGTCGGTCATATGTGTCCCTGCTCCAACCCATCTGTTTACATCAAGAACATCGACATTTTCATGTCGGCACAAGTGTCTCAAATAAGCGCCAATTTCGAATAGGTCCTGGTCTAAAATAAAATATGCTGAGGTCATGAAAGAGAATCAGTATCGTATAAACATCAGCGGTATAGAGGAAATTAAATCAATAAATGTCCGGATTGGGACAACGTTGCAATGAAAATGGGCCTTCTATACAGGATATTGCTTAATACTTTGAGGATAGCACATTGCCTTAAAGCAGTATTTGACGTCATGATGCACCAATACATTTCAAGCACTGAAATCATACTGACCCCAATATGGAATGGATCAACGCTGTAGAGGTCTGCATGATGCATGAACTCAATACTTGTGAGTTACTTGCCACCTGGCGCACATTCAAGCATTATGACGACAATATTTTGAAGCTCTATGCTGCCCTTAAAGGGTTAAACCGCTGTGTGTTGACACCAGGGTGACTTGGGTGTCAATCTAGCTGTCACACCACGCCTACAACGCCTGTCGCTGTCAGTGTCTTTCTTGCATAGTAGCAACATGTTTCCCTCTCTGCTGTCTGCCGGAGTAGGCATGCCCTCGCCATGGGGCCTGCAGCTTACCCCCGGCGCTAAGGGTACACTGCCCATGAGATGACTAGCTGGTCTGTTGGTACCTTGAGTAGTCCGGTACATGGATCAGAAGCCCTGTGGACAATAGGCCGACGGCGATTGGCCCTGAAGATGATCAGCCCAATGTCTATGATAGACCTGTGAAAGATTGGCCCCATGATTAATGGCCCCCTGATTGAGACATACCAGTCTACTCATGGTAACATCAGACCAGCTAGTCATCTCATGGGCGGTCTACCCTACACCATTGAGGTTATGTGGGATATGCAATATTCAGGCATAAGTGTGTTATTTCTGTGTCCATTTATTTCTCTTGTTTTTGCTTTTTCATTTTTCCTTCATTATTATCTCAAAGACAATTTTCCTACGTCGAACTTGATATCAAATTCATTCATAACCATTCTACTCTGCCATCCCTATGAATACTCTGCTTTCGTCCTCGCATTCTCCAAAATCCCCCATCCCTCACAGCCTGCCAGGCCTTCCGACACTGTGCCTTCCTCACCCTTGCCCTCCATCCCCCCCCCCCCACCCTCTTCCAATCCTTTCCCACCCCTCACTTCTACTTCCCTTCCTCCCTCCCTTCCTGCCTCCCTCCCACCCTCCCTCTTTCCCTACACCTCCCATATTCTCCCTTCCAACACTCTCCCTCCGTTCTTGCCATATCCTGCATCTCTCCCCATCTTTGTCTCTCACTCTCACTCTCTATTTCTTCCTCTCCCCTCTCCCCCATTCTCTCTCATCCTCTCTCCCTCTCCTTCCCTCCGTCTCTCCGTCTCTTCCTCCCTCTTTCCCCCTCTCCCTCTCTTCCTCCCTCCCTCTCTCCTTCCCTCTCTCCCTCTCTTCCTGTCTCCCTGTCTCCCCCCTCTCCCTCACTCTCTCCCTCCCTCTCCTCCCCCTCCGCCACTCTCCCTCCCTCTCCTCCCTCCCCTCTCCCTCCCTCACTCTCTCTCTCTCTCTCCCTCCCTCCCTCCCTCCCTCCCTCCTTCTCCCCCTCTCTTCCCCCAGACATCCTGCAGTGCTCGGCCTACAATTAGTGTCTAGTGTTGAAATCCAACACACACCTAATTTGTGTGTGGAGTGTAAAACCTCGCTAAAAGCAGTCCCGCAGCTATTTTCCAACTAGATGCAGTCTCCAAGCACATTCTGGGATGCATTTATTCTGTACATTGATCCCTGCTGTTGTGTGGCAATGGGAGGAGAGTGTAGGATGGGTAGAAGGAAAGCAGACCTTACCGGCACACTGAAAGCCTGCTGTCCTACCCTATTGCATTGAGGTGGGATTTCTCTATAGAATACCACAATGTAGAATTACAAATTTAAACCTAAGCCTGTAGATTTAAACAGTCAAAAACTAGCAATATCGAATTCAGAAATATTCTTAGATATCTTACAACGAAGAACCAGGGTAATATTACCTCGAACGGGTTAATGCTAAGGCTAATCACTGTATGTCTTTGTCCCAAATTTAAAGCTTTAGTGGAATCGGCCAATTAATATGAACTATCCACTGATCTTTAAGATAGTCTATATCCTCGTCATTAAATATGTCTAGACTCAATATAATAAGATGTAGTTTGACGGGACACATAATCTTCCTTATTATGTTTCGCAGATTTGATTAAGCTACACCCTATACTGGTCAATTTGATATCAGGATTTTCCCAGGAAACAGTGTGCTCAATAAATGATATCAAAATCTGATATCAAAATAAATAGTTTGTGAATAAATAATGTCAGAGTTGAAATTTGGCACTCGGCATCACCCCCTTAAAAGATTTAAACCAATCTTCCTTTGTTGTGATTCCTGCGAAAGGTCTTGTCGTAAAATAATTAAAATAATAACGATAACACCTGTAATCCAAGCGTTTCTTTTAATCTGCCACAGACACGTTTGTGTCGCATGTCGTCAATGCGCATGTGCAGATGACAAAATTATGCTAATTAGGTTGGACACGTGAGAACTTCAAAAAGAAGACTCCTCTGATCTACCACGCCTGGGAAGCCTCAACACAGTCGCCCATGTTT